>WAAE01026053.1:531962-673290 GCA_013400495.1 Nicator chloris
AAAAAAAAAAAAAAAAAAAAAAAAAAAAAAAAAAAAAAAAAGAAAAAAAAAGTGATTTTTTTTTGTCTTAAAATTCAAACCCCTTGCTTCAAAAATAAACCCCAAACAACCCCCAGGTCTTGGGGTTAGGGTGCTGTAGCACCCGCATCCCTCCCTGTCGGAAGACGCCCTGGCTTCCTATTGATTTTATTCCTTGCCCAGAGCCTCCTAGAAAATGGTATTTGCCGGGATGTTTTTCCCTGCGCAGCCTGCGTATCGTCACTCAGCGGCAGAGCTCTCTCCATCCTCCCTCCTTTTGTGTCCTTCCAGCCCTCTGCTTAATTGTATTCCCAATTGCATTTGCTTTGATGGATTTACTTCCTTTTATAATTTCCCAGTTATGGACCCTGGTTTTGCCTTCCCGACACTTAATGTGGAAAAAAATGTCCTTTATGTGCTCAAGCTGGGGAGGAACCGCTTGCTTTGAAGGTCTTTGCCGGGATGTATGAGGGGTTCTCCCCTTTTTTATCAGGCCTTGATATCCCCCCGCTGTTTTCCAGCGGTCCTGTCGCGTTTCCCCATTCCCCTGCTGATGTTTTTACAGCGTTAAACCCCGAGCTGCCCGAAAAGACAGGGAGAGCAAAGCGGGAAAAGCCTGAAGGAGCGGAGTGAAGAGGTGCGGAGGAGGAGCGGGGGTCAGTGCAGCACAATGGCAAAATGGGGGTGCGCTGGCACTCGCGGGGTGCTGGCTGCAGCTCTCTGCAGGGCTTAATGCATGGAGCATATTGCGATGCAGAGTAATGCAGACGGCGGGGCGGTGCTCGCGCTGGGCGCTGAGAACGCTGATGGACACGGAAAAGGTTCAGGAAAAAAACCGAGGGGAGGGCGAGAGCCAGGGCTGCTCCCCGCCAAGGGCTTGGGGCAGCTCCCTGCGGAGCCGCTCCCGGGATGGGCTATTCCCGGCGTTTTGGGAGCATCTCCCGGGCCCGTCCCGGAGCATCCCGCGGGCGCTGTCCCTGCCATGTCCGTGGGACAGTCCCGGCGCTGCCCGCCCGCGGGTTCAGGGGTCCGGGAGGACAGGACACGCAGCCCCGGGTATGGGGAAGTGGGGTTCAACCCCCCCCTGTAAAGGAGCCGCGTTCCAAGGGGCAGCAAATCCCTGTTTGTCAGAGAGGGACGGAGCGGAGCGGGAGGAAATCCCCCGAGAAGGAGCCGAGGGAGGTGGGAGCGGGGGGGCGCGGAAGGCAGAGCCCCCCATGGGAGACACGACCCACGGCCGGCTCCGGGCGGGAGGAGCGCTCCTGTCACCCCTCGGAGGGGACGATTTCGTTTACGGAAATAAAGGTGGGGATGCTCCTTAATCCAGACACAACCGTTCTTCTGCTGACCCCCCATAACGGAGAGGTGCCGGAGTGGAGCCCCGCGGCCCCTTCGCAGTGGTCTTGGGGAGGGATGATGTGTTTGTCCCTCTACAGAGCTGCTGCTTTTTCTCTGCTTTTGGGGAATCCTGTTTTCCTCCCTCCTGAGCCCCGCGCCGTCCCGTTTTAAAACATTTACAACGTTGTGAATCCGAGACGTTTTCTCTTTGGCAAGAGTCGCAGGCTAAGGAGGAGGTGCCCGGCTGGCAGTGCCCGGGGGCCAGAGCCCGGAGCCCTCCCCGCTCGCAGAGCTCCGGCAGCGGCCCCCGGCCCCTCCGAGGATGCTCGGGTCGAAGGGATGCGGGCGATGAGAAGGTGGATGCGGGTTGGGCTGGGACTCAAAATCGGTAGAAAACGACAAAAAAAAAGGAGATGGGGAGTAAGGAAGGAAATGAGGAAGCAGCTCGGGCAGGGGGACACCCCTGCAGGCACAGAGCAGCTGGCTGTCCCCACGAGTGGCTCCCCGCGGGGTGCGTGGGGGAACCTGCAGCTTTGCGAGTAAAAGAGACAAATTATTCCCTCCTCTTTTTCCATTCATTCCTTCCATGTCCCTGTGCTGAGCAGGTGTGATGTGGGGTTTGGGGCAGGGCGCAGCTTTCCACAGGGGGCTGAGCCCTTTTTACCTGCCTGTGTGTGTGTGTGTGTTGCACGAGTTCATTCCCGGGTGGAGGTGGATGCCCGATGCCTTAGACCTGGAAAAAATATTTTCATGCCCTCTCAACACCCTTTTCCCAGCCCCGCTCCTTCCCCTCCTGGGTGAGCAGCTCCAGCAGTGGCCAAGCCACCCTCGGTGAGCTCGTGTGGGAGAAGAGGGGTCGGGCAAAGAGGGGGCAAAAGGTTGTTGAGGCAGCAAATAAATCCCAACACCGTGTTCCCCCCACGTCCTTTCTCCTGCCCCACGTCTCAAGAACAACAATAACAGCCAGGCTGACACTCCAGCCGTTTGGGGAACAATCCTTTTAATGGGGGAATAATCCACAGGACACTTTAAAGAAAAGCTGGAGCATTAACCCTGTGCCCCAGTATAATTCTTCCAAGAAGCATCTGGTACTTACATCACGACATGGGATTAGCTTTCTCCTTGCATGTACTGCAAGATCAAAGGGGTTTTCCCGTGCCCTGCAAGGACCTTGGTGAGGTGCCCCTGCTCCTCCTCGGTGTCCCTGGCAGGAGGGACATGCGTGGGATCCTGTGAGAACAAACTTTGATGAGCTCAGCTGAGCCTTCTGCCAGAGCACAAGGGGTGATCAGGACTTGGATGGGTAGGGAAGGGCTGGGGGATATTTTAGGGCTTATCCCACCCTCTTCTGCACTGCCAAGAGTTACTTTTGGGCATCATGGCCCCAAACGTCCCACCTCACCCACAGCTTTCAGGGGAGGAGACCAGAACAAGAGCTGCTCTTCAAGTAATAGGACAAGAGGACACAGCCTTATGTTGTGCCAGGAGAGGTTTGGATTGGATAACAGGAAAATTTTCTTCACTGAAAGGGTGGTCAGGTATTGGAACAGGCTGCCTGGGGAAGGGGTGGAATTACTGTCCCTGGAAGTGTTGAGAAAACGTGTGAGTGTGGCACCTGGGGATATGGTTTAGTGGTGAACTGGGCAGTGCTGAGTCAGTGGCTGGACTCTATCTTAGAAGGCTTTTCCAACCTTAATTCTAACAGGGAATTCTGTGATTCCCCTGTCCCTGCTCCCTTACTCATCCTGCTCCAGCTCCAGTTTAGGCCTCACTGGTGTTCTTGGGCTGGGTCATAAAAAGATTTACAAGACATTGTTAAACCAGCAATAAAAACAATTAACTTTAATGGCACCTTGGTTGGGTTTTCCTCTCTTCTCTTTTCCCCTCCAGAGTGTGCAGCAGGCCAGGAGCAGTGCAGGACCTGGTGGGGGGAGACGCCAGGAAGGGAGGGGGCAGCCAGCTCCCAGCACCCTGCCTTGGGGGTCTGGGAGGTGGGGTCAGCTGGGACAACCTGGGATTTTGGGAATTTTGGGATGTGACCCCCTCTCCACAGCCCCATAGGAGCTGCTGAGCACTCCCTGCACCAGTGGTGGGACTTTCCACCACTCCCTGGGGATCCCTACAGGGCATTCCCAGCCCTTCCAGAAACAGGGATGGAGGAGCAGAGACTGCTGCCATGCCTGGGACTCTGCCCTGCCCAGCCCTGGCCAAGCCCCATCAAAAACCCCACAGTCTTGGGCTCAGTCAAGGTATTTTTCTTCCTTTAAAGTACGGGAATTAATTTCTAAGAAACTGGAAATGCCAACTGTAGCTATAAATCAGAAATTGCCAGAGGATGAACATTATCCAAAGTGAAGCAATTTAGTAAAATCATCTCTTTCCTTCCATCTTTCTCCCCCCTGTTCCCCAATGAAAATTAAATTATTAGCTCGGCAGTATAAATGATAGTGCAGTACCAGTTGGAGATGCTGTTTGGGGTGAGTTCATTAGATAAATGGCATGGAGAAAGATTTGCAAAAATACAAATAAAAATTGATGTTTACTTCTGCTGATCACCAAGGGGGGGTCTGTTAATATTGTGATAGCAAACATATTTCTTGTAAGGACAGAAGAGAGGACCTTCTCTTCTTGGAGTACTTCTGTGCTGGTATTTGAACATCTGGACAGATTGTACAAAACATTTGCCTAAAATAGCATTGCTTCGTTGGTCTTAGAAGTTATTAAAAATGAAAGAGCTGGCAACAGAAAGGAATCATAAAATACATTTGGATTTCATATGAAGTTTCCACCCTGAGATAAAACTGTAGTGTTTTACAGAAGATGAGAGATCCCAACCACGTTAAGCTATGTAAAAAATCATCAACCCAAAGATTTCAAGTGTTCCTAAGTTATTATTGTAACTTTTTCCAAAAGCTTAGCTGATGGAGAGGGAACCTGTAAAGGTAAATCCCCCTGAGCAGAAGCCTGGCTGAAGCAGCACGGCCGTAGTTGATGTTCCCAAGGCAGAGCCCTGGATTTATGTCTGAAACCCCCAGGAACTGGTGCTGGGAGGTTTCAGCCCTGAGTTCACCTGTGTGACATGAATCTGGAGTGAGGATGGGCTATCCCAGATGGAGATTTTCCTTCACAGAGTCACCCACATCCCCTGGAACGAATGGGGACGTTTGCCATCCCTCCATCCTCCTGCTTTCTAAAGCACAGCCAGCTGATTTCTCACGCTCTGAACGCAGAGGCACCTTGTTAGCACACAGATGCCACCATGCAATTTGCTTTAGGTTTGTGCCTCGAGCTTTGCCTCTGTGCAAAATGTCCAGAGAGAGAGAGAGAAGTATAATTATCTGGTTACAGCTCTGCTGACACAGGGCAGGGCCACGCCGACAAGCCACAGCCTGTCAGTTCTCCTCGCTAACTGTCCGTGGGGCTGCTCCTACCCTCTCCCAGCTGGGAAGTCACCCAGAGCAGCGCCTCCTCCTTCCCTTTTCACCCCACATAATTTTTTTTCTGGCCTTTTCTTCTTAAAAAATATTTGCTGTGCTTCAAAAAATGCTTTGAAAGCATCACAGCTTGCAGCGCTCTGAAAGAGAGAGACTAAAAATAGCTGGGGCTGAGTTTTTCTGCAGAGCCACAAACCCTCTGTCTTTGGGGATTCCGGCATTGTAGAAACTTTCCTCTGGAATGGGTGCATTAATTGCTGGCTTATTCAGTTACTTTCTCTCTGTGCTTGGTGTAGAAAAGAGTGGCTGCTGCAGTCTCACTGCTGGCACCTGGAGAATAACAGCACGGACAGGTAGTCGCACGTAATCGAATCCCATCATGAGTTACCTCTTCTCAGCCGTGCTCCCCAGCTGAGTCCCTGCTCTGGGCATGCCCTCGGCCCGGCCATTCCTCCCTCTGCCTGCCCTTTGACAGTTTTTCCCCCGCAGTGGCTGTAGGTTCCTGAGCTAGTGGTTGAACCCTGGTGACAAGTGGTTTGTTTTCCAGTTACCTCTGCAAACCTCTTAGAAACCAGCCTTAGACTGCGAGGCTGGAAAACGCTGTCCCAGCCCATTCCCAACACAAAGAGCTTGTCCCAGCTATCCAGAGGGAGCACGCAGGCAGTTAATGCGCCCCTCTAACGAGCAGTAACTCGTTAAGTTTCAGTGACTTAGTCCTTTCTGTTGGCCTGTCTATAAGGGGAGACCACACAGAAGCAGAAAGAGCAGCCAGCTCTGTGGCCCCGTTCGCCAGAGTCAAGGGGGAGGTGATAATTATTTGTTTGGACTCTCCTGTTTTAGGGGAGTTGCCGATTGTTTGTTTTTAAGCCGATCAGGAGGTGAACCGTGTTTGCCCTGTGGCTCTTAAGCCGGACTAGTGAGGGAGCAGAGGCGGCGCTGGCACAGGCTGCGGGCGGCTTTGGGGCGGGGTGTAGGAGCACGGAGCACAGGGGATGCTCGGGATGAGGGAATGCGACTGCTCTGGGAGTCATTTGGGAATCTCAGCTAATGATAATTATGGCTTGGAGGTGTCACACGCGGGCTGCAGCAAATTTGGGAAGACAGGCACCCCTGACAGCTCGCTCTGTGGTGGGAGAAGGATTAGGGGATGGTTTTATGGCATTTAAGTGCTCTCCTCCCCCAGCTTCATGACAAATAGCCAAAGGGGGAAAAAAAGGATTCTGTTTCCTCACCCTGCTCTCGCTGCAGCTCTGAGTGAAAGGGAGACAAAGCCCAGGCTTATCTCCTAAGTGTTTCCCACTGCCTTGCTTAGCTTTGGTCTCCTCTGGTTCCAGCTGTAGGCCCCTAGTTCTCCTCTGGTGTTGTAGGTGGGGCTGCAGACAAGGCTGGGCACTCTGCAGGACCCACATGCCAGGAGAGCCTGCAGCTTGACCCACGTCCCAGCTCCTGCTCCCACTTTGGATGGCAGACCAGGAGAGAGCAGAGCATTGGAGCTGTGGGTTCATGGATCAGCCGGACTCAGGCTCCTCACTAGCAGGACACTGAAGGTTCACTGTCACCAATGTTCCTGCTGGTAACTCGAGCCCAAACTTTCTTATCACGTCCCATGGGAAGGCAATAGAGGCATCACACATGACTCCTTGGGGCAGGAGAACAGCAACATGGAACTGCTACTTTAAAAAGCCGGGAGCAGATAAGCTTTTCTGCCTTCCCTTCGCTGGTTATACAAGCAGTACTTAGGGAAAAAAAATAAAAACAACACTGGAGACAGACTTGAAACAACTGCTCCGTGCTGGAAGAGCGTGCGTGTGAGATATGGAGTAGATTAGAGCTTGACATGGCACGTAAAAACACTCTTTCCTTTTAACACCTTTATTGCAAGTTTTAAAGGGCAATCAAAATAGGTTCTTAGCTGTTTGCCTCCGTGCTATAAAAGGACACTCATACCTGTGAAATCTTATGACCTACAAATAGTGAAAAGGGGGTATTTTTTGCGTCAGTGACCTCTTGAGTGAGGCTACGTAAATAAAATGTAAGTGAAGGGTTTGGGATGCGTTGTGTAACAGGAGGATGGTGGGGACAGTGCTAGTTTCCACCAGCGAGTGAAAAAATCATTATGAGCACTTGCTTAAAGAAAATTAATCCAGTCCTGAGGGAGCATGGCTTTTCTGAAGTCAGTGGAATGATGCCAGTGTGTGTTGGGCTATGGAGAAATGCTCAGTCCTGCTTGGAGGAAGGCACCTGTGTGTGCTCTGGGATCCTTCCCTGCCTCTCAAATCTTCATCCCCAGGTTTTCTTTACTGCTTTTTCTCCAGCAGGCCCAAATAGATGGATTTGTGTATGATGGGCTTAGAAAGAAATAAAAGAATAGATAGATATTGCAAAAAAAAGGCCCCCAATAGCCAAAGCTCTGAGCAGGAGGGAAGGGCAGTGAGATTTCCCTCCCTGCAAACTCTGCTCCCTTTGGTTTTATTTTTATTTCTGCTGCTTTGTGTTTTGTTATTGGAGGTTTTCTTGGCTTTTTTTCTTCCCCCAAGTCAAACTCAATGAAAGTCTGAGAATGAAGTCAAACAAGTGAATTTTGTGGCCTTGCTTCCACCAGGTCATGAGATTTTGCAAGAGACCAGGGGCTGGAATGCCTCAAGCTTTGATTCCTGAGTTGCACAGCGGCTCAGGAAGGTGGTCTCCACCAAATAGGGCTCGCACAGGTACCTGGCCCTGCTTTGTGGTGTTTGGAAAAGGTGCAGGAGCAGTGGAAGCACTGGTTCAGCCGGATGGAGCCTGACTCCATCCCTCTGTCTGGAAACGAAGCAAATGCCTCTGCCCCCACTATCAGCTCTGTGCATCATATGATTCATGCTCGAGGAGTCCCAGAATTACAGCTGTAAGGCACATTCTGTTTAGCCTCACTGAAATCATTCTGTCATAAAAGGGCTGCCATTGTGGGTGCACTGGGGAGGGAAAAAAAAGAGGAAGAGTCACAAAGGCAAGGCAGGCACCCAGCCATCTTGTGCAATCAGTATTCCTGCAACCATTCCCTTATGGAAAGACTCCGGTTCTTTTGAAATGCCAAGCACCTTCTCACCTCTGCCTCAGGGCAGCTGCCTTGCTCTTCCCTCTCGGGGAGGGCATGGACCCACTGTGAGCATCCTTCCATGCCCATGCAGCAGCTGCATCCAGCCTTTCCCTGCCCTCAGCATGCCTCAAATGTATCAATTTTCATTTGTTTCCGAATTATCCTGGCATGACTTGATTAAAGGCTGGTTGAAATGTATAGTGCAATCTGGTTCATCTCCACAATGTCCTTTTATTTTTTTTTCCTGTGGATAACAAGGGGCTGGACTTGGGAAAGGACTTCTCCAAACCTGGCTCAGAGCAGAGCTGCTGGGGTGGGGAGCAATGAGCAGGTGGAAAACATCCCAGGTGGTTGTTGTCCTCCTGTGTTTGGGAAGCGGGAAAAGGAAGAGGCATTTCCCGTCGTCTTTTCTATACCTGTTTTGGGACGAGATGCCACAGCAATCCTTGTGTTTGTGCCTGTGCCACACGTGACACCTGCCAGGACACAGCATCTCCTCACAGCGTGCAGGAGAATCCTTTGGTGCCAAAGAAATCCCCCTCCTCACTGCTTGCATGGCACCTTTCAGCTCTGGAGGGCTCCTTGCCCAGGCCGTGGGCTGGGGGCTCCCTGGGGTGCTGGGAGCAGGTTCTCTCTCATCCCTTTCCAATTCAGGGCACTGACTTAGGACAGTCCAGTTTAGGCTGATATCTGCTGCTCAGCTGCATTTCCAGGTATCCCACCCCCTGTACGATCCTCCTGGATCCCCCTGGTCCTTGCAATTCTCCCCTAGGCTCAACTTAGCTACAAGTTCTTCTTCCAGCAAAGCACAAAGCTGCCTTTCCCCCATGGGTGTTTCTCAGCCCGTGGGTCACAGCCCCAGCAAGCTCAGGGAAGGCAGGGAGAAGGGAGGGAGAAGTGAGCGGGAGGGAATCACTGAAAACTTTATTGCAATCGAACGCCAGAAAAATCCTGCTCCTCCGCTTTGCTGGTGCCAGGGATTCCTTGTCAGAGCGCTCTGGAAACGCCTGCCCGCCGAGGGAGTGTGGGGACGGGGAGGTGTCATTGAAATATTTCTGTGTTCACTTTCAGGGAGAAGGAATGGGAGTAACAACGTGGCTTTGCTGTTGTTTTGTGCTGGGTTTTTTTCCTGAAATAATCAAAAAAAGACCAGTGAGTTGTTCTAGATCAGCCTCTTTGCAGCACACAGGTACAGATCGACGTTGTTACCAAGGTTCTGTTTATTATTCTACCAGGTCTAATTGCTATTAGTCATAAAGTCATATTACAGTTAACCACTTTCCAAATTCATCCTGGGGACACCTCTCCTAAATTATTTCCATGCTGGTCATTTGCCATTTATTTCCTTCTCCTCTGTTTTCTGTCTCAACAAGTTTTTAATCTATGACAGCACTTTATCTCTCAACCCCATGATTATAAAATTTCCTTCAGAGACTCTACTGAAGGGCTTTATCAAAAGCCCTTTGAACCTCTCCATAAATTAGAATCTCTGTTCTCCTTTTACTACTATTTTGTTAACTCTTTCAGGGGTTCAGAGGGATAAGGAAGGTTTAATTCACCTTTAGCAGGACTAGTTTCCCATTTCTTTTCCTTTACTCAGGGTGGTTAATTTACATCACTATTTTGCCATTATTCTCTCTATTTATCACCCCTCTCTCTCCTTGCCCAACACATCCAGACTCCTGGCTTGAGACCATATGTTGGTGCTCTCCTAACTGGGGAATGGCCTTCACTGAGCTTCCATCTCCCCTCTACTCCTCCCAGCACTGGTGATTGATAAGGTGCAGCAGACCCTGCTGATGTTTAGTGAGCAGAGCCCTGGCTGCTGGGGAGCTGCTGATTTACCCCAGCCCACAGGTGACACCATTATGTTTTTGCTGGTGACAGACACTTTATTCTCACAAGTACCTGGCATTCTCAGATAATCTTCTCCTGATATTTCTCCATTTGCTGCTCTTTGGCTGTGGCCTGGCTTCTCATTTTGATAGGAGGTGGCTCTTGCTCCCTGCTGTTAAGAGCAGATCAAAGGGGTAGGTAGGAGCAACCTTGTCTGAAGGACAGTGTTGGACTGGCACTCTGGAGCCTTGGATTATTCCTCCCTGTCTCTATTCTGGACCAGATAAGTAACCCAGGGTGAGTCAGTTCAATTCTCCTCAACCCTCCCGTTTTCCCTCCCACACTCTTTCTGACTCTGCAGCTTAGATTTTAATATATCTAGTGCAGGAAATTGTCTCTCACTGTTTGCACAGTGCCTGTTGCAATGAGATCCTGGAGGAAAAATCATAAGTCAGCTTGGAAATCCTTTCCTTGAATATCTGAATCTCCTTTCCCCCTTTGATGGATTCTTTCCTGTAACTTATTCTGTGGTTGCATGTGGGTAATACACAATTATTTCTTTTCCTTCAGACAGCAGCTAAGAAAAGGAGGTTGAAGTGGCTTTGCTCTTCCCCTCCATCCCCTTCCCCTCGTAGCTTTGGAATGGTGGTTTCCGTCAAAGTTGAAAAAAGGGTGAAAATTTCCTAAAACTTCTGTGGGAATGGACAGCGGCGGGATAGAGCAGGAGACCATTAATGATCCCTGCTAAGGCAGTGTTAATTGGAGCAAGCTCTCATTTCTGGGCAGAGGATCCACCCTGGGAGCAGCTGCTTGGTGCCCACAGCAGGTGATGAACCCAACCGTGGTGTCCATGAGGACGGTGGAGACACCACTGGACAGAGCATCCATCCCTTGTGCACAGCCCCTGGGGACAGAGCAGGGATGAATTCCTGCCTGAGCCTCAATGGGAGTTCATTCAAATAGGAAATGAGCCGTGGGTGCTGGGAGCCGTGCTGGGCTTCTGGTGCTCATGGCCCTACGTGCTGCCTGTGACTGAGGTGTCTCCTGGCAAGCAGCAGCACTGAGCCTCCTGTGGGGCTGTTTGGAAATTCCTCCCTTCCTCCCACCTTCTGCCTGTACCCTGAGCTCTGGCACAGAAGAGGGGGAAGCTATTACCTGCTTCCCTATTTTCCCCTCTAGATATCTCTTCAGTTGAAGTGCAGAGAGGTTGAGATTTGGGGCTCATTAATAGCATACCCTATTATCAGCTGAGTGTCACAAACCGCCAGTTTTGGATGCCCTGATTTTTTCTGAGTGGGCGGTTTGGAAGGAGGATGGAGTTGGCTTTCTGGGAAAAGCTTGCAGAATCCTTCCGCCAAATATTTGGCTGCTCAGCAGCCCTGAATACTGAAGCCTTTAGGGCATTTTGGGGTTGGGAGTGTGGAAAACGAGGAATCCTCAATGAACAGACTCGTGAAAATTACAGGTTTCCCTCTGCCGTGCCTCAGTTTACTCATAAGTAAATTGGGCAAAGTAATCCTTGGGCTTTCGCCCCAGGGGGCCCCAAGTCAAAATTCTTTAAAGTCCTTGAAGGCACTTGAATGAAAGGCTCTGGACCTGGTAATTACAGAGTGTTGTGCTTGCATGAGGCTATGAGATAGGGAAACCTTTGCCAGGCAAGGTTTGGAGAAGAAAATCAGCCTGGCTCTGCCAAACCCTCCAAGGGGAAAATGGAAGATTTACTGTTGCCAGCGTCAAAATCAGCTGTTGTCGTTCAAGGCCATTGCAAATGGATTTGTGGCAAGACTGTATTTGCACAAACCAGGAGGGAAGAGCAGCCTTTGCCAGGGTGAGGCTGCTGCTGCTGCTGCTGGGATTTGCATAGGAGCAGGTTAGGAGGCAGCGCTGCCTGGCCAAAGTCAGCTCAGCCCCATCAACCCAGCCAAGCTCTGCTCATTTCCCTAAGCTCAATTTTTGGCTTCTTTCCTTGAAAAACATCTTCTCGAAGAGAGAGAGGGAGCGAGAGAAAGGAGGTCAGCTGTGTCAGAGGATGTTTTGCCTGTCTCCCTTAGGACTCGGTTATGGATTTAACACGAGATTTCCTTAAAGCCCTGGGAAAAAAAGCAGGCTGCAAATTGTAGGTCAAAGCTGTGACTCACCCCTTGGTTTCTGCTTTGCTTTGGGAAGGAGGAGAAGTCGTTTGGGCCAGTTCTGCCCTGTGCAGGGGTATCTCCAAGCTGTGCTGACTCCCATGTGATTGTTGGATTTGGGAAGGTGGTGGGAGCAGGGCTCTCCTGCCTGCACTGCTGTGCCCCATCCCAATTGCCCTTGCTGAAGAGGGACATGTGGCCTTCAGGGGTTGATTTTCCTCCCCTGTGCTCTGCCTGGCACCGGGCTAGAGAGGAGGACATAGGGAGTCTGATATTGTGACTGATATTCCAGTTCAAAGGTATAAACACGCCTCAGGTCTTCCTTTGCTTGACTGCAGGAACAGCTACAAGACCCCTCACGGCTCATTCTGCTGACACCTCTTTTAGAGGTGCCATTCAGGAGCTTTGTGCATCAAGGAAGTTGTCAGCACGAGATGATAAATGATGAGGTGCCAGCGCTGTTGCTAAGGGCCCATTAAAAACGAGACACCTTTGAATTCACAGGCTAATAACAGGCACGGGGTATGAGTTATTGGTCTCTTTTTCAGCAGAGAAATGATAAATGTTCCTGTGGAAAGAAGTGCCACACCCCCTCAAGCAAGCCACCCTTCCCTCTGCCATCAAAATTCCTGGGTCAGAGGAAAGGATTTGATTTCACTGCTAACACTCAGCCAGCACAAATATGTGCTAGGTGTGAAAGCCACCTGTTCTCGGCACAAACCTGGCAGAGAGATGTGCAGAGAGCAATTTGGCTGTCACTCATCTTCTCAGGAACTTTGGAGTGAAGTGTGAGTGTGTAGAGGAAAACTCTCACTTGTGGTAAAAAGCGCAAACAACTTCTTTTACCATTTTCTTTCTTAAATAAAAAATAAAATCCAATGTTGCCTCACTGCACCAAAAAAAAAGGAACTAAAAAATCTTGGGTCAGTGTGCTTTTGCCAATCTACTTGCAAGGGGCTGAGCGTGGCCTTTGGAAATCCCACTGCTGATGACTTGGCTCAATGCTAATCTCCAGGTCTTTTGATCTTTATACATTTAGGGCTTGACCTGAAGTCTGGAGAAATTAATGGGAGCCTTTCTCTCTCTCACTGGGTATTCACTCAGGGACTGATTAATTGATTTTTACATTTGTTGACTGTGCCTATATCATGGACTCAGAGTACACCATGAAAGTTTAATGAAATATTAAAATGGGATATTTGTTGACAAGAGTGACCCTGTGTGTCATGCAAGAAAAACTGCACGTTTGGAATTGTCTTCTGAATGTCCTTAACTCCCTCCAAATGTGATGTTTCGCAGCCATGTGCTCCATCTTTAGGACTTCTTTGGCTGGTCAAACCATCTGATCATGGCAGGTCTTGAGTAGGCTTAGAAAATGTCTGGGGTTTCTGAGCACACCCTTTCCATGCCTGGAAATTATGCCTGGGCTTAACACATGCAGTCTTCCCAGACGTGGTCATTGCATATATGCAGATCAGCTGTGTCTGGGCGAGAAGCAGCAAACCCAGCGCTCCTGGGAGGCCCCGGGTGTGTTCCATGTGCCCTGGGAAGTGGGAAGGAAATCCAGCGTGTTTGGGGCCTGACAGGGCAGCACGCCTTCCCATCTGGGAAACCCTTGATGGACAAGGAGTGGATCTCCACCAGGAGGGTGCCACAGCCAGGCTTTGGTAAAGGGAGGTGAGAAGTGGCTGTGCTGCCAAAGGCCTCTCACCGAGCAAAGCCAGCTGTCAGCACTCCCCCCTCCACAGCCTCCCCCGGTACAGACTCCAGCAGCTCCAGTGATCCCAGCACACAGGAGGGGGAAGTGGTTTTTTTTCCTGAGAGGCAGGGTGCAGATCATTGAAAGGAATGAGGAGGAGACCTTGACTTTGACGGCGTGGTTGATGGCAGATGCCCAAAGATAGGTAATGCGCCCTGTGTGTGAAATTGTGGATGGCAATGGCTGAGGAAGTACTGCCATGGAGAGATTAACTCTTCATGGTCACGCACCTGGATCGATGCCTCCCTTGAAATATCACCCATCAGCTCCAGAGTGGCTGGGAAAAGGTCATTCCAAATAGTCCTGTACTCCATCCTCTTCGCCCTGCCAATCCCAAAGAGCACCTTTGTCTCTTCCCCGAAGGCATTTACTCCACATTCGTCTGCATACTCGCACTGCACAGGAGAAAACATAACCCTTTCTTCTTAAGTTTCCGAAGAGTATGCTTGGCCTCATCAGTTCCTGCAATGTCTTCATTGGCAGAATCATCCCAGAAAGCCTCAGCCTGCAGAAGGAAATGCAGTAGGGAGAGGCATCCCAGGTCTTTCCAGGCTGCAAAAGGTTTAACTCCTCTCTCTGTCCCCTTTATACCCCTGTCTTTTACCCCTCTCTGTCTTTTATCCCTTTGTGATATCCTCAGCTGTCCTCACTGGGACGAGAGTGACCACAAACGATGTTATCTCGTGATTACACATAGCAATGGTGTGTATCCCAGGTAAAATGGTGAGTTGTTAATCCCAATTATTTTAAGGAAGGCACGGTGAAGTTGCACAGCCTATTTTTCTGGCCAGAGACTAAAAACTCAGCTATTAAGAGGAGACAAGCTGTGAAATCTCTCTCCAGGCATCTGAAGAAGCCTCCAGAGAGTTTTAGAAGTGCCGAACCCTTAGATGTTCCCAAAGATTTTAGAGGAATCTCGAGCGCTTGCCTCTGGCTATAACCCCATTCCAGGGCTTAGGGTTGTCGCCAGGAGCAGCGGTGCCTGTTTGCAAATCCCCACACTTGCCTCATTTGGGACAGGTTCTCTACACTTTCCTACCCTGGGGCAGTCAAGAGTCCTCCTGTGAGGCATTCTCAGTCTTCTGTGTTGAAACTGACTCTGTGTAATTGGGAAATCATTGCTGCAATGAGCCTAATAGGGACATGACAAACCTCCGGCTTTTTTTTTCTTTTTTTCTTTTTTCTTTCTTTTTTTTTTTTGTTAGAACTGGTGGCTTTGGCTCCCTTGCCTGTTGCAGAAGGAGAAATCCAGCTGGAGATCTCCAGCAGAACGTGGCACTTAACAAACTTCAGCTGAAAATGCTTAGAGCAGCTCAGGACCTGTTGTTTCTTCTCTGCACACCTGAGCATCCCGTGCCTGAGCACTTTGCTGCCCGGGAGCTCTGTGCTGGGAACGTGGTGGGGAGGTGGGATCCATCAGGAGACCTCAGTTATGTGCTTCCACGTCGTGGGGCTTTCATATTTGGCTCTGTGACTGTAACTTCAGGCACCCATGCTGGAGCAGAGCCTCCTGAGGTCCTGCTCAGCACTGTTTGATGAGATGTTGGGCTGTGCTGCTTGCTCACAGGATGTTTCTGGCTAGGGGCTACTGAAATGTATTCCAATCCTCTCCAGAGGACCCTCAGCGACACCCCCATGCCCTCAGCCAGAATGGCTGCAGCCTTGCAGGCGTGCTCAATGCGGGGCTGAGTGGTCCTGGCTCCGGCAGACGCCCACTCGAGAGCTGGCTTTGAGGAGGGCTTTCAGCAGGCACTAGGAGGTGGCAACAGGCCCTTGGGGTGGGAGATGGAGAATGCAGCCTTTGTCCTCTCCACGGATGAAGATGGCAGCTGGGTCCAGCCAGATTCCAGAGGCATCTGGACAGCCTCTGTCATCGAGGTGGGATGTTTGGAGGGGAGACAGGGCATAAGGAGGGGTTATCTCCTCTCTGCCTTCTTGTCTAGGAGGAGGCAGCTGAGAGTTGGAGGAGGTTATAGCAGGAGGCTGGAGTGTGGTGAACGCAGACCTTGGGCACCCTGTGCGACCGAGGAGGTGCTGAGAAGGGGCTCCCCGGGGTCAGCTGTGATATTCGTGGGGCACAGGGTGGCTGGGGGAGCCTATAAGTCGGGTCCATCCCTCTGTGCTTGGTGTGGTGCCGTAAGAAGACAAGGGAAAGCGAGAAGGAAGCAGGAGGGGCAGCGGTGGGGGAGGACAGAGTGAAAAAGCAACAAAAAAGCCGAGTGAACCTGCTGACTTCCCCAGACTCCGCGGCACCACTGGTCATTTCTGTAGGCTATAGGGGTTGTCAGAGTAGGCTGTAAGGACAGGTGTAAATCTGTCCTGTCATTCCACCCTTCCAACATCTTCTCACCTGAAGGGCTCCCATTTGTTGCAGAGAGCAAGCAAATAAATGCAGCCATTGCTTTGACTCGCAGAGGGCATGAAAAGACACCCCGTGCCGCCGGTTAACCTCCGTCCCCTGCCTTTCCCCTCCGTGTGGGGCTTTTACAGCCAGCCTGAAAGTAAATCCCCCCCTCCAGCTGTTTGTTAAAGCAAAGCAAATAAGGGCTATTACAGCTCAGACCAAAATCCACTTGTTTGCAGTCTGATTTTTAACTGTCATTCCAGCAGAGCAGGCAGGGGGAGGGCTGCAGGCTGGCCCCAGCCCAGGGCAAGAGGGGCCATTTGTCTGCCAGGAGGAGAGGGGTTTCAGCAGCTTCCAGGGCGCTCTGGGGCAAGCACGGGGATGCTCCGGGCCTCTCCGAACCGGGGGAACATCTGCGAAACGACCCCGAAGTGTGTGTCGGGTGTGACCTCTGGCTGCGGCTCCACCGCTCAGCCAGGCGAGGCAGCTCCCTTCTCCCAACTCCTTCCTCTCTTTCTCTTCTTCCCCTTGCAAATTGTGCCGCTGATTTTTGTCCTCAAGACCTGGAGCGAGGATTCCTCTTCCTCTTTAAGGAGCCATCCGCAGCATCGGTCTCCCCATGGTTTTCATTAAGGAGTGGATGGTGTGTTTCCCATCAAGAACAACTTTAATCTTGACCGAGTTCTGAAAGCTAAAGGTTTGCAGTTTTCTTCGGCCACCTTTGATTATTACTTCTTGTTTTCCAACTCAATATTATAGATCCTCCCTCCTGGCTGAAGTCCTTAACGGCCCGGTCCATCCCCACTCCCCCAAGTACCCATTCCGTGGATGTAGCAAACTCTAATTAATTATAACTTATCTCATGACTTGTCAGCATCACATGTTTGATCCTGTTTAGAAACCATATTCCCAGGGGATGGAAAGACTCGGGAGTAGGTTGATGCTACTCAACAGTGATTTAATGGACGCATTAATGCCCAGACAGATAACTGTGTAGCCATGTTAAGTAATACATCAAGAATCTTTCCAGAGAGGCAACTTTACAGGTCACTGCAGAACTGCTAACTGATATTAACCCGCTTTGCATTGTGCTGTGCATATGGGCACTGGGAGTTCACACACTTTCTTTTGTCAGTGGTTTTTTTCGAGCAGCCTCTTCCCATTCCCCCCTGGAAGCGATGGAGATATTAGACGCCTAATGACAATGTTTCACACGCGGGGGTGGGGTGAGGAGGACAACAGGCTCGTTAGCCGGGTTGATTTTAAGCACGCCCAATTACTGGCCCAGAGGAGGCCGGGGCAGAGGCTGCTGCCCGGCAGCGGGGATGCTCCGGGCTCTGCTGGGCTGTCACCGGCCCCGCGGCGACCGCCGCCGGCTCCGCGCCGCCCCGCGAGGGAGATGAAGGCACCCCCGGGCACAGACCGGGATGCGCTCCTCTTCCGAACCCTCCTATCCCTAAAACCCAGCGGGTTTTTTGCCTTCCTCCTCCTCTGGAAAGTGTCCTGCGCCGGGAGGGAGGGATCCGAGACCTGCGACCTCCCTTCTGCCAAACTCCCGCCCGGGATGGGGTGCCGCCGGCGACTTCCACCGGAGGCCCGGGAGGTGGCCGGGAGCACGGTAGCAGCGCCGGGGGCTGATGCCCCATCCCGGGCGGGCAGTTCGCGTCCCCGGGGCCCTTCTTTGCTCAGCCCCGGAGGAGGGGTTAGGGTTAGGATTAGGGTACTCGCAGGACAGGGATCGCCCTAACTACAAGTGGCAGAGTGCAGCGGATTTTACCGTTCGGAAAGGTCCGTCTGTCCGTCCCTCGGGCTCTCCCAGCCCCACGCGGGATGCTGGGGCATCTGACTGGACCCGGGCTCCTCCCGATCTGCCACAGCCTCATCCCCCCGGGCCCCGTCCCGCTCGGGTACACGGAGCGACCCCGAAGAGATCTCTCCAGAGACACGGCACCCCCTCACAGGGGTGCCCTCCCCACCTGCGAGCCCTCAAAGCGGCTCCGGGGGGACACCCACACCCAGCTGGGAGTTCCTATGGGCTGAGGGCTCCCCCTCTCTGCTCCCCTCGCTCCATCCCGGCTCTGCGCTGGTCCCGGGCAGAACCGGGGGACCTCGGCGTGTGGCTCCCCCCGCCCCGGAGCCCCCGTGCTCGGGGCACAGGCACGGCGGGGAGTAACATTCGCCTTCACTGCTGAAGGTTTTCCTCCTGTGAGCACTCCTCTCCTGAAACTGGAGGGAAGGTGCTGCCGGATCCCTCGCTCGTTCCCATCTCTTTCCCCGTCTCCCTTCTTCCTGCCAGCCGGACCCCTCAGGGCAGGCGGAGGGAGGAGTGTGCCTGGGAATTCACCTTGCTGAGAACGAGGGAAACTCCCTTGCTCAGCCGGGGGACATCCTGGCAGGCTGCGCTGGCCTGGGGCCGCCGGGCTCCGCCGCCTGCCCGGCGGGGCGGCCCGGAGAACCAGCGGGTGACAAGCCGTGACTTCCTTGAGGAAAGCAGGCCGGGAAGAGGGAGAACCAGCCGGCGGAGCCGGGCTGTCGGCACGGCGGGCGGGAAGCGGCGGCCAGGCGGTGCCGCGGGTGGGCAGCGGGGATCGCCCCGTCCAGCGCCGCGGGGAAAACTCCCTCCGGACACGGGCCCGGCTCTTTCCCGGCTCTGTGGGGGAAGGCGGAAGCCGAGGCACCGCGGAGACCCAACCCTTCAAGCGCGGGGACCGGCGAAGCCCCACGTGCCCGTCTGGGGACTCGCCGCGGGCAGCCGCGGCTGCGGGATCTCCGCCACCACCTCCCAGCTCGTGGGACGGTTTCACCCACTCGGGAAAGGGGGGTTCTTACTTTTTTTTCCTCGGGCCGTTTGCAGGGCGGAGGGAAGGGAAGGTGGTGCGCTTTGCCCAGGTTGCGAGGGGAGGATTGTGTGCCACTGTTGATTAAACGCTCTCCCCGAAAGATGGTATCCGACATGAGATAATGAGGCTCCGTGACCGGCCCCAGGTTCCCTTTAAGTTTTCCCATGGACTCGAGCTGTCGCCAGTTCACAAAACGACAGTGTAAGACAGCACCACGCTACTCAGATCCAATTTACGGCACACAAAAGCTGATCCCCAAATCCCCACTAACAAACCGGGACCTGCAGACAATTCCGATAATGTTTAGTTTTTATTCATTTCTCGACTAATTAACTGGAATCCCACCTCCTCTTCCCCCCTCTTGACAGTGCCCAATTAATCCGCAATGTATGTCAAAGGTCTGGAACCCACTGTAAACTGCTAAACCTTTGCAAAGATTTGTGTGTCTCTATATTGATCTGATTAGGACCGCTATGCTTTTGCCTCGAGATTAGTGCGTGAAAAGTAAAACTGTCGCGGGTTTAGGTTAGGGCGTTTTGGTTTTGTTGTTTTTTTATTGTCCCAAAAGCTTTACTTTCTCCAGGTCTAATAGGATTTCTCCAAGGCGCCTTCAAACCTTGCGTGTCCATGACTAACAGTGGCTCCAAAGGGAATCTGCGAGACAGGAGTGGAGCGTGTGTGTGCGCGATGGGGAGGTGTTCGAGGGGGGGTTACACTCAATTTGGGTGTGCTGTAAATTGCTTGTCTTGCAAAATAAACAGGAATGGGGAGGGGTAGGAGTAGGGAATTTTTTCAATTTTCTTTTCTTTATAATTTTTTTTTTTTTTTTTTTTTTTTTTGTGCCAGCGGCTGGTTTGGTGGCGGGCTGGGAGTGCGGCTCCCCGGCAGAAAGGAGCGGTCCCCGCCGGCCGGGGCTGCCGCCCACCCCGCTCTGCTGTCGCTGGGGCTGGGGCAGCTCGTTTCTAATCTTCGGAGGGAGCGAATATAAAAGAGGAATTTATTAGCTTTCAGGCCATCAGAGGAATAAACATTGATTTTATTGACCTAATTATGGGCCAAATGACTCCTTCCATCGATCACGTAAAATACTTCATTTGGAGAAAACCAGGCGCAGGCGCCCGGAGGCGGGGAGGAGAGCGGGTGGATGTGCTGCAAGAGGGGGGAAAAAGCAAAAGCTCGAAAATGTATGGAGGGGTTTTAATGCAGTTAACGTGGCCGTCGCGCTGGAGCTCAAGCCCTGTCTCCCAGACGTTCCAGTGCGGATGTTTTGCAAACTAAAGCTTTTATGTCGAATTCCAATCCGGCCAGTCAATTTGGCTAAAATAGCATTAAACAAATGGACAGCAGTTTATTTATATTCCCCACACACGCTGTATTTTATAGACAGAAAAGAATTACTTGAAATGTATTTTACAAGCACAGGACAACACGTCGTTTCAGCCCGAGAGCAGCGATTTCTCGTAATTAGAGTAGGCTCGACACTAATAAAGAAGCAAACAGGCTCTTTTTTATGCTTAAACCCAGCTACTGTCCCCAGCGCTTTGCTGCGCGGTGGGATCGTGGTTGGGTGGTGGGAGCGGGCGCTGGGCGCACCTGCCCTGGAAGGGGGCAGCGAGGGGCGACCAGCTCCTCTCCTGGTCTGATCAGGAGGAGCAGGGCTCATAAAACGCGATTTGATTTTTTTTTTTCCTGGCTGGTGGGTGACAGCGAGACGTGACTTTGGATTTATTTGCTCGAGGGTTTTTTTGGCGAGGGGTGGTCAGTGTAGTTCGGGGGAGGAGGTGGTGCGGGATGAGAGATGCTTTTGGCAGGGTGTTTGCTCCCTTCTTATGTCACCTGAAATATTAGATGTCGTACACCTTCACCCAACCTTCGGTCTGGAGGGGGAGGGTGGATGTTTTTAGTCCAGCTGTTCTGAAGAACGGGTCTTTTCCTTCCCCGTCCCTAAGTCTGGCTCAGCGATTCTCTTGCCCCGCCGCGTTATTCCTCCCTCTTGGCGAGCTCAGGAGCTGCTAATACTGGCGGCCAAACTCTGACCGCCAGGATCTGAACTTTCCCCCATCCCCTTCTCCCTGCTTTCTCATCACCCTCCCCTGGGACAGATTATCCTGCGTGTCCCGCGGGTCCTCGGCGCAGCAGCAGGGATGCTGTGGCCGTGGTTCGCGTTGTCTCTCAGCCCATAAACGCCTGGCTGTCACTTCTAAAAGCTCTTTTATTGCGATCCGTTCGCATGAGCGGTGCCACTGCTCCAGCCGCTGCCCCACTCCCCTGGCGGGGCCGGGCCGGGGGGTGCCCGGGCCGGGCCGGGGGAGCCGGGCCGCCCAGGTGAGCCCCGCTCCGGCAGGTGAGAGGCGATGGCCGCGGCGCCATCCCGTGGCCGGAGCCCACGGAGCCTCCGCGGGGCGAGCCCGGCCCTCGGCGGGACCCCCGCGCCCCTTCCCCGCCCGCGCTGGCAGCGCGGGGTTCAGCCGGCGTTCACCCCTCCCTCCTTCCCTCTCTCCGTCTCATTAAGATAGGGCTTTATGCAGAACATCTGTAAGGGAAGGCAAAATAAATGACAACACTTTTACACCACTTCCTACTTAACTTCTCTTTTTATGTGGCTGCTCTGGATTTTCCGACGCTTTGTACTGCTCGAATCTTGTTTGGATGTTTGTACATGTAATACTCTGCCCACTCCAGCTTTTAGGACGGGCTTGTCTTGTATGTTCTTTCTCTTTTCCCCCTCTCCTACCCCCCTCCCAAGTGTGCAGAAGCTTCACAATCTGCTCTGCTTACTTCGCTGTCGGGGGACGAGCAGCAGGATTTGTGAGCCAGGACAGGGGCAAACGGCTCCACAAGTGTCGGGCATTAATCACACCTTGTCTTTGCAGAAGGTGAGCTCCAGGCACTATGCACCCACTTATTCGCTCTTCACATCCCCCCTTCTCCTTCCAAGCCGTCGCCTTCCTGTCTCCACTGAACAGCATTTTTCCCTGAGCCGGGGTCCGGACAATTGTCCTAATGGTATTTAAAGAAAACAAGGATTAAACATTCATTAATGCTTTTCTCCCATATTTAGACTGTAACATCAGAAAGTTGAGTGCCCCGCGCACGGAGTGTGTGTCAAGCCTCGCTCTAAGGAGAAAAAAGCTGCTTAAGGGGGGTGGCTCCCACGGTCCACGACGTGATTTGGGCTCCTGAATACTCCTGATGAACAGGGAACCAATTTGCGGGGGGAATTAATGCTCCCAACACCCCCGAGAACCGGTACCAAAATGAGCAGAAAGTGGCTGTGCTCTGTGAGAGGGCATTTCCTTTCCTATCCCGAGGATCAGGAGCGATGCCCCGGCTCCCCCTCTGTTTCGTCCTTTCCCATCTCCCATCTACCTGGAATCATTCCTTCCCGCCGCCGCTTTTCCGAGATCGCTTGTGAGCATTTTAGCTTCCCCTTAAGCCCATGCCATTAAAGAAGCGGCTGAAGCAACAGGTGAGCAGGGAATTTTCAGGGGTAGGAGGTGGCGGCCGATGGCCCCACGGGGGCTGCCGGCACCGAGCCGCCCAGGCGCGCATCGACCGCGGGGAAAGATGCTCCGCGCCGCGGAGCCCGGCGCCGGGCCGAGCCCGATGGCTCCCTAGCAAAATCACCTGCGGGAAAAAAAAAAAACCAAACCTTTCCCCTCTAACCCCAGTTACAGCAAGGGGAAGGAGCCGCTCCGGGAAACGCAGCGAGAGCCGCACAAACGCAGTTTACACCTGCGACGCGGAGCTGGTTGTATTCTGCTCCGCTCGGCTTTAATTGGAAATCTTTTCCGTCTGCCCCAACTCCTGGATCATCTGGGTTTAATAAATTTTCGCAATACCCCTGCTGCTCCAGAGAAACGTTGTGGCAGAACCCAGCTCTGCCCGCGTTTCTGAATGCCAGCAGAACAGTAATTACCGCAGGAGCAAGAGTGGCCTGGGACTGGTTTTTGGTTCAGGGGAAAGGGTGGGGAGACGAGGAGAGAGAAACCTGGCCGTGAAACGGGGGCTGTAAAGCTTGGAGATGTATATACACACACACACGTTTATGTACAGAAAAGCAAGGAGCAAGTGCAAGATCGAAAGCAGAGCCCGGCTTTGCTGCAGCCACGTGTGCCATTAAAAGCAAATAATTCAAAGCACTTTTAAACTATAAAAACATGGGATCTTTCCCCTTCTGTTACTTTTTTTTTTTTTTTTTTTTGCGGGGGGCAGGCGGGGAAGAAGGATACAGATCCCGTCTCCCCTTCTCAGATGACCTCGAAGGACCGGTTTTTTCACTTTCCCATGTGTGCGCGTTTGCGCTTTCCGGAAATCAATCTGAAGTTTGTTCAAAATACTAAACTAAAATAAAGCTGCGCTACAAAACCTCCCACGCCCCAGAGACAGAGAGGAGCCCCTGATTTATTTTTCTGCTTTTAAAAAAATATTATTATTATTACTATTATTATGATTTATTTCCATCTTGTCGTGCTCCCCGCGGAAGTGATCTCCAGAGGGTTTTGCTGGATCCTGTGTGGATATGTGAGCGTGTAAAGGAGCTTTTTGGTGAAGCGCAGTGGGAGCCGGTGCCCCGACGGGCCAGGGGCTGGTGGCGGGGCTCTCAGAGGTGAGGGGCTGAACGACGGGCGCAGCCCCCGCGGGAAGGTGTCCCCTGGCAGTGGGGACAATTGGGAAGCGGTGGGGAAGGAGGAGAGGACTTTCTCCGTCCACCACACCCTGTGGAGTGGCGCTCCGAGGGAGCCCGCAGCCCCCTGCCCTGCACGTCGGGTGAGAGTTTCAGGCTGACCGAAGCGGTCAAGTTCTTTAGAGAAATTCGCAGCTACCCAAAGGTTTCGCAGGGGTGAGCTGGAACATTTCGGCGGCCTTTTGCAGCTCCCGTTTGAAGGGAGGGCGGGTGAAGCCCTTCCCTCGCCCTTCGCAGGCAGATGCCAAGGGTCAAACGCACAGAGGGGCTCCAGGAGAGGAAAAAAAATCCCGTTCCCAGCCTCGCCCTCCCGCCCCGAACCTCCTAACTGGGACATTGGAAAAAAAGTAAATGAAGTTCTTCCCTCTTGCACAAAAAAAAAAAAAAAAAAAATAGAGTTTGTTGTTTGTTTGGGGTTTCTTGGGTTTTAGTTTTGTTTTGGTTGTGGGTTTTTTTGGGTTTTTTGGGGGGTTTGTTTTTTTTTTGAGCTGGGAATAATTTAGGATCTGTTTCACTGGAGAAGGGAAGAGTGGAATGGAGTTGTTGGGGTCGGGTCCACGCTGTGAGTGCCCCACGACTGCTCCCCGAGCTCCTCTGGTGCCCAGATGCGCGGGGAACATCCACCTTCAGCAGTTTTTAAGTCCTGCAGCCCATGGCGAGAGGCGCTGGCGGGAGGAGCGGTGCCGGTGCGGGGTCCCGCTGCCCGCACGGACGCGGCTCTGGCCCGGCCCGCCGGCTCGGGGCCGGGGGGATTCGCTTGGGCACGTCAGAGGCTCGGGGCTGGCAGGAGTTGTCCGCTGCGTCCTCTCCCCTTTCATGTATGCCCTGCCTTGGGGTGTGCGTGTGGGGGTTACAGCTCTTTAATTGAAACCTAGAAAGGAAAATAGTAATGGATACCAGGCTTCGATGGAGAATACGTGTCCGCGGCTGCATGATGAGTGTTAGTTCAGCAGACTTTAAGAAGCCGATTCTTCTTCCCTGTCATTTCTTTATTGACAGCAGCCCCTATTAGATTTACCATGTCCTTTTGCAACAGCTGGTCCTCCCCCCGCCCGGGGTATCAATCGATGACCGGGTGACTTGGTGGCATCTTGAAGAAAAAGGGAGCAAAGTGTGTGTCAGTGGCGGTGCCAGAGGCTCCTGGCTCCCCTCCTTGACCCGCAGCCCAGCGTCTGCCGTGTGCCCGGTGCTGCTCAGCACCTCCCGGCCTCCGGCCCCGCTCCGAGCCCCGCTCCGAGCCCCGGGGGAAGCAGCCCCCGCCCCGCGGGGCCGGGGGCGCGGAGGAGACGCCCGGGGGGCGTGTGGAGATGGGAAAGGCTCCGGTTCTGGGTTGTTAAAGAACACGGCTGATGGTCAAAGCAGATAAAATCGGTTTCTTTGCCGGGTGCTCTCGAGTGCCTTGTTCTACTGGGTCTGCGGGGAGGTGGGAGGGCAAAGCCGCGTCTGGAGAGCTGGAGGGTTTCTGCGGGAGGAACCGGCGCTCCTTGGCCCTCTTGTTTTGTTGTGTGTGTGTTTAAATAATTGAATAAACGTATCCACTCATTCCCTCTTTCTCCCTCGCACGCAGAGACACAAAGACAGCATTGAAAAGATAGATCTGTTTGATTATAGGAAAGGACAATTAGTGCGACTTCCTGAGTGGCAAACTGGATGTATGGCCTGGGTACTAAAAAAAAAGCCTTATCCAAATAGTGAACACTATTTACAATTTCTGCTTGGCCAACGCTGGTGGAAGCAGGAGGATGGGTGTAGAGAGGGCAAGGGAGGAAACAGGGTTTTCATTTTGCTTCTGCTACCAGCACGTTGGTGAGAAGAACAACACCAGGGGGTGGAAAGGGTCGCCAGATCTGTGAGTGCAGAGGGTGTGAGTTTGTGGCGAGAAGAAGCTGAATGGTGCAAAAAGGGCTCAGAAAAGGTAAAAAGGGATGTGAGCTTGGGAGGGAAGAAGTCTGGCCCCAAACCTTGCTGTGCTCTGACATGCCCTGGTCGGTGAGGCTGGGCCTGGCCCAAGGCAGAGGGGAGAGCTGCAGCAGGCAGCTCTGGGTGCTCTTTTATTTTCTCTTCCAGTACGGGACAAAGTGGAGGTAACTGGAGAATGTCAGAGCAGCTGGGATGGGGACAAGGCAAACTCAAGTCTTGTGGGGAGGGAAGGAATCAGGGCAGGGCTGCTGATCTGAGCACGTGGAGCCCTGATGTTTTGGGCTTCCACCAGAGCCAGCACCTGGCAGGATCCTGATCAGGCTCTGGGTGCCCAGGAGGAGCGAGGGGAGTTGGGAGCTGTGATGGGCTGCTCACTGCCAGCACCGTGGTGACCCCGTGCTGGGGGGACAGCACTGCCTGACCCCGCAGTGGCTCTGCCACACTCAGTGCTGCACTGCTCCCACCAGGCTGGGCCACGAGCAGCCTTCCCCTGAGGATTGCATCCCAGTGGGAGGTGGTGGAGGAGAAACCTCCCCAAGTGGTGCTTTCCTCTCTTTTTGCCCACAGTATTCCAACAAGTAACACTGTCTCTGGGCTTCCCCCGGCTCTGTAAAGAGCTCATCTCAGCCGTGTTGGGAAGGGGGCCTGGCGGGGAATCTTCTGTTCAGAGAGATGGGAAAGGCCCCTGTAATTGCAGTGGGACACCATGGGGCTGAGCCTGTTCGGAGACAGATGTGGGGGATTTAATTCTTGATATTTTTAATGCCTCACAATGCTTTTTTTAGACTCTGGTAGGTTATTTTTGAAAGTTTTTAGGCCAGGCTTTCCATGAAATCCAATTTGCAATTGGAGGAAGTGCTCTGCCAAAGGACAAGGCAAAGAACTGCTCTAGTGATTCCCCCCTCTCCCCACAGCAGCTTGTATAATCCAAGTGTATAGACGAGCTCCCTAAGGGACCTGGTCCATTACACTTGTGGCCTGCAGTGCCACTCCGGGATGGATCTGTGTCAACACGGCCCCCATCTCCTGACACCTTTTGTGGGGCTGGGGAAGGGCCTGCCCGGGGCTGGGCAGACTTTCCCTCAGAAGAAGCGTGTAATCACCGCTCCCCAGATGCCCCCCGTGCTCCAGCCAGTATTTACTGCAAACCTGCCAAAGTAAACCAGCCCGCTGCATTTTATTTCGGATAAACACAGCGTGGCCACGCTGGGGTGTTGCCTTCTGAAGGGCTGGAGACAGAGCGGAGGCCGCACCGCCGTGGGAAAGGGAGGGAGGAGAGGGATAAATCCTGCAGGATGCAGAGCTGCTGGCAGGCAGGATGGGTCTGGGCCCCTGGGGATGCTTGGAACAGGCGGCGCGATAAGGAAATGCATAGATAGGATGCAAAACCCCACTTGGGCTGTGCACGTTGGCCCTGCTCGCCGTGCACTGAGGCTTGTTCTTTCCTGCAGAGCACCCAGCACATGGAGGGGGTGTCAGGGACACCTCAGGGGCTGCTGTCGGAGCAGGGATTGGCGGTGTGCCCCAGGGCATGAATCCCTCCCGGTGCGCACACCCACAGCACATCTCCGCAGAGGC
The DNA here is from genome assembly GCA_013400495.1 of Nicator chloris. Classification (NCBI taxonomy): domain Eukaryota; kingdom Metazoa; phylum Chordata; class Aves; order Passeriformes; family Pycnonotidae; genus Nicator; species Nicator chloris. Next base: position 558,922 of record WAAE01026053.1, read on the forward strand.
CGTGGAGCACACACGGCCCCGCCGTGCACGCACACACGCCTCGGAGCCGCTCCCGCAGGCCTGGGAGAGGCCGTGTGGGCCCGAAAGCTGGGCTGCCTTTATTTTCCTCTTGCCTCCTTCCTCCAGCTGGCTCTTCAGGCCACCGGGAGAGAGCCAAAGCCTCTCTCCTCCCACACCTCCAACACATACGCACGGGGAGGGCTCGCTGCAGCGCCGAGCTCTCGTGCAAACGCCAAAAGTTGCTTAGGAGGGCGAAATCCGAGGAAGAGGAGCTCTTCCAGCCGCTCAGCCACCACAGACCAGGGGTCTGGATTAAACAGGGGAAAACCCATGGAGGTGCGGGCGATGGTGGAGTGAAGACCTGGGGAGGGTGGCAGCCGCTCCCCCCGCCCTGGCCTTTAGCTCTTGTGCTCCGAGATTAGAGAGCCCCGGCCTGGCCGCTCTCCGAGGAGACAGCGGAGACCTTTCATGCCTCTTTGAAGAGCCAAGATAGTGTCGGCCTTGGTGCAAGCCCAGGCTGCAGACAGGCCGGGAGGCGCGGGGGCAGCCGGCTATCTCAGCGTGCTATCACCCTGGCTCCCCCCGCCACCAGCCCCATTCCCACCTCCACCCGCTCCCGGCACTTCACCGTCAGCCACCCTGATCTCTTTTTCTTTTTCTTTTTCTTTTTTTTTTTTTTTTTTCCTTTCTCCCTTATCATCCCTTCGCTTTGTCATTCATTTCTGCGGGTCTCCTTACTTGTTTACTTCTGCGCCTCACTTATTTATTTCTGGCAAAGAGGAGGCTAACAAGTAGCTGGAAGCACTGGCCAATATTTAACTAAGATGGCTGGCCATCAGGTCCCTTTTGTTTGCTTGCAAATTAATCATCCAGCGCGCAGTCGGCGCCAGGGTAGATTTATCACACACAGAAGGGGGAATGAGGCGGCCGAAAGGAGACAAAGACTGTTCGCACCTTCCCGCTTTTGATCTTAGATTAGTGCAGCCTCCCTTCATAATACGAGTCTCCGGGGGGCTTCGTCGGGGAGGTCACTCGGAACTGGCGGAAGTTCGCACACCATTAGCCAGACGCTGGAATTGGAAATCATAAGCGGCAAACATTTTATTTTCCTGCGCGGGTGGGTGCGGAGCGCGGCGCAAGGTGCGGGGATGTGCGGAGGGCGGCAGCGACTCCGGTTTCTGCCGCGGCGCCGAGGGCGCGCTCCAGCGGGGCGGGCGCGGGGACCGGGGAGCGGCGGGGCCGGGGATGGCAGCCCTTGTCCCGCGGGGCCCGCGGACACCTCCTGGTCGCCGTGAGAGAGCGGCCGCCCGGTTGGAGTAAATTGCAGCAAACTTCTTGAAGCCGCCGGGCGTTTGCTGTGGACGCTGGTAAAGGGAAGGCATTGGGGGTTCCCACCACAGCAGGAGCCCGAGAACCGGTTCCGAGCAGAGGTTGGAAAGACTCGCTCTCTTGGTCGATAAGCAGCCGCACAGCGCAGCCGAGCGCTGCGCGGGTAACCAGGCTCCTGGCTTCATGAAACACATCAGACTTTCCCCCCCCCCCCCATCCTCTTTGAACGCATTATTCCCGCTTCCTTTCCTCCCTCCTCCTCTTTTCACCCCCACCCCCGACCAAAGGGGAGATATTTTGGTGAATGCAAAGCGATCCTAGACGCTGGTTACTACAGGGACTTCACCAAGCTGGCGCCAAGCGCTCTTAACCATGTGCGTCAAAAATGCAATGTTAGAAGAGCTAATCACTTTAGAGGTTCCGCTCCCATCTGCGCGCAGCCAGCGCCGAGCCCCCGCGCTCCCCCGCTCCGCTCCCGGAGGATTATCCTCCCCTCTCTACAGCAGGGTGGGGGGCGTCAGGAGATTCTCCCCCTCTCTCCCCAGGGCAGGGTAATGATTCGGCACCTCCCAGCGCTGGGATACGCTGCCTGACACGCGTGGGCCCTCCGTGCCCTGCATGCCCACGACACGCACAGTCACAAGCCCCCTCTTGCTGCCCTGCACTGTCACACACCCATACCCACCCACACCCAGCCCCCCAAAGGAATATATCTCCCCAGAAACTTCCCAGGAGGATCCTGCCCGGCTCTTCCCTCTTCCTGGGGTCGGATCAGACCCACGCGTGACGCCTTCCCCGGGGGCTGGCTGGCTCCATGCGAGCCCGGCTTAACCCGGAGCGGGCCCCCCCCGCCCGGCGCTGCCCCGGCCCGGGCGCAGGGAAAGCCGCACTTCCCGTCTCCTCCCCGCGCACCTCGTGGAAGAGGAGGGGTGTGGGAGCGTAACCCTGTCGGCGCCGGTGCCAGCCGAGTGGCCTTAATCCGCAACGCCAAAGAAAGAAAAACGGAATAATAAATACACTAAAATCCCATTTTCCAGCGGCCTCTCGCTTCCCTGCGCGCACCCTCCTCGATCAGCAGGCGCCGGGGCCGGAGCTGAGCCAGCGGCGGCCGCCGCCCGCCCGCCGCAGCCTCCAGCCGCCCACCACAACAATAATAACGGCGGCCGCGGCCGCTGGAGCAGCCGGAGCCGAGCTCCGAGCGGGGGGAAGAGCCGCAGAGCCACTCCCGAGCCCCGGAGCTCACCCCCAGATTCGCGGGGGGAAGGAAAGAGCCCGGCTCCCGGCCCGGAGGTGTCGTTTAAAGAAAGCAACTTTGTCGGGGAGGGGAAAAACGGCGCGGGGGCAGCGGCAGGGGGGTGACACCAACCCGGCGGCTGCGGGGACCGGCGGCAGCCGCGACGCGGCGGGGATGGGCGTGCGGCGCGGCGGCCTCCCGAGGTGGCTCCGGGCCGGGGGGACACAGGGGTCCACCCACGACGGTACCGGCGGCGTTTAGGGAAGGGGGGAACCCAGCTTCGGACCCCCCCACCGCCAGGCGTGGAGCCCCCCCGCTGCCGGCGCTCGGGAAGCTCCTACCGGGGGAGAGCGGCCGGGCAGTGGCCAGGCTGCCGGGGCGGCGGGAGGCCGGGGCCGGGGGGCGAGGCGGCCCCCAGCACCCCCCTAGAGGCGGGCGCTGCCGGCCCCTTCCCTCCTCCCTCTCTGCTCCCTCCCCTCTGATCATGTTGACATATTCACACGGCCCGAAGTACTAGTGATGCTTTGCTGCAGCGTTACAGTTTCCGACACCTTCTTTTTATAACTCGGCGCTGTCCCCCTCCACCCGAGCTGTCAGAACCCCGCCTATGGAGCCTCACAATTGGTCCGAAAGCGTCAAAGAGCCAATCAAGGCGGCTCCAGCTCCCCTGTAACCCACAACACATCCCTACGATCGGGTGCACGCAGAGCACAGACTCACAGGGAATTCTCAGAGCCGAGAGGCTCCTTCTCCCTCTCTCTCCTCTCTCTTTCTCTTTTCCTCTCTTTCTCCCTCCCCCCTTTTTCTCTTCCTTTCTCTTTCCCTCTCACTTTCTCTCTCTCTTTTATGGAGACAACAGTATAATTCTGCCAGATTTTTTATTAATGCACAGCGAAAGAGAAAGAGAGGGGGAAAAATAAATTAAAAAAAAAAAAAAAAAGAAAGAGGAGGAGGGTGAAAGAAAGAAGAGATCCTGATGGAAATCAGGGCACTCTAACCAGCTCCTGCTTGGAGAGTGAGGAAGGCGAGGCGGAAACGAGATTTCCCTACAAGTTTTTGCTGCTGAAGGTTGCTCAGGAGCCTTCCTCGGCCGGCGAGGGGGGGTGGGTTTGTTTGCTTCTTTCTGCTTTCCCTCCTTTCCCAGCCTCTCCTCTGCAGCCTGACCGTACGGAGGAAAGGTGGAGGGGTGGGGGGGAGGGGGAAGAGAGCCAGCCACCCAAAAAGAAAACCCAGCTTCGAGCCGTCACCCTCTGCCACGGAAGACGAGAAGGGGGATTGGGACTAAGAGAAAAAAAGAAGAAGGAAAGAAGGATTTCGGCTTGTCCAGCCCTTCTGCGGCAACAGGAGCAGACAGCGAACCCGGTGGATTTTTTTTCTTCCCTTCTTCAGCGTTTCTTTTCCAGCGCAAGGACTTCCACTCAGGAAAAAAACGCAAACAACTAAAAAGCAAAACAAAACCTCAGAGACCGAACACGAGAAAAAGCAAGACTAATAATGAACAATCCTGTTAATCCGCTGTCCCGAGGGCTGGGGATGTGCCCCGGCTCGGGAAGTTGTAGGCTGTAGAAGTTCTGCCTCTCCCTCATGTACTGTGCTGTTTAGAGCTTGTTTCCCCCAACTTTTTTTTTTTTTTTTTTTTTTTGGTGCTTTATTGCTATTATTGTTATTATCTTATTTTTTTCTTCTTCGTGATGTGCTGTTAGAAACCACTCCGGGACTACTCCAGCAGTAGGAAGACCGAGGAGTGGAGTGGATGAATTTACCGATGAGAGATCCAGTAATCCCTGGGACAAGCATGGCTTATCATCCTTTTTTACCGCACCGGGCACCGGACTTTGCCATGAGCGCTGTGTTGGGACATCAGCCTCCCTTCTTCCCGGCTCTGGCTTTGCCTCCCAACGGGGCGGCCGCCCTCTCCCTTCCCGGGGCTCTGGCTAAACCCATCATGGATCAGTTAGTGGGGGCTGCAGAGACTGGTATTCCCTTTTCTTCCCTGGGTCACCAGGCAGCAGCCCATCTGAGGCCTTTAAAAACTCTGGAGCCAGAAGAAGAGGTAGAAGACGATCCGAAAGTGCATCTGGAAGCTAAAGAGCTTTGGGAGCAATTCCATAAAAGAGGCACGGAGATGGTGATTACCAAATCGGGAAGGTAGGTCTGGGTCGGGGATTCGTGCCTTTCCCCCCCCTTGTCCCCCACCCCTCAGTCTCTGCACCCCACCAGGGCAAGGCTCTTTCTCCGGCGGTTTCCTCCGTAAATCTCCTTTCACCTGGAATTATGGAAAGCTTTAGGCAGCTGAAGATCCGAGCCCGTCTGGGGCACCACGCTGCCGGGAAAAGCCCAAGCACGACCCGGCCCTGCTCAGCATGTGCGTGTGCAGGGGGTGAGAGGGTCCCTTCATGGTTCAGTAGCTTAATGCTTGCTGGAGAAAACTGGGAGCAGGAAGAAAATAATTTGGGGTTGGCAAAGGGGCTGGCCTGCTTTTCAGCCTCGCTACACGCAGTTTTTCTTCCTTAAGAAAGGGGAATGAAGGAAAAATCCTTCGGAGCAGCGTCTGGCTGCTGGTGGGGCAGCAGGGCAGATAGGCTCGGTGTGTCAGGCTGTGCCTCTCTCTGTGCTGGGATCCCAGCTGGGTTTGTGCTGACTGATTATGTCTGGAAGTGTACAGAAAAGCTGACAAAACTCCCCAGCCGTCCTGCAGCCGCTGCTGGAGTGGCAGGGAAAGGTTTGCAGCTCCGCGCTGCCCGTCCCTGTATTTATGTAACCTTCACGTGGGAATGAATGAACACACACGGCGCGTCCACGCTCGGCATTTCTGCTTTTTATAGGTTTACCCGTCTGAAATCTTTCTCTATATTCGCTACTCATTGACATCTGGACTCTTTTACAACTCTACCTATTGCTGTGATGATACGTAGGGTGAAAACCCCCTTTGCACCCGGGTGTTATTCTAAGGGGCTCTCTGAGAAACCTCCCAAACTCTCCACATGTGATTTGCCAGGAGAATTACTCGAGGAAGCCACTCCTGAAAAGTCTTCTTAGACGGCCTTCAGCTGCCTTGCTGGAGCTTCGCCTATTTGCAAAGCACCAGTTGCAGGCTACAGGCTCAGGGGAAAAAAAATAAACACAAGCCCTAAAAGCAGCAAGGAGAAAAAAAATTCTCCTCGCCCTTTTTACTGCTGTTAATTGTGGTCAAAAGTTTTTGCGTGAAAGCCTCGGCCAGCATTAAGAGCTCTTACATGTTGCAAAGTCATGTGTTTCCTTTTAAGTTGAAATTTGCTGAATGCCAACCACTCGATATAATAAACAGCAAATTTGTGGTATCCTGTTGCAGTTTGGAGCCGGACCTGGGAGCGGAGGGGAGCGGCGTTAGCAGGGAACCCTCGGCACACGGGGGGATCCCCGGGTGGCCGGAGCACGGGGAGAGCCCCGGCAGCCACGCTGCCCTCGCTGGGGACTTTTTATTCTCGTCTGTAAAGTGCAAAACTCCGCACTTTATCGAGAGGTTGGGTTGGAATAGTTCAGACGTTTTATTTTATCGGGGTGCGATCAGCTCCCATTTCTTTGTTTAGCAGGCAAAAAGGAAAGTAAAGAGAGATCAGAGAGCCCCAAATGGGCCTTTGCTGTTTAGGAATGGCAGAGAAAGGTAGGCTCTTGCTGATTTCTAGGGAATGCGTACCTTTCCCACCCGGGGACCATTTTCTCCTGCAATTTTTAAGCATTTGAGAAACATTTTCGCTGGGGGCGGGGGGTAGATGGTGGGGGGAAACCCTTCTTGCTGGACACAAGCTTACTCTGCTGCTTTTGGGAGCTGAAGTAGTTGCTTGGTAGACGCGCTACCAAAATTCAGAAGCTTATTTAAACGCTGTAATTAATTTTATTTTATTTTTGTCTTGTCTTTTCTTCCCCCCCCCCCCCCCCCCCCCCCCNCCTCTGCCCATAGGAGAATGTTCCCTCCATTTAAAGTGAGATGCACTGGACTGGATAAAAAGGCCAAGTACATTTTATTGATGGATATTGTGGCGGCTGATGATTGTAGGTACAAATTCCATAATTCCCGGTGGATGGTAGCCGGCAAGGCTGACCCTGAAATGCCAAAGAGAATGTACATCCACCCGGACAGCCCGGCCACCGGCGAACAATGGATGTCCAAAGTCGTCACCTTTCACAAGCTGAAGCTCACTAACAACATCTCTGACAAGCACGGATTTGTGAGTGCCTTTTACACCTTCCTTTGCCCCCCTTTTCCCCTCCCTGGCCACCCGGCCGGAGCGGGGGTCCCGGCGGGGGGTGTGCCCGGAGCACGGCGGCTGCTCGGCCGGACTGGCCCCGCTGGCAGCCCCGGCCCGCGGCCGAAATGCGGGGAGAACGGGGCAGAAAGTCTTCCCCACGCACCCGGGGACGGGCATCTGTCCGGTTTATAACAGTCCTTGATTTTTCCTCCTGCTGGGGTCAGAAATAAAGCCTGGAGTTTACTTTGTAACCTCCCCGTGCCACGCAGCGTTAACTTTAGGGATACATTTCCAGCACAGCGCAACTCGATATTTCTCAGAGCTGCGGTGACTTTATATATCTATATATATTTTTAATAAAGTCGATCACACTTTCTAAGCGTAGGAAAACGATATGCATATGTGTATAAAGGGCTTAAAGGCCTAAGTACGCCAACGTTTAAATCTATATTAATCTGGATAATGTAAAGCAAGCCGGAGTGAAAATAAACAGGGACCAAAAGCAGAGGTCAAGTTGCCCATTCATGTCTATCCACTCCTTTACATTTACCGGGTGTGCAGAGATAAAAACTTACCCTGAGAGTGAAATCAAACAAACCTACTGATAAGTGCTCTGGCGATCCTGGCCATTTCTTTCTATTCCTGGGAAAGCCTCCGCCTCGGAGCTGGGGCTTGCTGGTGGTGGCCGCGGCCGGGGGATCTCTAATGTGCCGAAGATTGCATTTGCTGCTGTGATTTGATTAGACGATACATTTTTGCCGTTCGCAGAAGGCCTTAAGTGAATTGGGGCACGCAATTAGACCGAGACGAGGCTCTCGTGGTGGTGTTGCAACTGTAGCTGCTGCTGCTGCTTTACTTGATTTTATTTTTTACACTTTGAAATCAAAAGACATTGCTGCCCCCTCTCCGAGCTTCTCCCCCTCTCCGAGCAAAGCTCTGAGGGGATTCTCCCCTCTCTCCCCTCCTTCGAGAGGTCCAGCGAGAGCCTAACCCCGGCGAGCTGGAGCTGTCAGTACTTTTAGCTGGATGCTGCGAGGTGTGTGCGTGTGTTTGGAGTGTGCTTGGCGGGGAGGAGGAGTGAGGGGAGGAAGAAGAGGGAAGGTAAATTAGAAGGAGAAAGTGCCGATGGCTGGGGGAAATGCTACTCCTGCTGACCGTCTCCTTTCTCCCCCCTCCTGCCCTCTCTTCTGCCGGCCGCTCCCCGCACCCAGACCATTTTAAACTCCATGCACAAGTACCAGCCCCGGTTCCACATCGTCCGAGCCAACGATATCCTCAAGCTTCCTTACAGCACGTTCAGGACCTACGTTTTCCCGGAGACTGAATTCATCGCAGTGACCGCATACCAGAATGATAAGGTAAGGAGATTAAGAGAGGATTTGTTTTACGTGTTTTGGCTTTTAAGAGAACTTTTACTCTGCATTGTTCCCTTAAAACTCAGAAAGCCCATTCCACTCTTCTCTCTCTCACCCCCCTCATCTTTCCCCCCAAAACCTCCTTGATCCAACTTCGGGAAAGTGCAGGGGGGAGGGGGTCGAGCACTCTCCTAATACCGACCTCGGGGAAGGCAATTAAACAGAGGGAGGGTTGGGGGTGAGAGGGAGAATGTTTAGGGGTTTTCTACCTTCCCCCTCCCAGTGTATCTTCCCGGTATGAAGGAAGGGATGGGGTGGGGTTTGCTGCTCTTCGTGTGGACTTAATCTAGGATGCATCAGGGAAAAAAAATATTAATAAAAAGGACTCGGCTCCGTGTGTCGAAAGACAGAGTGGGGAGAGCAGCGGGGCTGAGATTTTGTAATTCTTCCTGGCCTTTGTGCTGTTTTAGCTCCTTTAACAGCAATTGGCAATAAGGCTGGAGAGCACGTCTGGTTTCTATTATTATTATATTATGATTTTTTTTGCATCCTGCAGTGTTTTATTATTTTTTGTGGTGCAGAAATATGCTCTGGTCAGAGAGGGGTATCTCGCTTGAATTTAGCTGGAAGGGCTGAAAAAGCCCGTGTGAGAAAGTTTTGCAGCGCTGCAAACTCTGCCTTTCCATTGCTGCTGGTTTATTGTCGCTTGCGATGAAGGTGGTGTATTTGGGAGAGCGGCAAACGGCGAATTTACGATAATTAAGTCAAGTGGAAGGAAGCGAAGGAGTCAAAAAGGGGGCTTTGATTTTTTTGTTGTCTGTGAATTACAACTTTGCGTGCGTTGAGCGCAGAGGCTCTGGATGCGCAGCGCCCGCTCGCTGCAGCTCCCCTGTGCCCCTCTCTGCCCCTCACATCCTTCACCGTAAAAAATTCAGGGGCGAAAAGGGGGAGGATCTGTACCCTTCTGCCCTCGGTTTCCAAAAAGCCGCTTCCCCCTCGGGGCTCGGGCTATTTTCCTCTCTCCCTGCAGCCGGGCACTTGCAAGGAAACTGAAAGAAAATGAGTGTACAGAGAGTAGACTTTGCTTTGGGACTTATCAGCAGGGCTGGCCGCCCCGGTCTGTCAGCTGGGGGCGGCTCGGTTGAAGGACAGAAATGAGCATATTTGTGTGATTGCCATGAAATCGGCTGGGAAGCGGCGTGCGGAAGCGGCGGGGAGCGCTCGGCTCGGCGCGGGGGGAGCAGAAGGCACGGCCGGGAGCACCTGGATTAAAAGTCCCGCTGGTTTTAGCAGTGGGGTTTTCCTGCTCTCTCCTGATCCCGTGCGTGCGGCGGGGGAGTGACTCGGGAGCCAGGGCCGGTCCTGCCCGCACTCGGACACAGGCGCGGTTTCCTTTTCGGGGTCATCCTCTGCTCCTAAACTGGGGGGTTGCTGTGCTTCCAGCCCGGTCCGAGACCGGGAATGGAGCGGCGGGGAGGCGACGTTCCAGCCCGCACCCTGTTCCGGCGCGGTGAGCCCCGGCCAGGCTGTGGATTCGGCTCCGTGCGTTGTACGTGCGGGCACCGGGCACTTGCGGGATGCCCCGCACCCCCCATCCCTCCCAACAGTCGTTCCCTGCCATAACCTGAACCCCGAGGAAACCCAAACCGAAAAATTTCCACACACACCCCCCTAAAAAATATGATCTGGCTCCTGGCACCCCTGGTGCCCCAACACACATGGAGCATAATGCGATTATATGAAGTATTTTATTATAGCAAGGGGGTGGGTATGATTCCTTTGCGGTTTAATTATGGTATTTAAAGAGTTTTAAGCACAGGCATAACTTGCATGGGTCTCATTGCACGGCTCAATTAATTCCGATGTGGTGGCAGCAACACGGGGCTCTTTCATTGCCACCACGGTCCAGGTCACCGGCCAGCCCGGCAGGGGACTGGGGGTGAGCTGACTCCAAACAGCTCAGGAAAACACATGGATTCACCCCAAAAACAGGGACCTTTGCCCCCTGCCCTGTCCTACTCCTGGCAGGATCCTGCCAGCACTGGGGAAACTGAGAAGAGTGGGGTTTGCTGTTGTTTTTTAATACAAAAATCTCCTTATTCTGCCCCAACCCCCTGGCTATTTTTTTTTTTGTCTCTATCCTATAGATCACACAATTAAAAATTGACAACAACCCCTTTGCCAAAGGTTTTCGGGACACCGGGAATGGAAGGAGGGAAAAGAGGTGAGTCTGGCTCGATTCTGTACAGGCACCTCGTTTGGTTTTCATGTGTTAAGCTCAGAACACGAGCGGAGGTCAAAATCACCTTGCCTCGCCTCCAAACCACACTTCCCCCCGCCAAAATCCATAAGGATCTTGGCGTTAATAACGTCAAAGGGATTGCATGGGAATTCTTCCCTGCTTTCCACGTTTAGTTTTCATGTCGCAGGGGATGACTGGCCAAAGGGAGTGCAGTACATTAAGCAAATATTACCAGAGAAAAACTTTCTCTTAAAAAATTGAGAGAGGAATGTTAGAGTGTAGTTTGGACCTGGGACTGGAGAAGAGGGGCAAGTGAGGGCTGAGCACTGCTTGAATCTCTTCTGGTATTTTTCTGGAGACTGCATGGAAAAGAGTAAAATGTGGAGGAGAAACATGTAAATAAACTGTTTGGTCAGAGGTATCTTGTGAATATGGAAGTAATTAATGATAGAAAATTCTTTATATTTTCCACAAAAGGACACAGTTTGTGCCCCAGGTAGACAGACAGAACTCGTTATAATGGGACTCAAGACTTTTATTTTTAATATACGGAGAAGAAAGGGACAATTTCTTTTCCTTTCATGGGGGATATGTCTGTTTTGTTGTGTTACAGGAAACAGGATATTTTTGCCATTTGCACGGGGGTTAGAGAATGAATAAATCGATCTGTTACTCTTTTTTCATACAAACAACAAAATAAAAAGGTTGGGGGAACGTGGTGTAAACCAAGAGGCCTCTCTCCCTGCCCAGCACACACACAAACATGCACACGCCAGCTCCTCTTGTCCATCAGTGTGAAAATAAAGCCAGCGCTGGAGCCACAGGACGGAAATGATTTCTAATTTCTCTAAATATAAATAGATTTTTTACTCCGGGTTAATTGTTGGTGAAAAGATTACATAAAGTGCCTAACAAAATAACCACTTCCTAGCAATCTTAGCAACCATTAAGATGGCTCATATCTCTGGAACATCCTTGCCTTTTAAAAGCTAATCTCCAGGGAATGCTTCCCTCTCCCCTCCGCCCCTTGTCTTTAATATCAGCCCTCGCTGAGGAGCTGCTCACGCTTCCAAGAAATCTCCTCTTATTAGCAGCCAAGCCCTGCCTGCCAGAAACGCGCTCTCCTCCTCGAGGGAGCCGTGGCTCTTAATTCCCCTGTGCTACTCGTGCCCGAATAGGAGCTCCAGGAGGGGCTGGGGAGGGTTCCGGGGCGCCGGGGGCCGCTCGCCCAGCGGGTTCTGTGCCCGCAGGAAGCAGCTGACCCTGCAGTCCATGCGTGTGTACGACGAGAGGCAGAAGAAGGAGAATCCCACCTCGGACGAGTCGTCCAATGAGCAGACGGCCTTCAAGTGCTTTGCCCAGTCCTCCTGTCCTGCCGTGCCTGCCGTGGGCACCTCCAGCCTCAAAGGTGAGAGCTGTGGCCCCTGGTCTCCTCTGGGAGAGCCTGGGTGCCCGCTCTGTGTGGTGGCAAATCCTGGCCTGTACCACTGCCCTCTGGCACTGGCCCATTTTCCTTCCTTCCTTCCTTCCCTCTTGCCTTCCTTCCTACCTCTTTCCTTCTTTTCTCATGTTTTGTCTCTTTGCTCTCTTCCCTCTATTCTTTCTCTCATTAGTTTTTCCTCCTTCTCTTTCCTTCTTTCTCTCACTCTTCTTGTTTTCTTTCTTTTTGTCTTTCCCTCTCCTCCCTTCTCCCCCCACACTTTCCTCTCTCTGCCTTCCTCACTCTTCCTCTTCTTCTCCCTCTCCCCTCCGGCCTCCCTCTCCCCTTGCTGCACACTCATCCCTCCCCTCCTTGGTTCAGAAAGGAGCCAGCTCCGAGTCAAGGGAGCAAAGACAGACCACGGGGCAAAAGTTCAAAACTGGAGTCACTCCATTAATATTCTTCACTGAATCTGTTACTAGAGGAAGGATCTTTCCCCTGGATACAGTCCCGAACTTTGTTACAGAAAAGTCACCCTGGGTTTCTCCGTGCGGGCTTGGGAGCTGTCTGCAGCTCTCTGTATGTATTAATCCATCCCGGGGCGGGGGGGCAAGGGGAGGAGGAAACAACTTCTTTTTTGTAGTTGCTTTACTCGTTTTGTTAAAGGCCTGCCGAGCTGAAGGGAGGGGAGCTGGGAGGGGACCCGAAAAGCAAACCAGAGCTTCACACCTGGGGCGCTGAAATTAGGAGATGAAGTGCAGAGGAATCCAGCGAAGCCGTGCATGTGTTTGGGGGAGAAGGGGGGCCGAGGGGCTGATGAAGACGGCTGCGGGGTGTCTCTGTGTGCGTTTGCAAAGTTTGCCCATTGAAAAGGATGAAAACTTTGGAAAACTTCGTAGGAGACACATCCCCAAGGCCCTTCAGCCCTGCCCCGAGGTTGCTGCTGCCCCGGGGAGGGACGGGGGGGTCTCTGGGGGCTCTCGGGGAGCCCCGGGGAGCGGAGCCGCTGGCCCCAGGCCCGCCCGGCTGGGGGGTCGCTCCTCCGGGCCGCTGCTTTGTTTCGCAGCCAATTTTGCTGCGTTGTGTAAAACTCGGGCTGCCTCGGACGGGGCGGGCGGTGGGAGCCAGGGGCTGTATTTATTTATATAATAATAAAAAAGGGGAAGTATTTCCACACAAACCTCTGGCCGGCCAGGAAGCGTCTCTGCCCCCTCTCCCAGCCCGGTGGGGATTTCGGGATGTGCAGTGCCGGATCCCAGCCCCGGGCCCCCTTTGTCTTGCAGACCTCTGCCCCAGCGAGGGAGACAGCGATGCAGACAGCAAAGACGATCCCTTGCTAGAAGGCAACGAGTCCGGTAAAATCAGCACGACCACCGCCGCCACCCCAGCGCCGGCCAGCTCCGCTGCCACCGCGGGGGACGACCCCCGGGACAAGGGCGGCAGCCCCTCCAAAAGCCACTTCTTCCCTGGGGACTCGGCAGGGAGTCGGAGCCGAGAGAGGACTGAGAAAGCCCCTCCGGACTCGCGGCACAGCCCGGCTACCATCTCTTCCAGCACCCGGGGGGGAAGCCTGAGCGGCGAGGAACTGAAAAGCCCCCTCAGGGATGGCCCCAAAGTAGATGAGAACCGACTGCTGGGAAAAGAGCCCTTCACCCCCCTGACGGTCCAAACCGACAGCACGGCCCACCTGAGCCAGGGACACTTGCAGAACCTCGGCTTTCCCCCTGCCCTGGCCAGCCAGCAGTTCTTCAACCCGCTGGGGAACGGGCACCCGCTGCTGCTGCACCCCGGGCAGTTCGCCATGGGGGGGGCCTTTTCCGGCATGGCCGCGGGCATGGGGCCCCTCCTCGCCACCGTCTCCGGGGCATCGGCCGGGGTCTCGGGACTGGACAACACGGTCATGGCCACGGCGGCGGCCCAGGGACTCTCGGGAGCGTCAGCGGCTGCTTTGCCTTTCCATCTGCAGCAGCACGTCCTGGCTTCACAGGTACTGCATTCCCCCCGCATTCCGGGCCAGGGGGGCTCCGACCCTGGGGACGGGGGGGCAGCGGGCACCACCTTTAAATTCCCCCCTTGGATGTGTCCCCCACTGCCCCTCTCGGGGTCCAGTCACAGGGCTTGGCAGAGAGTCGGAGGAGGGAAAGCTGTGGGCGGGGAGGGTGGCCCAGCGTGATCCCCCTGAGCTCTCCCGCCCTCCCTGCTGTCCTCCAGAGCCCCGCACCCCCGACTGCCACCGGGGCAGGGCCAGGGCGCAGCTCGGCGCTGTGGGGCGCGTCCCGGCCTGTGGAGAGGAGCCGCTGTCGGGGGGGTGTGCCCTGGGCAGTCCCGCGGAGTGGGAGGGCGGCTGGACCCGGGGGTAAAGGGCGCCTGCCCCAGCGCAGGAGAATCTCCCGGTGAGGGGGAGAGTGGGGGAGAGACCCCTCGGCCATTTGGCCCCGGTGGGCCCGGCGGGAGCGGGGCCGTGCAGGGCAGAGCCCGGGCAGGGTGTGCCCCGTTGCGTCCGCGTGTGTTTGGCCTGGGCAGCGGGAGGACAGCTCTCCATCCCGCTGGCAGCTGCGTGCGCGGGGGAGGACCTGGCGCGGGGGTTGCCGTGCAGCATCCCCGCGGTGAGCGTGCGGGCCGGTAACCCTTTCCTCTCTCTCCTCCCTTCCCGCAGGGCCTGGCCATGTCTCCCTTCGGCAGCCTTTTCCCCTACCCCTACACCTACATGGCGGCGGCGGCCGCCGCCTCCAGCGCCGCTTCCAGCTCGGTGCACCGGCACCCGTTCCTGAGCGCCGTGCGGCCGCGGCTCCGCTACAGCCCCTACCCGCTGCCCGTGCCCCTGTCGGACGGCAGCAGCCTCCTCACCACCGCCCTGCCCGGCCTGGCCGCCGGCTCCGGCGAGGGCAAGGCGGGCGGGCTGAGCGCCAGCCCCGGCTCCGTGCCCCTGGACTCCGCCTCGGACCTCACCAGCCGCTCCTCCACCCTCTCGTCCGGCTCCGTGTCCCTGTCCCCCAAGCTGGGCGCGGACAAGGAGGCGGCCACCAGCGAACTGCAAAACATCCAGCGCCTGGTCAGTGGGCTCGACCCCAAGCAGGACAGATCCCGCAGCGGCTCCCCGTAACCCCCCGGCCTCTGGGAGCTCATTTCAAATCAGTCTCGCAGTGCACTTTGTTTGAAAGAAACCACATCCTCCACCCCGCGAGTGTTTTTTGTTTGTTTGTTTACCCCCTCCTTTATTGTGTTGGAGTTTTTCTCCTCTTTCTAGGTTGTTTTTTTTTTCTTTTTTTTTTTCTTTTTTTTTTTCTTTTTTTTTTTCTTTTTTTTTTCTTTTTTTAACATATAAAATCCCGCGGCGTTGTGTGCTTGCTTAACAACAAAAAGTATCTGGTGGAGCAGGGAAAAAGGGTCGGGGATGGGGGAGCACTGGGTTGGAGGCTCCTCATGGGGAGCAGAACTGGCCAGATTGAGGCACCGGAGGTGTTTGTGGCATCCTCCTTTTATTTTTTTTTTTATCAGTGTAAAAATAAAAACCCCAAACCAAAACACACCGGAAAAAAAATGAAAAAGAAAAAAAAAAAGACCTAAAAGAAAAAATAAAACAAAAAAATCAAACAAACTTATGAATAAAAATGAAGTAAGAGAAGTGATTTTTTTTCTCTCTGAAAGAAAAGTGTATAATTAACTCAAGTGTTGGTTCTTCAACAGTTGTTTCCTGGGCGGGTTGTCAACCACAACCCCCTTAGTCGATATTAAGGGAAGCTGTGTGTTTAAAATATTATTGTGATGTCTGAGAGCCAGTTGGTGGCTTTTTTTTTCGTTGTTTTTTTTTTTTTTTTTGCATGTTCCAGAGTAGTCTGCCTTTTTTTTTTAGGGGGGGTGGTGGTATTTTTTATTTCAGTGGGGTTTTGTTGTTTATTTTTAATGCTCGTTTCAAATCCCAGGGAAAAAATATTATTAATAATAATAAAAACAAAAATAAGACCTTTGTCCCTCTACCTTAAACATCCTCCCTTGTAGCAACAAAAATAAGAAGTGTAGTTGGAAAGGAAAAAAAAAGTGAATTTATTTTATCTAAAAACCTCTTTAGCTCGACTGTAGATTTATCACAGCTTTCCCTCTTTAATTGTATATGCAATAACAAGGTTTAACATACTGAGAAGAAGAAAAGAGCGGACACTATTATTAAAACAAAGTATTTATGTAATTATTTGATAACTCTTGTAAATACGTGGAATATGAATACTCAAAATTAAACTTTAATTTATTGACATTGTACATATCTCTGTAAATACGGCTGCAGCGGTCTTCTTTTTTTTTTCCTTCTGTTTTTATTTTTAGTCGTTTTCATTTCAAGTTGGTAATTCCTTTAAACATAGATCCCGACCCGGAGGAGAAATTTCCCCATTTGTGAGGGCTCAGTTTTTAAATCAGAGCTCAGCCCAGGAAAACCTCGTCCTTTTGTCAAGGAGCCGAATGCAAAAGGCAAAGCAGAAAGAAACCAAATTAATCAAAGACCTTAAAAAAAATCAAAGAGAGAAAAAGACGAAGCAGTGTGCCACGGTAGCTTTTAATCCTCGATTTCTTCAGTGTTCGAAGTGTCAACAACCACAAAATTATCTACCTTTATACACGACAACAGGCTTCTCCAGTGGCTTGAAAGAAAGAAAAAAATAAAGGTGAAGATTCTAGGATTTTCTTTAATTTCTATTATTTTTGCCCGTTTCCTCGGTGTGTCAGAAAACAACCCTGCGATGGAGTTTTACTACTGTGCTTATTGTTGTCTTTGTTTGGGTGAGTGCATATTTTCTTGGGTTGAAAGTCAGGTGCTCAGAGCTGGTTCAAAGAAAAAAAAAATGAAGGTATATTTTGTGTTATATAAATGTTGAGAAGTTCTTGCTATTTTTTTTTTCTGTAATTTTCCCCCCTTTTAAAAGTCACTGAAGTTTCAATAAATTTTTATTGAAATGTCTTGGGCGTACTGTGAAATGCCTTCACCCCAACCCTCCCCGAAGTGCCTGGGAGGATGGAGGGGTTGAAAGATATATATCCCTCTTCTGCCTTTCTCCTCCACCCCCTTTCCCGTTCCCAGTATTAAGATATTTCCCCTGGAAGGAGCTAGTACGAGCCAGTCGAGATGGTGCCGTTTGAATTGTTGGGGGGGAAGGACGAGTTTTAAGCAAGCTGTTTAATGTACCTTTTCCGTCTTTATTCCTCTCGCTTTTAAAGTCGATCCAGAGGCTACTAAAGTCACCTCTTTTAATGGAACAATATTAAGTGGCGTTTGAAAAGTTAATGAGAAAGGCTCAGCTATGCTTTTATCTGTCATAAATTAATAACGCAAAAGTGAAGAATTAGAGAATAGATCGGTTAAATTTTAATGCAGAGCCCTCCTTCAAAGTTTCCAGGTAAAGTGCCCAGGAGTTGTTGCTGGGCTCGTTTTCCTCTCCTGTCCGGGCAGAGGGTTTGGCTTTCCCAGTTAGTTATCACCTGGAAATAACGTGGTTTTGAAAAATCTATCTCTCGCCCTTCTTTTGGAATCGTCCCTTCTCGCCCTTAGGCTCGTGATATACCGAGATTAAGCTGGAAAACGGCTGGAACGGGGACAGACATCCAGTGGCCTGGGAGGTCACGGAGAGGAGAGCTGAGGAGAGCTGGCAGTCCCTGCTGTACCTCTGCCAGTCTATGAGCACATCCTTTAGCAGAACGTATATATTTCTTGTTAATGAGATTTTTTTTCCCCCATCCCTTCAACAGTTAGTGGCCCGTATATTGAAAAACGATTCATCCTCCGCCAGTAATAAATATTATAAGGATGTACTTCCAGCCTGTATCCTGTTTTATGCTCTGCCTGCCCCTCGGCCCGCGGCCCCGGTTCCTGTGCCGGCGAGATAAAGGGAGATCCAGGGGGTGAAAGTGGCGATTAAGTCGTGTTGGTTTTGTTTTGCCCTCGATTTTTAAATTGAAAATTCCCCCCACGAACATCAAACTGTTTCCCTTTGTGGGGAAATGGGACTCTTCTCATTTCAACTTGGGGATGGGGGTTTTGTTTAAATCCACGCTGTTTGAGCGGGGAAAAGGTTTGGGCTGAGCAGGAGTTTTTCTCTCCCTCTTCCCCCAGCTTCGGATGGCCCAAGGTGACGGCTGCTGGAAATGTCACTTGAGCTGATGCTCCCCTGAGCTGGCCCGGGCGAGGAGGGCTCTTAGGGACAGAGGTGGCGGCGGATCTGGCAAAAGAAAAAAAATCCACTCGAAGAAAGAGGCAGCGGCCGTGCAGCCCGCCCGAAGGCTGCAGCCCCACAAGCCGCTCTCCACACGGATCCCCCACTCGGGCGGGAGCCGGAGGTGCTCCAGGAGAGGGAACCCGGTGCCGAAGGGAGCAGGTCGGCGGGACAGAGCCCTGGCAGCCCCCGCGGGCGGGACAGCCATCCCTGCCACGGGGAGCAGCTTTCCCCTCTGCGCTGAGCTCCGGCCCCAGCGGCAGCGCGAAGGCTCCGGTCCGTGACAGAGCCCCCGGTCCCCTCGCTCCCGTCTCTTTGGCTTCAGGAATCATGCGGGGACCTCTGTTTTTTCCCTCTCTCAGCTGCTGGTCCCCCAAATGACTCTTAGATGGGGAGAGCCGCTATGAGCTGTGTATGAGTGGGGAAAATTTCCTAGTTGGCGAGGAATTCACTGCTGATGGCCAAGAGGAAAGCAACAGACACCCACGCCCAGACCCCCCCCTGCCCATCTCGCTTTCCTGCCAGCCCAGGAGCCCGGTAGCCGCCCCGCAAGCCAGGCCAGGCACCGGCAGCCCCGGGGCGCCGCAACCCCCAGCTCACGATTTATTCTTTTTAAGGCTAAGGGTGCAGCCTGATTGCTTTAAACCCCTCTTTTCCACGGGCCTAATGCTGACCTCCCCCTCGCCGTGCCCTTGCAAGAAATCCGTGTACCGCAGGTGTAACTCTGACTTGCAAATGGCTTTATCTCTTGTGTATCTTATTTGTATATAGTAACGTTAATGAGTAACTCGTGTGGCGCTTGTGGATGGAGGTAAACAGCGAGCAATCTCTGTGGATTATCCTGTCTATTACTCACCTGGCGCCTGTCTTGATATCCTCAATGGTTTTATGGCTGATGCAGGCGACCCGGCGCTGGGTGGGGGTGGCCGGCGGCGGGGGGGCTCCGGCGGGGCGGCGGCGCCACCTCTCGGGCAGCCCGAGCAGCGCCCCGAGCCCCCCGAAGGGACGCACGGCCCGTGGGAGGGGGCACAGAACGCACCGAGGGGGAACTCGGGGCGCGCTGGGGTGAGCCAGCATCCCCCAGCCCGCACCCCGACCCCCGGCCGGGCAGCGCGGCGCAGCTCCCCGCAGGCTCTGCTTGGAGCCGAGCTGCGTTTTACCCACGGGAGGTTTTAGCCCCGAGTCCAAAGTCTCTGGGAAAGCGGGGCTGCGGCCGCCCCGCCGGGATGGAGGGGGGAAGGAGCACGAAGCGCTCCCCGGAGCCGCAGCGCCCCGGGGGGCAGCGCGACACCGACACCGCGGCGGGCCGGGCACCCGCCGTCGCCGGCGCGCTCGGCCCACGCTCCGCTATTAGTTAATTATTGATTGATTACAAGTGAAAATTTATGACCCTCTGTCTTCCCCCCCCCCCTCCCCTCGCAGCCTCCCGGCCCCTCGCACGCACACACGCTCCTGCCCTCTGCAAACACTCCGGGGGAGGCGTGTTGTTGTTTTTGGCCTTGACAGCTTCCAGGAATATGAAATATTTAAGCCCTTCGGTCGATCTCCCGTACCCTGGACGTCCTTTTTTTTTTTTTTTTCTGGTTTTATTTTTTTTTCCTTCCCCCCTTTCATGTCCCGGCTCGGAGGCTCCCGCGGCGGCCGAGCCCCCTCCCCGCACACAGCCGGCGTGCGGGATCGGAGCACGCCAGGCCTCGCAGATCAAAGGGACCTCTCCGGCCTCTGCACAAGGGAAGAGGGGAAAAAAAAAAAAAAAAAAAAAAGGAAAGGAAAAAAAAGGTTGATTTCTTTAACGATTGTTCTTAAAAGTCTTGGAAGCAGGGACCATCCCGCCTCCTCCCTCGCCTCGGGCTGCAGGATTGCACCGGGAAATGATTTTGGGAAGGCAGAAAGAGGGTTTGGGAGAAGGGAAGAGAAAAGAAAAAGGGGGAAAATTAAAAATATAGAGGAGTTGCTTGAAATTTAGCAGCCGTGTGCCTGCAGAAGCGTACACGCCGTCCCGAGTGGGAGCCCAAGCCGCAGTCCCCGCTGGGCAGCGGGGTGGGGGCCACTCTCGGACGTGCGCTTCCCAAAATGGGGCGAACTCCAAGCCCCTGAGTGTGCCCGTGGCCGTGCGGGGGGCGCTCCCCCGATTTTCCCCCTGAATGTGCCCGGGGCCAGGGGCGCTGCCAGAGGTGACCAGAGCGCGCTGCTCCTGGTCAGGGGTGAGAGACGGACGGACGGAGGGATGGCTGGACGGACGGAGCGGTTGTTTGTTGTCTCGGGAGGGTGAACGGGCCGATGTGGCGATTGCCTCGAGGCGCTGGCTCTTGGCAGCGTGCGGCGACCGCCCCGCTGCCCTCCAGTCCCTGTCACCCGGGCCGGGAGCGACAGCCGGCCGGGCGGATCCGCGCTGGAGGCGCCGGGACGGCGGGGTTGGAATCATCTGATGGGGGAAACGGGGGGGAGAAACCTCCCTCCTTCGGCACCTCCAGCCGCGCCTCGCAGAGAAACCCCCGTCCACGGGGGCACGGTGGCAACCCCGAGCCCTCATCCTCCTCCCCACGGCACAGGCACGTCCCGGGGCAGTGGAGAGACCCCCAGCAGGACATTCCAGCCTGGAGATCTGGGGCTTCGAACCGCGGTGTCGCCCTGACCCGCCGACCTCTCCCGCAGCTCGCCCCGCCGCGCACCCATCTCCCTTTGCACCTGAAGTTTTTGGTTGCGGGTGGGGAGAAAAAAACCAGCGGTTCCCAGGGAGGGACTCCCCGAGGGTGATGCTTTGGGGTTTTTCTTGTTGGCATTTTTGTTTTGGTGTTTTGCCTTTTTTTTTCTTTTTTCCAGCCAACCCCAAACTTCCCACGTGCTTCTCCCCAAACCCCGCATTATTAGGGAACAATTAAGGCGTGTAAAAACACGGCGAGGCAAAGCCCTTGAGCTGGAATTGGCCGTCCAAGGCGCTATGTGAGCTCCTGGCC
Organism: Nicator chloris; assembly: GCA_013400495.1. Classification (NCBI taxonomy): domain Eukaryota; kingdom Metazoa; phylum Chordata; class Aves; order Passeriformes; family Pycnonotidae; genus Nicator; species Nicator chloris. The sequence continues at coordinate 579,888 of WAAE01026053.1, forward strand.
CCATCCTCTCGCCCCGACGCGGGGGCTGCTGCGGGCAGGGTGAGCCCCGAGGCCGGGCCGGGGCTCCGGAGCTTCTGCGGGGCTCTGGAGCTGCGCTTTCCTCATCCGCCACCGCTCCTTCGTGGAAGCTCAACCCGCAGCCGCCTCGCAGACACCACCTTCGGGCTTTCCCTTGTCTAATCCACCTTTTTTCCTTTCTCTTTTTTTCGGCTTCTTGCTTTTTTATTTTTTGATTTTTCTAGAATAAATACTTAATCATTATTATATTTCTAAACGCTCTCAGCCGAAACAGAGTTTCGACCTTTAGCGCAGGTAACCGCGGCCATAATTCCTGCTGAATTTCACCTTGGTCTCACCAAACTAAGCTTTCTCTCACTCTCCCACGTAAAAACTTCCCAGAGAAGGCATTGAAGTGAAAACCAAACCAGCACCGAGCGGGCTGGGCTGTGCAGAGCTTACCCGACCCCACGGACACCCCGACTCCCTCCCCTCCCGGGGGCAGCCCCCCTCTGCCTCCGGCTTGTCTCCTTTCTGAGGTCCTTTCAAGCTTTATTTCCTTTCAAGCCGCCCTACCACCACTCACAAAATAAAGTTATCAAGGAAATAAGCTCGAGAGAAAAAGCCAGTGGTGCTTTTCCCCCCACCGGACCTGCTCATTCCAGTGAAGGTACGAGCGGAGCGGCTCCGGGGACGGGGGGAGCCGGCCGAGGATGGGGACGCGGGGTCCGGCTTGGAGCATCCCATGGGCTGGACTGACGGGTCGGTAAAACAAGGAGGTGATCTTGCGGCAGGGAGCGAGCCGGAGGGATTTCTCCAAGCTTTCGTGGCGTCCCGGTTTAGGTGCCTCTGCAGGACACGCGTCCCCGCCACCGCGCTGCCCGACCGCAGTCCCTCGGGAATGTGTCACCGCGATCTTCCGGCAGGATTCCGTCCCTTCTGCCGTGACACTGCTCCTAGGCGCTCTCGCGTTTATTTTCCATAGGTTTCTTGGAAATGTATTTTTCCAGCTTTCCCTGGCTGTCCATTCGTGGCCTTCCCCGTGGATTTTCGAGGAGCGCTTTTTTACTCCTCCGTTTTCCCGTGTTCTTTTTCAGCCGGTTTTCATTTCTCCCGCCTCCGATCTAAAAAGAAAAACCCCCTCAAACCTAAATACCATTACAAACCAGGTCAGAAGGCTCCCCCGCGTCCCTCGCTGCAGCGGGTGGGGGTAGGGGCTACCCCTAGGAAAAGTGAAAAGCTCGTTTTAATGGGCGGTCATTGCTAAATCTCACCTTAGGGCCAAAACGACTCGCGACCCATTGCCCTCCTTACGATGTATTTATTTGTCTCAGTGGCACCAGCCGTCAGTCATTAGTGGGGGGGAACCCGAGAGCCGCCCCACGGTGGTGGCGGTGGTCCTGTGGCTTTTTTGGTTTGTTTTAAATATGATTTTCAACAGGAACCCTTCCAGAAGAGGAGGAATAACCTGTCCAGGGAGGGCTCCTTGGCGGAACACGGGGGAAACACGCGTGGGAGCGCAGCGAGCGACGACCCCTCCGAAAATGGTTTTGGTCCGAGCAAGCGGGGTTTGGTTCGCACCCCCAAGGGTTCGCTCCCAGGAAAAGCGGCGCTTGGGCCAGCAGGGACATTATTCAATGGATAACAACGTTTTCCAATAGTAACAATAACGGAGGGGCAAACCAATGCAGAAGCCCGAGTGCAGCAGCAGCGCCCGAGCTGCAGCAGCCGGGCGAGCGTCGCCGAGCCCGGGACCGGGAGCGCAGCCCCGCAGCAGCTCCGGACACCCGGCCGGCCGTGCTCGCCTGCACGCAGGTCTGTGGTTACGGCCACTCCAGGAGCTCCAGAGCCGCTCCGTAGCTGCGTGTCACTTTATGTACAGCTTTCTCTGCACATGTTATTCAGAAAGCGCTAAGAAGTTTCATATACATTTCAAACATTTGTATAGCTCAAATATGTGTGTGTGTGTGTCGTTATATAAAGTTGATGTAAAGAAATGTGGTCGTGAGCGCATTTTGTTTTCACTCCACACAGGACGTGTGCGGTGTGGGACACCGGGCGCGGTGCGACCTGTCCCTGCTGCCCGCACACATCCCCTCCGGCCCCGGCTTTCCCAGGTTTAGTCCTGCCTGGCCGAGCGTAGCCCGGCTGGGACTCGGAGGCTCTAACCTGTGGATTTCTAACCTGTGGATTTGGGATCTATGGCTCTGTTAGTTTAGCGATACTTTTGCTATCGCGTGTTTTGGGTAAATTCATCTCTGCCATCAGCAGTTCGCTGAGCAGTCCCACGGTCCCTCGTCACCCCCGGGACAGCTTTGGGGTCCCTGACCATCGCCCTTCACGGAGAGGGAGAGGTGTGTGAGTCTCCCTGGTACTTGTATTCACACCCTGGTTTGTTCCCTCTGCCAAATATTTTACCAGGGGTACAAACGAGATAGAAACCATGAATTTCATCCTCCCTTTCCACCCAGCTGGCCATCCTGCGGCTCCAAACTTCTGTCTGGAGGCTGGACCGAAGGTGCGGGAGTGCCTGGCCTGGCTGGCTCGGGGCAGGGAGGGAGGCAGAGGGGGATGGAGGAAGGGATGGATGGATTGGGGACGGTGCCGGGATGGGGAGGGGGAAGCTCCATCCTCGTGCCACAGCTCATTTCCTCCTGAAATGGGGAAATCACCAAATTAGGGAATCATGAAACCACGGCAGCAGGCAGGACACGGGTGCCCGGTGCCAGCAGCCCCCAGGAGGACAGAGGGGCTCCTTGCTGCTGGGGCTGTCCCCGCGGCCGGGACCGCTGCAGCCGCGGCCGCTCCCGGGGCTGTGTCTGTGCCGGGGCCGCTCCCGGGAGCGGGGCTGATCTCTCCCGGGGCCCGGTGTCGCCGACAGCCGCTCCTGGAGTGCCACCTGGTGGGAGCAGCCCGGCAGCACGGGCAGGGCCCCGCGCCAGGGTCCCGCAGCCCCCCGAGAAGTGTTTCCCACGGCTGGCAGGGGCAGAGGGGTGAGGGGTGTCCTGGGGATCCCCAGGAGCCCGGGCATGAGGAATGAAGAGGACGCAAGCAGCAGTACCCAAAAGGAAAAGATCCGAATTGAAAATGTTTCTCCTTCGGAGCCGGAGAAAGGAGAGGCACTGCTGGAAATCCTGTGAGCCCCCTCCCTGTCGCCTCTCTGGGGGTGAGAGCAGCAGTGCAAGGCTGCCTCCAGCACTGACAGGATGGCTCCTGGGCGTTTCCACACACTCCAAATGAGAACCCTCGTGCTGGGCATTCCGAGGGAAGCAGCTTTGGGCCTGGCATTTCTGCAGGAAACGCCCCAGAGTTTTCCAGGTGTGTGTGTAGCTGCACTCTGAGTGCAGGCGGGGTTTTACAAACTGAACCGTTGCTCTCCCGGCTGTGCCGTGGGCTGGTTTGGGTGGCAGAGGCCTCCTTGCTTGGTCTCCTTGGGTTTCTGATGCCCTCCCTCACATATCCACGTCCGCTGAACTATTTTGTGCCCGTGGTTTTGTCTTTGCTCGCTGCCTGCTCACTCACAAAACCAATGTGTTCATGTTTTGTTTCATACTTTTGTTCAGACTCCTCCAACTCGCCTTTCAATTTTTACTCTCTCTTACACACAACTATCCTTCATAAGCACTTTTTCTTATTATATCCTAGTTATAGCTCTGATTTCTGCCTCCTGCCTCATTACAAAACCATTCTACAGCAGGAACTGCCATTTCACACGAAGCGCTTCACTCTGGGCCAGAGATTAACTGGCTTTGGTGAAACTGGGGGGCACAAAAATGTGAGAACAAGGATGTAAAAGCAGGAAGACATGCATCAAACTTCAGGGTGAACAATGGGAATGATATTGATTGCCTTTTAATGTGCAGTGGCTGCACAATGGGGAAGAAAACCTTCCCAGAGCAAAAAAAAAAGACACTTGCCCCACCTCAGAAGCTTGGAGCAGACAGTGAAACTTTGGGATTAACTCAGAGGAGACCTTATCCCAGGGCTTCTGTGGGGAAGTGGCTTTCCAGGTCTGGCAGAGCTTCCAAATAAAGTGCTGTCCTACTTTCTGGCTGTGTCTAAAGAGTGATGAGAAATGCCCATTGTCTCTGCCCAGGCTGGTGCATGCTCTCATTAAGGCTCTGAATTGTGTGCGTGCATGTCGGCGTCAGAGCTGTTTGGAAGGCAAGGACGGGCAGGGTTTTTGTGAGAGGTAATCCCGGGTTCCAGCGGGCTGAGAAATTTCTGAAGGAGTTTTAAACTCTTGGAGACTCAGTGCTTCCAGGAGTGGTGAGATGGGGAGATGGTGGCGGGCAGGATGGTGGTCCTGCATCAGAAATGTTTGATGAAGCTGTGTGAGCAGAGCTCCGGGGGAATCCACCCCTCCAAGGGCAGAGCCTGTGCTGGGAGCTGCAGGATTCATTCGAGGTGTATCCAAGTAACCCCGCTTTGCTCCTTGGGTGTCGGCTTCTGATCAGAACTGACAGGGGTTAGGACACCCAGAAAATGGCCTTCCCTGCCTTCCCTTAGTGAGTTACCTCAAGTCCCAGTCCCTTCACATCCAGCGAGGATGGTGTAACAAGAAAAAGTGTCAGGAAACACATGAAGGCGCAGCTGTTCTTTCCACTTGGGTAGCTGCGATCGGTTTGAATAATGGATATTCTGTTCAGCTCCTTCGAGGGGAACTTGGAGTCTCCAGCTCCTCACTAAGAGGAGACACGCTGATTTATCATTTATTTATTGGGTTAGAACCCTGTTTTATGGGTAATCAATCGCTGCTTTTTCAGCTTCCTCGTAAATCACATCACCCCGGTGCAATCAGGGGGTGAGGCCACTCCAAGCACACAGAGGTTACCATTGGAAAAAGTATTTCCATCAGATTTGGAGATGTTAATGTGGGCGATTGATGGGGGAAGTAACAGGCAGGGGCTGACTTGGCCACGTCCTCCGGGGCTGGGTGAGCGCCCTGGTGGCCCTGAGGACACACTGGTGGCCCTGAGGACACACTGGTGGAGGGTGCTGTGCACCCTGTGCTGTGCAGCTTGGAGACCCTGGGGTTTGCACTGAAATGAGCTGTGGCAGAAACAACACCCGTTTTGGGGCTAAATTCCTATTTACCACAGAAACATAGAGCAGGGGATACAATCTGTAAACTCGGACCAGAGCTTTGAAAACTGCCATGTAATCTTTGCACATCCCTTGTGCATCCCCCCACCATTGGGTGGGACCCGACACATCTCTGGTGACAGCTTCACAAAAATTTTGGTGCCAGGACCCCTCACAGCAGCGCAGGCATCTCTGTGGGGGCACTCACTGCCTGCCTGGAGTGGTCCTTCCCCTCCTCCTGAGCCCAGGTGCAAGTGATGCCCACCAGGATCAACAAGAACCAGCTGTGGCCAAGAGAGAGCTAATGGAGGTGTGAATTTGCTGCATGGAGGAACAGGGCACCGAGTTTTTCTAGGGCCGATTCAGGCCAGGGAAGGATTGTTCCTCAAAGCTGTGGTGTGGAAGGAGCTATGAGAGGCTGTTGGGAGAGGACCTACGATGGGGAGCTCTGGAATCCTTCTGAAGGTAGGAAACTGTGTGAGAAGTGAGGGGGATGTGGTGTAGGCACAGGATGGAACTGGTTGCTGTGTGCCTGGCTCCCCTCAAGAGCTGTGGGGGGTTGTATCCCTGGAGGCAATTTTGCTGTGTTAGATGTGCCTTCCCTGTGACTCAAAAGGGCTCCAGGGTCTTGGAACTTCTGGTTTCTGCCTCTTTGGGGACTGGTGGGATGAGCGGAGACAGAAGCAATGTGATTTACATGGAGCTGAAGGGTGGGAGAGAAAGCAGCTGCTCTGTGCAAATCTGAAACCTGAGTGTGTGAAAATGTGGGAAGGGCTCACAGAGGTTCCCTGTGCTGCTGCTTCTCCTCCCTGCTCCTTCAGCTGGTGCTGGGCCTGCTGCCCTCCACCCATGGCTGCAGCTTCCAGCCAGGCAAAGCGTTAAATCTCGGGGGTCTGAGGTTTTCCATGCAGGCATTGAGCTGGTTTTACTCTTTGCTGAGACTCCTCCAGACTCACCCTTGCCTGTCTGTGGGATTCAAGCTAGACCTAAGCAAGCTCAAGCTGGTTTTGGGTCCCCAGGTGCCAGTGTGTCCCCACAGAGAGCTTGTAGCCAACCTGCACATGAAGGCAGATGGGAAATGGTTTGGGCTGTGCGTGGGGTCCTGTCGTATCAGTCTCTGCGCTCTTTGATTTTTGGAGCTCCTTGGCTGGAGAACAAAGGAGGCACCCTGGGTTTGGGGAGGACGTGGAAACTCGGGGATGAGCATGGCAAAGATTCTGCTCTGGAATCAGGAGTGTAGCTGGAAGGGAAGGAACTTGACAAACGAGTGAAATGCTGCCTCCGGGTGGCCTGGCAGCCTTTTATCATCCTGCATTCCTCTGCCAGCCAGGCTGGGCCCTTCGACACCTGCTCTCTTATGTGAGAAGTCCCCAAGCTCCCCACAGTGGTTTTTCTTTTTAGGGACCTCAGTCAGGTACAGCATCAATGTGTAATTTTCTGCTCTTGGCAAGGCACACCCCAGTAAATCTGGGACAGCCATCTGCTGATAATGACTCTCCCTTGGGGCTCTGGGTGCTGCAGGGGAGACACAGGCAGGAAGCAGCACCCAGGAATTGGGTGGTAGCTGTGATGGGAGCTTCTGGGTGAGCTTCTGGTCCTGGTCAGTCCAAAATAGAGTAGACATAAATGCTGGTTTTTAGAAACTCTCCCCAGAAAATGTGATCTTGGGCTTTAAAACAACCTGTTACCCCCCTCTAAAGGCTTAATGTGGAAAAAGAGAAGTGTTGGAAGGATGGGAAGCCACTGCGACCTTCAAAGCTGCAGCTAGTTCTTGTGCCTATTGTCATAAGAATGTGCTCATCTTTGTCACAAGACAATACCAGATACTTGATCATTGAGGAAATACTGATTTTTCCAGGAAAATCACTGCACTGGCTTAATTTTTCATTTGCTAGCAAGTGAGATGGTTCACATAGGAATGAACACCACGGCCTTTTAGGCTGGGTTATGCTCCTGATAATCTGCAACTTCCTACAATTCATAGAGTTTGGAAGCTTAATAATACTTATATATAGATTTATAATATCTAAGAGCTTATTCTCCTTGCAGAAGGCCATGAGGGAGGAGCTGCACAGCTGCTGCCAATCCACCATATAAATGCTGCCCTCCCTATTTACTGGTGATCTATCAGTCCCAGGTGGTGAGGAGGGTGGTCATGTCTTACAGCTGGGGCTGAAGAGCCAGTTACAGGTTTACAGTGGGTAAACAGACACAAAGAAAGACTCAAAAAGTGCCTCTGTCTTGGCACTGAGGGAGCAGAGCAAGGGCAGGGGAGTCAGGACACAGCCCTGGCTGGTTTTGGGTTCTCAGTCTCCTCTGCTCTGGTTGTGCCCAGAAAAGTGGTGCTGTTTCTCTGGTGAGCTCTGCAAATAACAGTTTTCTAGTCCCTGCTGCCATCTCTTCCTGCAGATGACAGGCAGGCCTGGCTGGACTCCCTTGTGGCATCTTTGTGTGCAGGAGCAGGGCTTCCCTCATCCTCCTGATCCCTGTGCCACGCTGGTGACACATCAGTGAGGGCTCTGCTCCTGTGTGGAGGGGAATCATTTGAATTTCACTGATCTGGTACTAGTGTAGCCTTGCCTAGATCAGGGAATGCTTTTCTAGGCTGGGTGGGATTTGTAGGAAGTGCTCATTTAATTTAAGCCTCTTTAGGCAGAAGGTCTGGGTTGTGGTGTTGGGTTTTTTTTTGGTTTTGCAGGGCTTAGTGCATGGGAACAGCTACATAATGTGTTATGGTGAATATAATTTGGAAACATTCTGGATGTAGAGGCACAGGTGTTTAGGTTCTTAACTTTAACAGAGATAAAAACTCCAACCCTTGTAGTTAGTCCTGATTATTCTGACTCGGCTGTGAGGTGCCAGGCTTTGAGACATGGATGGTATCCTCACGATTAACCAGCCTGGTGCCCTAGTAAAAGCATTTCTTTAGATTACAACATTCCCTGTTCATAAAGATTTTAAACAGAGGGGCAAAGGGAGCGTGTGCTGCTCCTGGTCTGTCAGAGGAAGGGCTGAGGAGGTGGCTGCGCTGGAGATGCTGCTTTGTGCTCTGATGCGGGACTCGGATCAGGCTCCCAGAGCCCGGTTTGCATAAAGCCCAGGCGAACGTGCGGGTGTTTGAGGGAACTGTATGAAAATGTGCCACTAGATGGCCCCAGGAAGAAGGTGGATGGGCTGCGGGGCCCGGGGCAGCGAGGGGAGGGCAGCAGCCTCCAGCAGGCACCTGGTCCCCGGGGCAGGGCTGGTGGGGCACAGTCCGACCGCCGACACGCCGCTGGTGGGAAAGAACAAGGGCAGCGCTCGCGGCTCCCACACTGCCTGATCGGTCACAGCACCTTCTGTGGGTCCTGTGCCATGGGAGTGTGCCCGGGGCACACGCAGCTCTGGTGCCTCCTGGGAGGACCGGTGTGGGCTCCCTGTCCCGGTGTGATGGCCCCCGGGACCGGTGTGGGCTCCCTGTCCCGGTGTGATGGCCCCCGGGACCGGTGTGGGCTCCCTGTCCCGGTGTGATGGCCCCCGGGACCGGTGTGGGCTCCCTGTCCCGGTGTGATGGCCCCCGGGGCCGGTGTGGGCTCCCTGTCCCGGTGTGATGGCCCCCGGGGCCGGTGTGGGCTCCCTGTCCCGGTGCCGTGTCCCCGGGACCGGTGTGGGCTCCCTGTCCCGGTGCTGTGCCCTGTCTTGTCACCTATCCATGAAATAAGTGACAGCTCAGCAGACCTGGCACATCCAGGTGACTCTAACCTGTGTCCCTGTATCTGAGTGTTCTTACCAGGCTGGAGAATTACCCAGGTTTCTTGGAGCCCTGGTAACCGGCAAACATCACCTTGCATCTACAGCCAACCTGGCAGCCATACCCAAAATCACACACTGGGATAAATGACAAAATCCTGTGATGGGCAAACCCCTGGGATCTGCTGGCCTTGATGGTGGGGTTTGGGGCTGCTCTTCAGGGGAATATCTCGTTGTTTGGGACCAAGGTACCTTTCCTTTCCCCTATTGTGCGAGGAAGCCTGAACTTTAGAAGGGGACACAGAGTGTCCAAGGCCAGCTTGGCTGGGGCTTGGAGCACCCTGCTGTCCTTGCCCATGGCAAGGGGGTTGGAACTGGGTGATCTTTAAGATCCCTTCCAACCCAAACCATCCTGGGGTTCCAAGTGTCTTGTTCTGGTTCCTGTTCCCACTTCGGTTGGATGTGGGACCACAGATATTTAGGTCTGGATGCACAGAACTGCAGGTGCTCTGGAAGGACAGGTGGTGGCTGTGCTCAGGGGAGCCCATGGCTTAGCAGGGGGCTGTAGGGGTTGCAGTGTGCTGTGGGTCAAACTCCAAACCTGAGCCTGTGGGAAGCAGGAAGGATGAGAGGCTGTGCATCGCCCCAGCGCTGCTCTCTGGTGTGCTGATGAGCTCCTGTGGAGGATTTAATGAATGGAGCTTCTCTGATGGAGGAGATAGGAAAAACTGCTAACCTGAGGAGGTGAAAAATAGTGCTGGGCCATGTCACAGACTGAGCCTGGCCCTTCAGGAGGGGACGGCTGCTGTGTGAGCCAGCTTAGGAGGGGAAGCACAGCCAGGGAAGGCGCTGCCACCAAGCCCCAGCTTTCTGGGATGTGCTGGCACAGATCTGCTCTGGAATGAGCTCTGGGAGGCTTTGCAGCGCTGCAGGCAGGTGTGAGCACTGCCAGGGAGGGCTGCAGGGCAGGCTCCCCTCGGGCTGCCCCGGCTGCTGCCCTGCCTCGCACCTCGCCGCCAGCCGGGGAAGTACCTGCTCTCCTGCAGACAGGGAAGCTGCGTCCCTCTTCCCTCTGATCTGGAATTCCTGTGGGGCCCCAGGCCAGCGGCACTGCTCTTCCAAGCCGAGCTTTGCTCCTGAGGCAAACTGGGATGACTCCAAGGGCTTGTCTGGTTTCCTTTCTAGGTTTCCTCCCTGTTTAGTGGGATTAATAACACCTAAGGGTGTCAGAGTTAATTACTCATCAGGCTTCAAGCACTCTGAGAAAACCCTGTGCCATCCGTTGTTTGAATTTACAAGGTGCTGCTGCCTCCTGGCTTTCAGAGGAGTGACTGAGGTCCCTTCAGTGACTTTGCTTTTTGAAGGACACACAAAAGCCCCTCTGTTGTGACTACTGATGCCAGCAGGGGCTGATGGGGCACAGGAGGGAATCAAAAGGTTCTTGGGAGCAGTTCGATTAAGGGGCTGGTCAAAGAGAGAGGATGTGGCTCCTCCACAAGACCCCTTGATTTGAGCAAACCAACCTTCAGCTGAAAACATTGGGACAAGATGGAGTTTTGTGGCCATTGGCCGTCAGGACAGAGCTCAGGTCTTTCCAGTGAGAAATGCAGATTTCTATCCCTGTGTTTGAACTGACACAACTGAATTTACTCAGTTTGGGCCATTTTCTGCAGATTTTTGCCACAGGAGAAGTATCCCTTTTTTGGTCTTGATATGTAACACCTGCTAGGAAGTGTCCCTGGGTAGCCATGGATAAATCCAGTTCAGCATGCCTCAGAAAGGGATTGACAAGGCTGGGACAGCTGGCCTCTGTAGTCAGAAGTTTTTCCCTGAAAATCTTCATCTTGCCCCTCCCCATCCCTAAATATCAATTCAGAGCCGTTTTTCCCCTCCCAGCCCTGTTTCTAGAAGTCATCCTGTAGAAACAGCTGTTCACTGAATAAACTCCTTCTGACAGGTAAACTGAAACCTGCTATTGAGCCCTTTTGGGCTGGGGATTGAGCAAAGCTGGATGTGCTGGGTTTTGCCTCCTTTCTGTCGGGGAGGTTTAGTTCCAGCTGAAGCACAGCAGGTACCTGCTGAGTCAATCTGGCTCTGCTGCTGTGTGTGATGGGAAGTGCAGTGCCCTGTCTGACACCTGCTGATGAGCTCAGCCAGGATTGTTGTACCTGTGGGAGGAGGAATTTCTGGAAGGGGAAATGCAGAAGGGAGCAGGAATGACTCCTGAGCACTTGGAGTCAAGCTGAACCTGTTCTGTGGGGTTCAGGCCCAGCTGAGGCACTTGGAAGGTCGCTCTGATTGCTGGTTTTGTGGGAGCAGGGAACTGAACCTACCAACACATCCCTGAGGATTTTATTCCCAGACTTGCTGAGTTTATTAAGTGGCAGCAGTGGTAGGTTTGGATCCCTTGTGATCTAGGAACTCTGGAGGATGTGTGCTAGGAACTCATCCAGCTGGCTGCAGGTGCATCTTGAGGCTTTTGGTGTCTTGAATTTCAGGCCTTTTAGCAATGTGGGGATTTTGGGAGCATTCTGTGGTGTGTGTGACGGATGTAGGAGGGGGAAGTGGATGCTCAGTGGGCCCTTTGGGATGGAGGATGGCCGTGCCTGCAGGAACTTGGGGTCCTGTCTCCTAAAATGGCTCTTTTTGTTATTATAGATTGTGTCATTCCCACCCTACAGGACCAGCATGATGGCAGCTGTGTCCAGTGTCCAAGTCTTTGCTGCCAAATTCACAGAGCCATAGGATTGTCTGGATTGGAAGGAATCTTAAAGCCCATCTCATTCCCCCCTCTGCCATGGGCAAGGACACCTTCCATTCCCCCAGGCTGCTCCAAGCCCCATCCAGGCTGGCCTTGGGCACTGCCAGGGATCCAGGGGCAGCCACAGCTGCTCTGGGCACCCTGTGCCAGGGCCTCCCCACCCTCCCAGGGAACAATTCCTTCCCAATAACCCATCTCACCCTGCCCTCTGGCAGTGAGAAGCCATTCCCCCTTGTCCTGGCATTCCAGGCCCTTGTGAATAGTTGTGGAAGCCCTTGGAAATTCCACAGCAAGGTGGGGAGGAATCTCTTGGTACAATAGGAAGAAATGAGAAGACCTTTAAATGCTGCCAGGCCCCTGTTCCACGGCTGTTTGTGCCTGGTGTTGGGCTTTCTGCTTTGGCTCACTGGGCTGGGGATGTCTGGGGCGGGAGAGGAACGGGCTGGGCTGGAGGAAGGAATGCTGATCCCTGCCAGCAGCACTGCCAGGCCCAGCTCCCCCCAGCAGAGCTGTTCCCAGCGTTGGCTTTGCTGCTTCTGGAGCAGCTGTGGGGGAAAGCTGGTGCCTCCCAGCCCTGCTGCACCGGGGCCAGGCTCACCTGGGGCACCCCAACCGGCGGGTCCCACCCATCCCTCTGTGGGCTGCTCAGGGGGAGAGGAACCCCCCTCCATGTACCCCCAAACTGCAGCCTGGGGTCAGGGCAGGGGGAGAATGGGCCTTGCCTGCCCCTTCTCCCCTGCAGTGGCTGCTCCACGGGCTGGCTGTAAATCAGAATGCACGAGGAAGGGGATTTTCTGCAAGTGAAACCTGCCCTCGCCAAGCCCTGGGGGAGGGAGGAGAACCCCGAGTGTCAAGGTGAGACGGAAGAGCACCAGAACGAGATTTAATTTCCTTCCCAATAATTTTCTCAAGCTGTATAAACTTTCCTTATTTAAAACAAATACTCTCTGAAAACAGATTCTGTGTCAGTGGCCCTGTGAAAACACCCCCAGTCACAACCTGTGCCTGTCCCTTGCTTGCAGCCTCAGCCAAAAGCCAGCAGTTTTACATTTTGCTCTATTAACTCGAGCTGTAAATTTCCTTGTGCAAAGTCTCCCAGGCTGGGGAATGAATTTAAGTAAACAGGGTGTACAATAATAGACTTGTGTTAGGGCAGGTTTTTCAAGTGGCCTGTAACTTTTGGAGTAAGTTGGTCTAAATCTTGCCCTGCTGTGTGGAGAGTGTGTGAGTTTGTCCAGAAGGTGGAGGAAGTCAGAGAAAAGGCCTGGCTGGTAAAAATCTCTGGATCCAGGCAAGAGCACAGAATTCAGGTGAATCCCTTACCTGTCCCATGGCAGAAGGGTTGAATTAAGGGATTTTTAAGGCCCCTTCCAACTCAAACCATTCAATGATCCTATTATTCCATCGCAGTTTTTAGTTCAAGTCTTCCATAATTAATTTTTTTCTCAGTGACAGCATCAATGAGATGCTTATAAGGAGACTGAGGGGGTTTTTTTCTTCCCTTGACCTACACAATCCTGAATGCCCACTCTAAAATCAGCTTTATTTGCTTTGGTGACTAAAGGATTGGTTCCTTCTCAGCTATCTCCTGTGGGGAAAAGACAAGAGGAGTTTCTCCTGTAAGTGTGATGGAAACCAATATTCTGTTTCAGGTTTGTGGGCATCATTGCTCTGAGACTCCTGAAACTCTGCCTGCTTGGTGTCCAGCTGTGCTGGATGTGCTTCTGGCTCATATTGCCAAGGAATCCGAAGGGATTCTGGGGATGTTATGAGGTGTTCATGTTTCCTGCTGCTCCAGGAAATCTCTACTGTAAATGCAACCTACTTATCTCAGATTGTTGTTCAATCTTCAGCTAAAACCAGGCTCAAGGTGAACATGATCTAGAAGGCTGCAGCTGAGGAAAGACTGATCCCATGTTGCAAAATAAGCAGTTTTCCTGCCTGATACTTCTGTAGTAGATGATTTTATTTTTCCCCACGAACTTGCAGTTAAAATGCACATCTGCTCAGTGTCTTTGAGTGTTCTTGTAAAGGGAACTTGATCTTTAGATAAAGAAGAAAGGAACTGCTGGCTTACAGGCAGCCCTTTCCTGAAAATAAAAAAAGGAAAGTTTTATGGAATAACTTGGTATAAAGGCCCATGAGCTGGGGTTTCTTTTGACTCCCCTGGGTTTGGGGATGTCTGGTTATCCAACCTTTCTCCAGCTGGCTCTTGTAAAACCACAGCAAAGTGGTTCTGACTTCTGCTGGGGAAAAGAACAAGATAACATCTTTAAGCCCTTATCCAGAACTCAGAAAAACCAATGGAAAACCTCTGGGTCTGGGGGATGCTGGATAACTTCCAAAGGGTGGAAACAGTGGAGAAAGGTTGAGCCCAGCTTGTGTTAGATCTAGAAGCCAAGGGAAATTCTCTGCTCCTGGGAATGGGGGAAAAAAACAAGTCTTGGCAAAATCTGCATCTTAGTGCTGGAGGAAGTGATTGACCCAAAATGGAAAAGGTTTGGATTTATGGCATTGAAGGAGGATAAAGCCAAGTTTACTGGGGCACTTGAGCAGCTTCTGAACTAGGAATTTCCTCTTGGTCCCTTTATTAGATAGGAGAGTGCCAGGGTTCTGCTGCTGCCACAGCCTCTGCCGTGATACCTCTATTTCCTCTCTTTGAAACAAGTGTTTGCACCCGAAATTCCCTCCTCCTCCCAGCCAGGGGAGAGATCCTGCAACAAGGCTCAGCCCAGGTGTTTCTGCAGCCCCAAAAGATGTTTGAGTCTCACTTGTGTTGGCCTGAGGGTCCTGCACCTGAGGTGCCACCAGCAGCAAAAGGACAAATTTACTCTGCTGAATGTAGAGACTTCTTTAGATAAAACCAAGTGTTTGCTTTGGCTTTCAGAAGCTTGGAGATACCTTGGATGGAGAGCTGCCAGCTGGCTGCTCCCCAGCCACTGACTCAGAATGTAAAAGTGGAGTGTGAGTCCCTGCATTTTCCCCCACTTCTTGACAAACTTTATAACTGGCTTTTTTTTTTTTTTTTTGAGAGGAGGAGGGCATTCTCATGGCTTTACGCAAATCACAACTGACTCAGCCTAAGCCCAAGGGTAGAATGGCAAAGGCTTGATGGATTAAGTGTCCTGGAACAACTGGCTGCACAGCTCTTTCTTGTTTTCTGGCTGTGAGGATCATCCTTTTGATCAGATCCGTTTCCCTGCCGCTTTCCGGGTTGTAAATGCAGATGAGTCACGGCAGGGTGGCAAACCATTCCTATGGAGCAGGGGGTTAAGCCCAGGGAGCGTGTGGTGTGGTGGTCTCTGGGTGCTGGTTACACCCTGGTGGCCGGCTGGGGAAGCCAGGGGTACCTTGAGGCCACCTGCTTGTAAATTTGGAGGGCTTGAGAGCCTGAGATTCCCACAACAACCCAGATTGGTGTCATCTGTGCAGAGGTGTGCCTCTAACTGACCTGCTCGAGTGTCTGACTTCCAAGTCTTGCTGTAAGGCTCAGTTTTGTGTCTTAAATCCAGGGGAAGAAGCTGTGTTTTGGCCATTTACCATCTCTCCTGTGTGTCTGACTTTCACAGCTCCCTGTCTGTGCTGCTGAGGTCATCCCTACCCTCAGGACTCCCTGGGTAACTGGTCTTTGAGAGCATCAGTCAGCTCCTGCTCATCCCTTGGGTGCTGGTGATCCCTGCTGGAAGCAAACTTCCTTGCTTCTCTGGCCAAAGAGGAAACTGGAGTGATTTTATAGATCTCTGCAACGGGGAGAAAACACTGAGGGACTTAAATGCATCTTCCAACCTTGGTGACCCTGATTTTAAGATCATCAAGTCCAACCAACAACCCATCACTGCTGCTGTCACCCCTTTTTGAGGACTCTGGGGACCATGAGGAGGGCAAAAGCTTAAAGTGCAAGGGACAAAGTGTCCTGACTCCCAGTCAGTGTGCTGAGGGATGAGCACAGGAGCACCACAACCCTTGGCTTGTCTCTGGCTGAAATCCCTCCCCAGCTGCCCCAGTCAGACCAACAGGCTTGCTCTGAAGGCCAGTTTGGGTTATACTTCCCCAAACAGCTCCTGCTGTGGCTTCAAAATGTCTGTCCCAAGGTGAAGACCTCGTAAAAGATGAGGTGACCGTGCCCAAATGACTGCCATGTCCAAGGCTGAAAATGTTATTTTAATGTTATGTTTTAAATGTTATTGTTTTACTTGAAAGCAGCGAACTTGCAACACAATCAGTTTGTAGTGGGGTCCCAAAGGTGGAGCCAGCAAGGGCTGCTGTGTGAATTTGCAGATTTATTTGCAATAAACTGATTTGCCTGATTAGGGTGGCTTATGAACACAGCTGCTGCTTCTGTCAGGCTTCTGACATCAGCACTGTTATAGCAGGGGTGAAATTGGCCTTCCCTACATTGTTACCAGTTGCAGGAATTTATCATCCACCTGTGCTCTGATTTAGGGGTGTGTAAATCCCAGGTAACTGCATTAACATCAATAAAGCTGCTTGAATAGATCTCTATCTGAATTGCTGCTGAAGCCTTCTCCTGTTGCTGTTGGCTATGCAGGTGCAGGGATGTGGTTGGCTTCAGCTGGGAAACACGATGCCATCCAAGTGTGTGTCTAGCATGCAAACAAGAAAATGCTGAGTTGAAACCACAATGCTCAATTTAAAAGCTGGAAGGGGGGAGGATGCTGTCAGGCTTTCAAGAGATGATTTCTCTTTGCCATCTTGAAATATTTGAACAGGCAGAAATTTTCTGGAGGTTTGCCTGGAAATGTTTCCCTTGGAGGAGGAGAAAGTGTCCTCCTTTGTGGTGGACAGAAGTGGGCTGGTTTCAGATTGGTTTTGATGGCAGAGTTGGGAAGAAAAATGAGTGGGTTTTATTCCTCATTTACCTCCTCCACCGTCACTGCACCTCTACCTTCACCAACCCTGTAAAAGGACAAAAAACAGCAGCTTGCTTTTTTTTTTTGGAAATGTTTATTTTGTCGGCTTTTTTTACACAAATTTTGGAAATTAGAAACCTAGGAAACAACATTGAGGATGTGGGGTGGAGCAGAGCCACCTTGCACTGGTGTGTGCATTTTGGGTCAGCTGTCCTGTGGCAGCAGCAGAAATAAAACCTCACCTGGAAAAAACCTGTCCCATGGAGATGAGAGAGTTTAGCCCTCAGAGAATTTCTCCACTGAGCTGGTGGCTACAAACCCCAAGCATTTGGGGCTGGCAGCTCTTCTTAACCACTTGTGGTGTTACTAAAGGCTCCCAGATAAATTATCCATACAATTTCTGAATCTGACCTCTTTGTGACAGCTCCCACTAGGGAGACTCTGGGATTTTTGGGGGGCCATATGGCAATTCATGGATAAAGGTGCAAACCAGTAACAGTTTGGATTGGCTTTTCTAGTGTGAAATGCAGCTTTTTCGACTGGAATTTCTCCTAATTAGCTGAAATAGAAGGATTGGAACTATTGTTCAAGGCAGTTCACTTCTGGGAGTGTGTGCTCATATTCCACTGAGCTAACAATGGGTAGGTGCAGAGGAGGAGGAAAGAGGATTACTGGCAGGTTTCTTATGGTTTGTTGTTTTTTTTTAATTAAGATGTTGGCTCCTTGGAGTGAGAGGTGACATCTTATTGAAGGAAAAGACTTTTGGCATCCTAAAGTTTTCCATTGCTGGCCAGAGGAGGGATGCTGGCTGCGTGCCCTCAGCTGGTGACACTCTGGGCAGGAGGAAGGGGGTGCCAGCCTCGGGCTCTGGGGACACTGGGCACCATCTCTGCTGTGTCTGTGCAGAGCCACTGTGTCCTCCAGTTCCACCCTTTGGCCAACTCCTCATTACATTCAGGCAGCTGGAAGTGGTCAATACTGGGGTGTGTAACCTGGTTCCGTTTTTTACCACTGCTCTGTCTTGTGCTTCTGACCTGGAAGCAAACACAAGACAAAGCCAAGCACCTTAACCCCCAGACTAAACCATGGCCTTCCTCATACTCCTCATCCCATAGAAAACTGGAATACTGCCTTTGGAACGGGCAGAGAATGTGCTTCTGGCTTGTAACCTTTGCAGCTGGTGGGCCTTTCATAGGAAGAAGGGTCTGAAGATATGGGCTTGGATCTGATCCTCATTCACCTTGCAGGGCCCCTGAAGCAGCTGGGGCAGGAGTTGCAGTTCAGGTGTCTCATGTGCCTGTTTTCCATGAACAGGTTTCCCACCTGGGCCGTGTCTCCCATGGCAGATCGTAGCTGGAGGTCCCCGTTGGGAATTCTGGTTGGTTTTCCCACAGCTTAATGCAAAGTACCACAGGGGATGGGAAGTGGGCAGGAATCTGTCATGCAGAGGCCTTGCCTGCATCTTCCATTGCAGTGGCTTTTTGGCAATAATGCCTTCTGTCCATAATGCCTCCTGTCTGGATTTTTATTCGTTTGGGGGGAGTGTGTCGCAAACAGCTTTCCTTGGGGACAGGGGCTGGGGTGGCTCTTGTAGAAATGCCACCCGTTCAGTGGTGTGAAGAGGGGGCTGTTAAAGTGGAGCATTCCTTTCCAGCCTCAGTGCTCCTGTAGGTGTACCCAGGCCTGCTAAAAATAGGCTCCTTACCTGACTGAAAATGGGCTGCCCCAGGCGTTTGACTCTGCAGCTCCCCTCCTCCTTTCCCTGCTTTTGAAGTCAAATGCTTATGGATGTTTTTTAGCTTATCACAAACCCATCACGACTGGCAGCACGCCACTGTTCCAGGGCTGAGGGTTTTCTTTCTCAGCCTCCACCCATGAATGTACCTCTCGGGAAAAGATCACGTGAAATCCTCTGCTGCTCCAAGAGGAGCTCGTCACTTCTCCATGCCTTAAAGATCATGCTTAGCATTTCTTTCCGGGAGGATTTCCCACCTTCTGAAGGACCTCAGACTGGCTGTGCCCTTGATCTCGGCAGCTCCTGTGACAGACTCGTTCTAGTGGCCTTTAGTCTCTGCTTGGAGCCCTTAGGCTCGTCCTAAGGGGCTGGATGAGCTTGTGAAGGGGATGGTATTTCCAGGAGCCCTCCTGGTTTAAGTGTTTCCCTCCCAGAGATCACAGGGAGAAGAAAACTCCCTGCTGATACCTGCTGAGACAGAACCATGGAATTGTTTGTGTTGGAAGGGACCCTAAAAGATAATTTAGTTCCAGTTCCCCTGCCACAGGCAAGGACATGGATTTAAGGGACACCTTCCACTAGATTTAGGGAGTTTTTGCACCATCAGCAGCAGCTGGAGGTGTCTTGTACTAATCTTGTATTTTGTGGGGCACATGAGGGGACAGGTCTGGCTGAGGGGGAACAAGCTGGCAGAAGGAAAGGACATTTGGAAAACATGGCCATGCCCACAGCAGGGCCCTGTGGGCGTGAGGCACCGACACAGCCGGTGTTGACACCGGGAAAAGAGAGGCAGAGCAGCTGTGGGACTCCAAGAGATCTGTGGGTCTGGAATGTGTGGGCTGGGCGTGCATGTGAGCACGGCAAGAGCAACCACAGAGTGCTGCAGGCTGGGAAAACCCAGTGGGAAAGAGGTGTGGGCCCTGCTGTGCCTGCCAGGTGGAGGCCATGGATGGTTCCAGCTAAAGCCAGGCTGCTCTTCTCGCCTTGGGCCTGCCTGCTACAGCCGGGCTTAGGGGGGCTGTGTCACAAACTCTGTTTTAAAGGGTTGAGGGGACTGGTTTGTGCACACCTCTGGGCTTCCAAGTGGCTCTTGCTGAGGCCTGGAGGGGTGTGTGGCCTCCAGCTGGTGCTGGGCATGGCTCCACAGCTGGAAGTGGCGTGCAGGAGCTGAGACACGTGGGCTGACCACAGCTGGGATGAGCTGTTGGGAATGGCTGTGCTCTCCCCAGGCCAGGTGCTGGTCAGCAGGTCTGAGTCCACTCTCGTTTGTGTGGTGAGCAGACAGAAAAGCGCCCCAGGTAGGCAGAGGGATGGTGGTGCTGCCTGTGGAAGGGAATCTGGCTGAACAGGCCACGTGGATGAGCAGCTGCTCCTTCCCTTCCACCCCAGCACAGATTAGCTGTATCAGAGATGCTGGAATAAAGGTCTCTTCCCTGGAGAAGGGAACAGAATTTCCCCCTATCCCCCTAATGCAGGTGTGGCTGCCAGTCCCTGCACACAAAGGATCCCCTATGAAGCTTTTCCAGCAGGTTTCTACCAAGAAAACTATTCATTTTAGGGGAGAGTTCTGTAGGGTTTCTTCAAAAATCTTCCAGAGAAAGGGATAGAGTAGAACATGTAGGGAAAGAGTTAAGGGAGAGTTAATGTGAACCTTTTCAGAGGGTTTCATTCCATGGGGAAAGGGACATCCCTGCAGTGACACAACAAATCCTACAGAGGTAGGTCAGAAAAATCTCAGAGGGTCTGTGCAGGTGGGGATGGACCCAAACCTTGCTGAATCCCAGTGCTTTGTGACATCCCTGCTGCTTCAGGTCTGTGCCCATGGATTGCAACTGTGGGTGTCCATGCCAGGCCCTGCTGCTGTGTCTGCCCTGTGTGGTTACAGGGATGTGGGGTTAAACCCCTTTCCTGTTCAGGGGGTGGTGCTCACTGACTCTTCAGGGGTGTCATTGCCGTTCTTGAGGAGACTGGAAAATTCACAATTGTGCTTGGAAACGGTTTGTCTTCCTAAGAGCTTTGCTCCCTGGGTCAGGCTCTCCGATAATGTCAGTGGCTGGGCTCAGGGAGGGATGTTTTGGTGGCTGGTGCACTGCAAACAAGACAGATAAATAATAGCAATCCATGTAGGCAGAGGTAATTAAAGTGACAGCCCCACTGACAAATAGCTGAGTAAATGGATGGGGCGATTTGCTAATGAAATGAGGAAAAAGGGATATATGGACAGGCAGGACAGGGAAAATGACAGAAATATGAATTTGGCGTATTCCCAACAGGCACTCTCAGGGCTGCTGTGCAATGATTTAGTCAAACAAGGCTTTGTGTCCTAAATCATGAAGTTGGTGTAGATTGCAAAGACTTTCTTTTTTTTCCCCGTATGGCTAAGTGTGGGATTGATCCAGAGCTGAAGGAAGAGTGCAAATTCCTGAAAGAGGCAAAGCTGGACAATAATCCCAGTACTGGGCCAGTGACTGTGGGTTTAAAGTACAGAGTACCTTCAAGGCAAGGGGATGTGGAAGCAATTTGGTGAAAAGTCTAGGGAATTTTCTGGTTTTAGCAATGGTGCAAGGTGCAGCAATGTTTGGAAGCGTTAGCATTGGGATGAAGTCAAAAAGAGAGAAAACAGAACTAGAAAGCCCTAATAGCCAAGTTATGCTGCCTGCAAGCCCCCAGATGATGTTGGAGGGGACAGAAAGGCCTGAAGGTGCTGTAAGCACCTATTTAAGGCTGAGGATCTGAGGTGTATCAGCTTCTCTAGACCCTGGCTAAGCCTAGCTTAAGCTGCTTTACATCTGGGACCAGTGCAAGAATGGTTTAAGCTCACTCTTAGACAACGAGGAGTTTCAGATCTGTGGTTATACACAGCTTGGCTGATAAATAGCTTCTCTGGGTTTTTTCCTCCCCTGTGTTGTATGTTGGGAAATCCATGAATTTTTTGGCAGTATCAGTCAACTTTGGAGCAGAACGTGAATAGCCAGCTTGTGATCCTACTGGTCATCAACAACACTTTGCAAAAATAAACAGTAATCTATCAGTTGCAGTATTTTTATCTTATTCTGGCCATCTGATGTTGTTTAAAGTGTTATCCCCACCTTTGCAGCCTCTTAACCCCCTACAGCAGTGTTGTACATGCAGCTGTTTCTGGGAGAACACCACGGGAAAATCGGAGTGTTCCACTTTTGAAGTGAAGCTTGGAGTGGTTTCCCTGGCTTTAATGGAACAGGCACCCAGTGCTAAGCAGCATTTCAACTTCGTGTGCTCAGGGTGGGGAAAAATGCTCCTTTAATATGAAAATGACATGCTGCTCCTTTTCCAGAAATAGCATACGGTGTGTGTTTGGAGGGTACCCATTAATCTTCATTAAATTAGTGTCCTGGAAATTGGGGTGAGCAGAGGTGCAGGGGGGGGGGGGGGGAGGAGATGGGGCAGCTCTGGAGCACGTGTACCCTGCTGCTTTGTGCAGCTCAGAACATTAAAAGTGCTGCTTGTCGGGACTTGAAGCTGAATTTTATGGAGGGATAAGATGGAGGAGGCAGCAGAAGGAGGCAACATAACTTCCCTGGAGGCAGCATTTCTGCTCAGAGCCCGCTTTGTTTTGGTGTGCTCTTCCTTCCTTGAGATGAATTAATTTGCAGTGGTGGGGCACCTTTGAAGGCTGCCTGATGCAGCAAGCCACATGTCCCTTTGTGTCCTGCAGGAAAGGCAGAGCAAACAAAGCTGTCAGATTGCTCTGAAGATGGAGACCTGCCTCCCAGCCTGGGTGCTCATTTTGTTCCCAGAGAGGGAAACAGCAGGTGTAAAGCACCTTTTTGATGCAGAGCTTGCAAAGCATTGCCCCTGTGTGAAGCTGGGCTGTGTTTGCGGCCTGGTCAGCATCCACAGTGCCAGGATTCCCTTCCCAGGGTTGGAGTCAAGGCCTGGCCACGGTTTTGCTCTGGTCTGGTGTGTGAGCAGCAGGTACTAAATATTGCCGTTTGCAAAGAGTGAAGAAAAGCAGGGGAGTGTCTCGCATCTTTCTCGGAGGAGTTTGTTTGCTTTGTCCCTGGGCTGAGCAGAAATGGGGAATGATGATTTCCCCAGGCCAGGAGTTCCTTTGCTCCCACTCAGCTGGTGCAGGATGCAGTGCCTGTTCTTGAGGGATGCCATCTGAGCAGGGCCACACCTCTGAGCTTTGTATTGATTGGCAAAAGCTCAGAAACACTTTTTGTCACCAATTGAAACTTTTCTCCATCAGTTTTGCTCTGCTGGTTCCTGTCTGGACCTAAATCTAAGTGTTCAACATTCCAGACAGGCTGGATTCAAGGGACAAAGCAAAGTCATGGCTCATGATTTTTTAAGGATTTTGCAACATGTCTTTCAGAAAAGAGAGTTTACAAAACCTAGTTCTGCGTGACTTAAAAATATTCCTCCCCCATACTCTGTTTGTTGTGACTTTGTTCTCAAGATACTTTAAAGCTTTTCTGCTTCATGATTCAAACAGAAAGAAGTGGATGCTATTTCTTGTCAATCTCAATGCGTCTTATTATTTGTCTGGAAGTGGCAGGTAGAAACCAAAGCTGAGTTGGGATTTTTCAGCCCACAGCTTGTATTGCTGACACTGAAAGATTGGATGTGTGTGGCTGGAAGAGTCTAAAACTCACTTTTCCCACAGTGGCTGGACCTCCTCAGGTTTGCTTTCTTCTTCTTGGTGCCTTTTCCAAATTCCTCCTCATGCTGAGTAAAGGGAGGTTGTTGCCACAAGTTAGGCAAGGCTTGCTAACAAAGCCTGAGCTTGGAATTTCGGAGTCTAATCCTCATGTAAGGTGCAATGCCACAAACCACTCCAATTACAGAGCAAACTGGTGTGCACATGCTTCATCCTGAACCCAGCTGGAGTCTGCCTGCTGAGTTGGCACAGCCTTTTGTTCCAGACTACTGGGGGTAGCAGCAGAAAATCTGTGAGGTTTATTCCATTTGACCATAAAGTGAATATTAAGAAATTCAGAATGCAAATTTTGTCTTCAGTGGTTCAGGGTGCCCCTGGCATGGATCTGATGCAAGCAGTCTATCCTGGCTTCTTGCTCTTGCTAAATATCTTTCTCATGCTATTGTAGAGTGGAGGGTTTGGGGTTCTTTTTTTGTGCCAGGCATAGTAAAAATATAACCTCTGCCCCAAATCCTGCTGCTTTCATGTCAGAGCACAGTAAATGTTTGCAGATTTTGATGCCCAAATGCCAGTATTAAACCTCCTGTCAGCTGTGCTTTGTAGTGAGGGTGAAAACGTTTGTCCCTTTTTCCTCTTACTCAAGCTTGTTTAGGTGTAACCTGTTTCTGTAAAAAAGGAATCTCTCCCACTGTAAACTATTTTTTAGGGATCAAATTATGTACTATATGGAATTTCACCTCTGTCTCACAGATATAACAGTCTCTGGTGATTTAGACTTGTTTTAAGTCACTCTCAGCTGAATTAGGTGTGTTTTACCCCTACATTTTAGGGCAAGTGTCTCTGGGGAGCTGACAGCCCCGGATAGTGGGGCAGAACTTGTTTGTCATGGCAGACTCTTGTCCCTAAGAGGCATTGCAGGGCCATAAATGATAAACCCTCCTCTTCACTCACGGGGCTTCCCATCATTTGGGAAGAGGAGGCAGGGCTGGGATGCAGGAGATGCTGGGAACTGTGGCTGGAGGGGGTGCAGAGGCCATGAGTTGCTGCCCATGGCTGAGTGCAGTGGGCAGCTGGCTGGTAAAGATGGGACAGAATGGGAATGCTGGGATGATTCCTGTCAAATCCCTTGCTCTGTCCCAGGCCAAATGGGACCAGGAGCACAAATGAGTGAGTGAGTCAGCAGCAGATTTCATGTCTTGTGGCATTTTCATTAGAGCTAAAGCAATTAGCTCAAACATGGGGCCTTGGGTGAGCTTTCATTCCCTTTAAGGTGTGTTTTGAAGGTTCCTTGCAAACCCAGGGCTCAGGTGGTGTCCCAGCCTTCCTCCAGCCCGTGTAGTCCTCCTTGCTTGGATTGTGCTGGAGTGTGAAAGGAGCTCCTTCTGGGAGTTAAAACATCCCAGCAGCGCTGGCACTGGAGCTCACCTGGGAGCTGTGGCTGTGTTCCCTGTCACTGGCAGCTTGTTACTGGTTTATTGTCTGAAACTGGGATGGGGAGCTGCTGGGGGATTGTCAAGGCTCAGCAAAAATCAATAGTTTTATTTTCCTTTTAGCAGAGGCGCCTCTGAACCTCCCTTTAAGGTTGGTTGTGTGTCCAAAGGCAGATTCCCAGCGCTCCTTAGCACGCTCCACTGGCTCTGAAATGCCTTCTGTGGTGGGCAGCATGTCTGATGAGAGCTGATGTGGTTTTGCACTGCTCCCTGCTGCTTCCCTGGGCTCCAGGGGAAGGAAAAGAGCTGAAATGGTCATGTTCCACTTATCTCCAGCTGTTGAAACATCCTTTTCCAGGTGATGAGGAAACACATTGTTAAGACTTGAGGCCTTGCTCTTTGCCAAGGATATCGTGTCCATTTATCTTCCCTTAAAATGTTTTTTGTGTTTAATCTCTCAGTTCATCTTCACGACACCCAGTTCTGGACTCAGCAGTAGGGGATGGAAAACAGAGGAGTGCTCTGCACCAAAGTGACTTCTTGAAGCTGGGATTTATTGCAAATTAGTCATGAATCATAAAATAAAAGCTTTGCACAGAACCAGTGCTCCCATGGAAATTCTGGGAGTGCTCTCCCGAGCTCCAATCTCATTTGTGGTGCTCTTGGTTCTTTTGATATTTGCTGGCACTCCAGGAGGCCTGGCAAGCTCACAGGAATTGAGAGAAGAGTCTTTAGGGAAATATGGACCCAGATGACGTCTTCAGCCTGGTGGAGTTGTGGGCTGGGGCAGAATGCAAAGGAGAAATCTCTGTGCCGGGGCAGAACTGGTTATACTGTCACTGCTTTGAAGATAGCTGCAAGGCCTGGGAGAGGATCCATGGCCCAGGAACTCCATCCACAGTTTGAGGAGGTGGGTGGAACAGTTTAGGACAAGATGCTGGGCAGGAAGCTCCCTCTGTGTTCGGGAGAAATCAAGCTTCAATGAGAAGCTCCTAACGCTGGACTCGGGGTCCAGCCTGTTGCTCTGCAAACCTTAAATCATATTTGAGATAGCAAGAGTGCTAAATCCCAGGAAATGTCATCTGCTGTCAGGTGGTGGCCTCATTTGTGAGGGGAGCTAAAGCTCCCCCAGCCTGCTCACCTTGTTGGTGGGAAGGTGATGCTCACTCACTTTGCCTTTGTTTCCTCCTGCGTGGAGCACTCGCCGCTGGTTTGGAGGAACGGACAGATATAATTAGTGTTTATGAAACACTTGGGGATTGTGTACAACAAATCATAAAAAAAGGGGAGCTCTGCCAGAGTGCTGACAATATTTACACAACATCTGAAGCCTGCCCGTGTTGGACTTTATCATAAGGAAATAGGTGCAGGTGCCAGAACTTGAGCAACTGTTAAATGCATCCTTCTGGCTCGGCCTTGCCATCCATGAATCCTGTGGGAACGCTCAGCCCTTGAAGCTCAGACATAATGTTCCTGCTGGTTATCATCCAAAGCTCTCTGAAGGGGGAGACCACCTCACTGCTGCTTGTCTGGAGCAGGGATGATGGATCCTCGGGGAAGCCGAAGTATTTGAGGATTGCGAAAGCGCTCTAAATTCACAAAGCTCTCTGCCTTGTTCTCAGCTTTCTGCTCTTGGCTTTCCCTCCTCCTGCTCTGAAGAGTGGTGGGGTGGGAAGGGTTTAAATCTTCCCCTGGAATAAATTCCAGTGGCTTCCTTTCATAGTGTCCTTCTCGTTTTAGGTGGCACCTCCTGCTCTCCAGGAGGAGGCTGCATCTTCCAAAGTCTAAACACTGGAGATTATTTTTGCCTTCCTTTAAAATCCGGGGTGGAAAGGCTGCTGAGGAGTACCACCAGCACCTCAGAGCTAATTCCTGCCCACCAGGATGAGCCCCTGGCTTCGGCATCCTCACGGTACAACGGGATGCCTGCTGCCCCACCCCGGAGCTGTGCCCCGTGTGGGATGAGGCACGCCCCAGGCTCTTGCAGGAGGAGGATTTATGGGCTCATTACTCCCTGAGCTTCCTGGTTTGAACATCCTATTTCCCCCTGACGTGCTGTGGGAGCCAGCTGCTGCCTTTCCCAGCTGATAGGCCTTATCTCCTGGGAGGACTTTCCCCGAGATGGGGTCACACTGCAGGATCACCTTTGGCACCGGGGAGATGCTTTTGCAGGAAGGGTGGGTGTTGGGATTTCAGGATCCTTGGGGGAATGCAGCCAGGATCAATGTGCTGCTTCTTTCTTGTGCCTGAACTGCACAGAATTCTGTCTTTTTTCCCTATTCCTGTGCTCAGTGCTGCTTGCCTTGCTCTGGTATTCAGCTGTCTGCTTCAGGTATCAGCTGGGTGTTTATCAGTGACTTCCTCCACCCAGCTGCACGTTCAGGGTGACTCTCAGGTGAGTGCTGACTATCAGCCAGCAAGCATGGAATACCCTGCCTTTTAATAGCATTTTTGGGATCAAGTCCAGTCCTTTTCAGCCCTAGCACGCTCTTGTGCAAATGCCAGCAGGCCAGCAGCAAAACGTCCTTCAGAAAACATCTCCCAAATGAAGGACAAGAAGTCCCTCTGCTCCTGAAAGGTGGAGTTTTGAGACTTGTCAAAGGCCAAGGGAGATGTTGGGAAGGAGCAAAAGGGCTGGTGCTTGCACATTCCTCTGCTCTTTGAGCTCACTCCTAGGATTTAAATGTAGGAATATGGTTTGGTTTAGCTGGAGGAGATTTATGGCTTTTGGAGGAGATGGGCTAAGCAGATCTGAAACCCCTTTTGAATTTCAAACAAACAAATGCTGAAGATATTTTATTATCTTTTAATTGAATGGTGCCCTGTGCCTCTCAGACTGCAGGTAGGTGCCTGGAATATTGAGGCCCTGCTGGGTTACATTGATCACAGGGATAAATCACGAGGGACGTGGAATGAAATAAATTCATTCCTCCTGTATGTTTTGGTATGTTCCTTAAGAATGAGGAAGCTCTGCCTTCCTGGAATTTCAAATGCCTTTGGATGTTTGATCAGTTCCCATGCGAGACCAAGCCGTGTGTTTTGGCTCTGCATTCAGGGGTTTTTTGCATTTCTTGAAGTTATTAGAGAAGCACAAAGTCCTGGCAAGAAGTGGATATCTTTACATCCTGCCTAATGCTGAAACTCCTGTCTGGATTTCCAAATTTAATGGAAACAAGACTAATGTCCATTTTAACAAAATAGAAGTTGGGCTAAGGCACTTTCTGCTCTTCTGTGTATGGGGAGGGTGGGAATTGAGAGGGAAAGCGAGTGAGGCCCAGCAGCATTTCCAATCAAATCCGTAGTCTGATGATTGTCCTAATTTCAATTAGTGAAAACATCCTCCAAGAGGCTGAGGCCAGCTGCAGATGCTCCAGGGAATTCAGAGCCTCCTTCTCTCTGAAAGCTGGAATGAGTCTGCTGGAAGCACCAACGTGCTGGATTGTGCTGGGCGTGTAATGGCAATGCAGGCTTGCAGTGGGAATTCCTGATGGATGGTGCTTAAATGGACTGAGCAATCTTTCACCCATCACTGGATGGCACTGCAAAAAACACCAGAAGCTGAGTGACAGCTTAAGTCTATTTCTGACGTGCAGGGAAAGCAGGAAGGTTTAAACAGAGCAGACTGCAGAATGTTTGTTTCATTAGTCAGGATTTGCTGTTAAAATGGTGTTAGCTTAAAATTCGTTGCCTTTAACTTCCCAGGAATCTTCAGTGGGAATGAAGGACAGAGATGGGAAAATCCCCCCAAGCTGTAAAACCAGGGAAGGCTGCAGCTCCCTGCCAGCATTTAACCATTTCCCCCAGAAAGGCTCTTCCACACTTTGGGTGAATGTTTTAGTCACTAGCTGGGATACAGCAATGATTCCAGAAGGTTCAGCCTGTGGAAGGCCTGGCTCACCAGGAGAAATTGGGATTTCAGGCCAGGACCTCAAAGTTCATCTGTGTTTCTCTGTATGGCTCTTGTACAGTCTGGGCTGCTCGTACAGAAGCTGCTCTGCTTCTGAAAACACTCCTGGGAATGTTTTCAGCTGCATCAGGAGCTCCTGTGTCAGCTCAGGAGTTCTTTTGGATCACAACTTTAGGTTTGACTGTCCAGCTTCGGCCCCAGGATCTCTTCCCACAAAACACTGGCACAATGCTGCTTGTCTTGGTTAAAAAAAAATAACAGAAAACTTTGATTGTGTGGTCTCAGGCTCTGGTTTAGAATCTTCAAGTGATTCCCTGTCAGTAGCTGCTTCAGGGACTCATACTGGGTAGAATTTGTGACAGTTCAGAAATTCTCCTATTTTTAATTTATCAGACAGGAGGATTTTCTCCATTGCTGGTCTTCTACTGCTTTCCCCATCCTTGAAGAGGGAGAAAATCCCCAACCAAAATAATATAATCGCACAGTTTTATAGCAGAAGTTACACCTGAGGCACTGAATGTGACTTGAGGGTATCCCTTGGACACCGTGGGTGTCAGTTCTCACAACACACCAAATTCAGTGGTGTTTCTTAACAGGAATGGGGATAAAAATGTCTGTGAGTGATCACACAGCAGTTGTGTTAGCTGAGAAATGGATTTCATTTGGTGTGGAATACTAAGACAGAGTTTCTGAACTGGTCTTCCATGGAGCAAAAGGTGGAAGAGCTTTGCACTTCTACAACAATTGGGGTTTTAGTTTTTCACTGACATTTATTGCCTTCATGTTCTCTGGTTCTGTCTCCTCCCTGGCATTTACTCTGAAGAGTCTGTAGCAGTTTTCACACCTTGTCTTGATAATCTGCTGCTGGTTTATTAAATAACTTTTTGGCTTTCATTGAATTAAACTTTCCTGGGTGAAGAATTGGGTGAAACCTTCACTGAAGGACAAAACCTTCACTAAGCCTATTCCTATGGCTGGGGGTTGGAGCTGGGGAGCCTTAAAGGTCCCTTCCAAGGCAAACCATTCCATGATTACTCTCAATCCTAAAAGCCTGGTATCTACAACTGCTCCAGCAGGTGCTGCCCTCTGCTCTGCCTGGATAAATTGCGTTTCAGCAATCCCTACACACCCTGAAATCCCTTAATGCACTTCACAGCTTTGCTGTGCTTAACGCACCTGAAACCCTCTGTGTCTGTAATGATCTCCTCACCTCTGCCATGCTCATCATTATTTATGAGGCTCATGGCAGGGGTGTATTGGTATTTTCTAGGTGTTACCCAAGCCCTCAGCCCTGCAGGCCACGTTCAGATCTCCTGACTTAGAGCAAGGAGTCTCTGTCCCACAGAAAGAGAATTAATTGCGAAATGAGTTCTGCTGAGTGAGATCAGTGATTTACTGTTCTGTTTGGAAACTATTTGGGCTGAAAGCATTTTAAAAGTAAAGTTGGCTTCAGGAGCTGGGCTACATGGCACAGATAATTTGAATCCATGAGCTAATCACTGGTTCATTTTCAGATACACAGCCAGACTGCTGTTATGATGGAGTGCAGGTAGCAACACTCCTGGTGCTTTTAGCACTTGTTATAGTTTTGTGACAAGGTTAATCAGCCACCATATGAATTTCTAGGTTATTTGAAGAAAATCAGAGCTAGTAATTTTTAGAGATGCTTCCAAACTGCCCCTCCAGAGGTGCAAGAGTTGGGTTGTGGTCCAGCTTTGTCTCGGAGATCCCAGAGTTCAGAGGCAGAGGGGTCTCTTGACTATTTAGAGTAATTGAGCTGTGAACATTTTGAATGGTGAGGGAGCTAGAGAAATGAACAAAAAATTGTTGTTTAAAAAAAACCCAAACCCAGGGTATCGTGGATGGGGAAAGTGTCTCTGTCCAGAGAGAAGCTTCTCTCCTGTGGCTGTGCTCTGTTGCTTGTTTTTGTTGTCTGATTCACAGACAGGTTTTGTCCCTGTCAGTGGATTTATCTTTTCCTGCTGGCTTAGCAAATGCTTTTGTGGGGCTGCAGCTTCCCCCTGAAGCTTTCTGGGAGCTGCAGATGAAGGCAGAGGTTGCAGCAGAGCTGTTGCAGGCGGTGTGGAGGAGGCTTGGCCTGGGTGCACTAAAAGCTGGGTGTGAGCTCTGACAGGTGACTGCTCACCAGGAGGCTGCCCTGCTCAGAGGCTGTTAATTGATTCCCCTTCCTCCCCAAAATGAAGATGGTTGCATTAAGAGAGCAGTTGGCTGTGCCACTTGACCCAGAGGAGCATTTCCATTAAGCTGCAGGATCTGTATCCCTGGAGGAGCAGATGGTTCCTGCCTCCTGCCACTGCCTGGTGCACAGAACAAAGAGCTGCTGTCCTGAGACAAATGCCATGGGCTGAGCCAGGTGTGTGTTGGGGCTTTGCCTCTGTGGAAGAAGCAGAGAAACACTCAAGGGGCCCTGAGGAAGAGCTGTGCCCACACAAGACATTTTATTTGTTACCTGGCTTCCTTGGGAGCTCTTTTCTTGAGTCTCTGTCTCAAGGCTCAGTGCTGCTGGGGAAAGACCAGATGCTCCCTGTTTATACACGCTTTACTGAAGTGTTTCCTTTTGTTTGGAGGATCCTCTTTGAAGCTAGAAATGAAAATAGCTTTGATTGCTGCCTCTCAGATTATTTTGAAGCAGTGGGGTTAGGGGAAGATGTCCAAAGTTTAATCAGGGGGTCCCATATCTCTGTCTGGAGAGCTGCAGGAGATGGGAATTTGCTGCAAGAGCAGCTGTGGGTGAGAGGATGGGGGGAATTGTGATTTTTTTGAGTGTCCTTTGGTAAAGCACCATTTGGGGAACACCCTGCCAAAGTGGGGTGTTCAACCAGCTCTGAGTGTGAATAAGAAACTTCTGGGCCTTTAAACATTTCAATTTTCTCACATGACTTAACAGTAGAGCCTTGAGATTAATTGTGATGCTGCTTGTGCCCAAGCCACCTCTTTGAATGGAACCTCTCCCTGTGTTTGTGCCTTTGCTGTGCAGCCAGGGGCATCTGTCCTCCTCTTTGTGTGGAAGACACCTGGAGCCTGACACTGGTGGTGTTTCCTCCAGCTGCAGCAATCCTGGGAATCCCTGCTCTGCTCAGGAGTCCAAGCCATGAGTCACAGAATGGGGTGGGGAGAACAGAAGAATTTTGAAAAACATGTAATTAACAGCAGAGGTGTTCAAAGAAGCTGGGTATAAGAATCCAGTTGCAGTGTCCTGGTATTTTTTCTCCTTGTGCTGCATCTGTGACCACTCTGATTCCCTCTGCCATGGATGCAGCTTATCCCTGGGATTGTCTTCTGTCCCCATCAGAGGCTCAGGGATGGCACAGATGGAACCAGGGCAGCTGTAATGGAAAGAAGCCAAGTGGGTGCTGGTGTCCCTGGCAGCAGGTCTGGTCCCAAGGCTCTTGTTTAGAGCCCCTCTCTTTTGATATAAATTCCCTTTTGGGAGCTCTGCTTTCACAGGGCTCCAACCCCAAGCTGGTTTAAGGCGTTTGCTTTTCATCTATCACCTGGGAATTCTGTGCTGGCAGGGGAGATGGAAGGGCTGTGGGTGAGCTGGAGCTTGGCACGCCTGCCTGGGGCCCTGTGCTGCCTGGCAGGAAATGTCTGCTCCCTCCCTGCTTCGGGAGGAGGGAGAGGAAAACACCTTGGCCTGTCTGTGCCAGCTGCAAGTCTGGCAAAGTGCTGAGAGCTGCTGGGGCCGTGTTCTGGGGAGGACCCGTGTGCCAGGGCTCATCTGCCCCTTGTTCCCCTTCGCTCCAGCCTCAGCAGGCACATGAAAGGTGTTTCTGCTCCTTCCCAAAGATCTTCACCAGCTGGCTGGCAGCAGGGCTTTGCAAAGAGCACGGTTTTACCTCAAAAGTGATCCCGGGTTGTCTGGGCTGGGCATTGGCAGGTTTGAAACCTGGATGGAATTCGGGGCCAGGCAGTCCCTGTCCTGAGGGGTTTGGGCTTTTCTCACCCTCTTGAGAGTCTGGTGACACAACAGGGACTGGACTGAGGTCACGTAGCTGCTCTTGTGGCAGAGGAGGGGAGCCTGTGTGCAGGCCCAGCAGGAGCTGGGAGAAGGGGTTGCAAACAAAGGATCTTATTCCTCCTGCCCCCAGCATTTCCCCGGCAGGTCAGTGGCTTCAGGCCGTGCCTGGGAGCATCTCCTCTCCTCCCTGGTTGTTTTGCATGGCTGGAAAAGGCTCAGGGAATGTGGCAGTGACAAGCAGGGCTGTTTGAAGCCAGGTTTCCCTGGGCACATCCTCTCACTCCACCTCCAGCCTTCACTGAGGCAGAACTTGGGAACAAAGCACACTTTCTGCCCTTTGCAGGGCTCTGCCTTGCACAAGAACAAGCTTGCAGAAACCCATGTTCCTGGCAAGGGCTGGGAAGTGGGTGGGATAGCACAAACAGGCTGGAGATGGAGAAAGCCAGGCTCAGAAAGGAACTTTCACTCTGTCCTGCCGTGCCTCAGGCAGGGATTTGGATCTGAGGAGTAGATCCTGCATCAAAGTGTAGAAGAAATGCATAAAACTGGGAGATTTGGGGAGCAGTGAGAGTGTAGCCTTAGGCTCAGCTCTGTGCATGGGTGCTGTACAGCTGGCATTACAGGTCTGGCTCTGCAGAGCTCCTGTTCTCCCTCCTGCTGCTCCTGGCTGGAATTTCTGCTGCCTGCAAACAGGCTCATGTCAGGGAGGGTTCTCCTCTTGTCACTCAAGCAAACCTGTGCCTGGATCTTGGGCTGGTGTGGATCTCCAGAGCTGGCTGAGGGCTGAAGAGCCTGGCTTTTCCACACACCCTGGCTCTGAGTCCTGTCCTGCGTTCAGGTCAGATGGACAAGGTCATTGTCCAGCCCTACCTAACAGGGAGTTATGCATCCCAGGGAAAATGTGGAGGATTTGGGGATGCCAAGGTGTTGCCAGCTGGCAGAAGAAAGACAAGGATGTGATGCTTTCCCTGTTCCTTGCTCAGAGTCAGGGGTACAGGACAGGGAAGCTAAAAGTAATCCTTAAAATAGTCCAATTCCCAGGATTCACTCCTTCCTCCAGTCTTACAAGACCAGAGCATAAGATCACAGGCACAAACCCAAACCCTAATCCTTTGTCCCTGCTTTCCCTTATGCAGGATTTTGCCATTCAGCAGGTCCTAAAGCAAAGCTGACCTGTTCCACAGTGAGGGAACCATGTCAGAAAAGTGCTACAATAGCATCAAATTCACCCTGATCCTTTCTGGAGGAGCCAAGAATGGGGACTACCAAAGGGAACTGAAATTTTTTGCTTCTCCTGAGTTTCCTTGAGGTCTTAGAATGGGAAAGCAGCTTTGCCTGGGGTGGCTCCCACTCTCTTCTGCCACTTTTAGTCCCTTGGCATCAATGTGGATTATTTTGATGAGTAAATTGCAGTTGTCATGAATGCAAATAGTATTTGGGAATATAACACTTGAACTGCAGAGAGAAATTTGGATCTGTATATGTATGGAAAAGCCATGTCCAGGAGAGGTGGCATGGGATGGTTTTCAGCATGGGAACTCCTGCTAGGTTAGAATAGGGGTCTGTTCTTGCTGGGGTGAATCTCGAGTCAAACACTCCCAACAGAACGGGATTCAGTTTGGATTTAATCTGTTCTCTTAACATTGAGCCTGGAATTCCTCTGTCATGAATCTGGAGGAACAAAGGGATTGTATAGAGCTCACTGGGGATCACAAAGTGCTGATACTGCTAGAATTAAATAGAAATCCAAAGGCAGGGTATCTTTTCAGGCCTGCCTGCTGTGGAAATAGAGCAAGTCAACAAAACAGGCTGAAGGAACAGGCAAAACCATGCATGTGGAAGGCTTTGAATGCTGCTCCCATCCCTGGGAAAAGGACTAGATTATACTACAGGTCAGCATTCAAGGTGTTTAGAACCAAGCAAGCCATAGCCAGATCGTTACTGGAATGTGGTACAATGGTGAAGGATTTTCTGGGTCTTAGAAAATGTCCTCATGCAGAGAAGCAGATCCTGAGAGTCCTTGTTGCCATCCTTCTGCCCAGAGCAAACCCCTTTTTAATTACATATTATTTCATCTCCCTGCATGTACAAGCTCTGCTTCTGACCGAGCTATCAGACCTGGCAAACCTGGGGGAGACTTTCACCCCTGGATCCCCTCCCAGCCTCTCCCTCCAGCCAAGGTGACACCTGGCTGTGCTTGCAGGACCTCCTGTGCCCGTGCTCCTCGGCCACGGAGCTCCCTGGGGAGCCCCCAGCCTGCAGAGGGAAAGGTGGGAACCCTGTGAAGGCACATTCCCAGCCTCCAGCATCATCCCAGCTCCCCTCCCTCATGGAGATCTGCTGCTCCTCCAGGCGTGGTGCCTGTTGTGGCACTGTTTGAGGCTGAGGGGACACAGCCTGGGCTGATGGTTTTTGAGGGGACACAGTCTGGGCTGATGGTTTTTGAGGGGACACAGTCTGGGCTGATGGTTTTTGAGGGGACACAGTCTGGGCTGATGGTTTTTGAGGGGACACAGTCTGGGCTGATGGTTTTTGAGGGGACACAGTCTGGGCTGATGGTTTTTGAGGGGACACAGTCTGGGCTGATGGTTTTTGAGGGGACACAGTCTGGGCTGATGGTTTTTGAGGGGACACAGTCTGGGCTGATGGTTTTTGAGGGGACACAGTCTGGGCTGATGGTTTTTGAGGGGACACAGTCTGGGCTGATGGTTTTTGAGGGGACACAGTCTGGGCTGATGGTTTTTGAGGGGACACAGTCTGGGCTGATGGTTTTTGAGGGGACACAGTCTGGGCTGATGGTTTTTGAGGGGACACAGTCTGGGCTGATGGTTTTTGAGGGGACACAGCCTGAGCTGATGGTTTTTGAGGGGACACAGCCTGGGCTGATGGTTTTTGAGGGGACACAGCCTGGGCTGATGGTTTTGAAGGGGTTGGCTCATTTTTTCTGCCTCGAGGATCCTGGCTTGTGCACGGTGCAGGATGAAATTCTTGCTGCTCAGGAAGGGATTAGTAGTGCGAGGTTTGGTTCCTCGCTGGCTCTGTCGGAAAGCAGGTGGGAAAGAGACTTTAATGTGAGATTTAACGAGGTGCCAAAAGTCACTGCGGCGGGAGGTGAGGCCCCAAGCTGGTCTGAAAAGAGATGAGTCTGCTCAGAGAGGAGGAATTGTGCGGATAAAGGTACGGGACAGAATCCAGGCCGTTATGTCGCCGTCCTGGAGCGAGATGCGGGTGCTGCCAGCATCCCCGGGTGACATTCCGCGTGTCCCCTCTGGGATGCGCGTCCCGGGGCTGCAGCGCGAGCGGCGGCCGCGAGAGGGCACTGCAAGGATGCGGATTTCGGGGCCATGTCCCGGCTGGTCCCAAACCATCCCAGGGAAAAGAGCTTTTTTCCTCCTCTCCCCCTGCATTTGAATCATAAATCAGCGCACTGGAGCTTGAAACGAGGCTGCAATGGCCCACACCCAGCATCACTGCTTTATGCTGATTTTCTTTCCCACCAGGAGACTTTTTTTTTTCCTGCAGGTTTCACAGGTCTGTAGGATTCTGCTCATCTTCCTTCAGCCCTGTTAAGAGTCCAGGGAACAATCTGGTTTCTGTATCCTGAGTTCTGGAGATAAGGCCCTGAACTGAGGCAAAACGGACACACAGAGGAGACAATTTCAGAGTTGCATTTTGTGTATTTTGTCCTGGTTGAGAGGTTACGATTTCTGTCTCATTTCCCTGAATTTATTTTGAGCAGGGGATGCTTGGTTTTCTGGTCCTGAAGGGTGACAGGGAGAGGTTTCCCTAAGAATTGCTGTCTTGCCTGTGGTGGAAGGTGCTGCAGGAACAAATCCTCCTCCTTCAACTGAGTGTCAGAGGAAATTCGGAAACAAATTGAAATTAAAATGCCTATTTTGCCCTTTTACTTTGGCCTTATAATTATCCTGACTCAATTTGCTTCCATTTTTTTGGGGCTGCACAATAAAGTAAATAATTCTATCTTGGATTATCTCAGAATTTTCATTCTGCAAAATATCTCAAGATCTGACTTTTATTTTTTTCCTTTCAACCTGAAATCAGTTGGAAATGAAATCAACAGCGTGGTGTCTCTTTTGGAGAGGCAATCCTGTTTTCTGATCTCCTCCTGACACTGCCTTTCTGATGTTGCTGGTGTGTTGGACTGGGGTGATGGCTTGGCTGGGCTGGAACCTGTTCCTAGGAAACCTCTCACTTCACCCTCTGCCTGACATTTGTGCGAGGCCAAGGCAAACCTCGATGCAGTTCCAACACTGATCCACGCTCTGAGATCGGCAGGTGGGAAGTCTCAAGACATATTTTATCTGGCAGAAGATTTTGGTCTCGGAATAGGAGCCCGTGAGCTGAGGGTGCGGCAGGGATGTCGATGAGACTTTGCAGGTAGAGAGAGACAATATTTTTGGCTTTCAAGTATGAAATCTATTCAGAGCTGCACTGAACCGTGCAGTCCCTCGAGGGAAACAGCGGCTCGGTGCCGAACAGCAAAACGCGGCGCTCTGGGGGTGCAGAGCCCGAATCCCTGCCCGGTGCCGGCAGTTCTGCTCCTTCCCCTGCTGATGGCAGTGCTCGGACTCCCAATGCCGCTCTGCGAGGGACCCCGGTGCTCTCGGGGGCTCAGATACCCCTCAGGATCTGCCGGGGGAGACAGGACCTGCGTGGGTTCCCATGGGAGCCCCATGGGGTGGGCAGGGTGCTGGCAGGCTGAGCTCTGGAAGTGGCTGCTCGAAGCCCTGCGCTCAGTTCTCCCCTTCCTCACCTTCCCACCCAGCCTGAGGGTTTGTTCCCGGCTGCAGGCGGGCACACAGAAATCTCCTGGCCTGGAGATGTCTGGTGGTGATCAGTGTCGTCCTCAAAAGGTTCCAGGAGAAACTCCTGGAGATCAGCAACCAGCAGGAGAGCAGTTGGTGCTCCAGGGAAGGCGAGCCCTGCAGGAGAGGTTCCTCCTAGGAAGATGCCACAGGAGAGAAATTACTTTGGTTTTTTAAGAGCTCTGTCCCTTCCATCAAGCTGGGCTGGAATTGGCCAACAAATTTGGAAGTTATTGGAGACAGCGGAGATGAGTATGTTTGTTTTATTCATTTAATCATCTTTAAATGCACTGAGTTTATTCCAGCAAAAATCCAGCACTCAGGTTGGAGAAGTTTCCTCAAGCAGCTCAATTGGTTGGAAACTGAAAGCACAAATAACCTCTGGAGAGATCTTTTTTTTCCAAAGCATGGATCTTCAATTCCAAGTCTGAAAGGTCTCCCTCTTCATCTAGTCATTTATCAAATAGTGTAACATTAAAGCAACACCCATTTCTGGTAATAAACCAAGAAAAGGGAGTTTTGCTTGCAAAATAAGACGAAGCTTTGATAATTTAATAATAACAATAAGAAAGAGGGTTTTTTTCCAGTTGGCAAAACCCAGCACTTCCTGCAAAGTGGCAAATTAAGCAACTGAAGAAAAAACAGAGCCTGCTCAGAGCTGTGAGGTTTAAATCAAAACATGCACACTTTAAAAAAAAATATATATATTTCAGGGTTTTAGAGGCCCTGAAAAGGAGGAAGAGCAATTCATCTGCCTTGGGTTTAGGGTGGTGGCTTGGGTTGTTCAAAGAGACAGCACGTGTGTGGGAATACTCCCCTGGAAAATGAAGATATTCCCTCATCAAAGCGGGAACCTGCAAACGTGTGTTGCATAAAAGGGGAAATTCCAGGCATTCCTGGGGAAATTGCAACTTCTCCACTGCAGGACTGAGCCTGTGAAATGCTTGTAGACCATCCTGGGAGTCTGTGGCAGGGCTGGAAGGAGATGCAGGAGAGAGGCAGGGGCTCAGAGTGCTCCTGTGTGAGGAGGGAAGGAGGAACTTGCTGTTCCTCATGGATTGGACATTTCTTCCCA
Source organism: Nicator chloris (assembly GCA_013400495.1). Taxonomy (NCBI): domain Eukaryota; kingdom Metazoa; phylum Chordata; class Aves; order Passeriformes; family Pycnonotidae; genus Nicator; species Nicator chloris. The sequence goes on from WAAE01026053.1 coordinate 617,928, forward strand.
GCACAGTGTTGCAGTCAAGCTGATAACCACAGCTCCAGCTGGCCATCAATTATTCATAGAGAGCCCACCAGCACTGGGAGGCTGCAGGGATGAGAAGCAGCAGTGTTTGAGCTGTTAATTGGATGGGTAAGTTCCCCTCTCCTGAGGGCCGAGATGAACTTCCCATTGACCCCAGAAATGGTTTCTGGAGGCTGGAACGGAGCCCAGGGTGCTCAGGGCAGGTGGCTTTGACCAGCTTTTGCTGCCCTTTGCAAAGCTGCTGGCCTGGGGTTTGCTTTCAGGCTCGTCGGGGGAATTTGGTGAGAAAAGGAAGGCTGGGATCCCAGCCTTGCAGAAATCAGGGGCATCTCGGTTCCCATGGGATCACCCAGCCTGATGCTTTGGGGCAGTAATGAGCTGCTGCTTCCCAGAATAATCTTTTGACTCTCCACTTGGGGGAAAGGGAGGTTTTTGTCAAAGCAGAATTGGGCAGCTCTTGCCTTCTCTTGGCTCTGCTTCGGGCCAGTGCTGACTCCTTGACTTGTCCCTGCAGCCACCTCCATCACCCTGACGCTGCTGGCAGAGCTGCAATGAAACCCAAAACTCTCTTATTTCCCCCTCAAAGCACCCAGTGGAGTCCAGCTTGATGGGAGTGGGCAAGGAGCCCTGGAAGGAGGCAGCTGTATCCGTGGTGCTGTGGGAATGGGCAGCAAAGGAGACAATCAGGCTCAAAGGTTTGGAGCAGATGCCCAGTGATGCTGGAGATGGGTTTGTAGGATTGGGAGCACGTCAGGGCTGTATTTTATCTATTAGCAGCTATTTTATCTCCCTTTGGGAAGGGAGGGCAACCTTCTAGGTGGATTGTCTACTAAAAGTTCTTGTTCCTCTGTGCAGTCCCTGCCGTGGGAGCCTTATTCCCACCCGTGCTGAGTATTCCCCAAAATCTGTCAAACCAATGGGAATAAACCAGTGACAGCTGTCAGGCAAGCCTTAATGTAGAGCTGGTCCATGTCCTCCAGCTCCCCTGTCGCCTCCCTGCTCCTTTTTAGGGCACCTTTTCTTACTCCTTGGTGTTTGAAAGTCTCCAAAACTCAACGTCTGGAGCTGGAGAGCAGCTCACACACCTCAACAGATGAATGATGTCCCTCTTTGTCTGCTCACTGCAAAAATACTCCCCTGCCTTCCTCGCCTTCATCTGTCCAGTGGCTTTAAGTGGCTTTCCAAATGCGTTTATCTGGAATTCTTTACATTTTTACCCTCCATCCCATGCCTGGGAAGCGACTGGGCCCTGGGATGCTGGAATCAGCGCTTAATGTGGGTCTGGTGTGCGGAGTTATCTAGAGGAGATGATCCCGTTGAAGGAAGAAGAGCACGGAAATGAGTGCCCCCGGTGAAAATGCAGGTGATAAATGTACCCTGCGAGCACGTTCCTGCTCCGTGTGCCCCGGCACCACTCACCAATCCCTCCTAGGAAGGAGGAGAGGGAAGCAGGGAGCTGTAAATTACAGCTTGGCTTAATTGGCTGGCTCAGGTACAGGAGGCTGGGCTGGGAATACACAAAATATCTTTATGTAAAAGAAGTGGTTCTTAGCAGGGGATGCAGTGAAATGGGGGTTTCAAGCTGTTGGTGTCTTGTGGTTGGATCCTCTGGTGTCTGAGAAGGTGCAAACTCCAACTGAAGCTTTTCCTGCCGTTGGGGCTTTCTTAATATTCCTCCCTCCCCTGTGGATTCTCCGGTGTCTAATAATATTCCTAATAAGCTGCAACGTGAGCTCAACAATTTCTTTCAGTGTGGGGCATTAATAGGTCTCAGGGCACGGGAGAGGGCCCTATTTTCATAAAACTTGTAGGAACTGTAAGACCTCTGCCCCTTCCACCAAGCTGGGCTGGAATTGGCCAACAAATTTGGAAGTTATTGGAGACGGGGGAGATGAGTATGTTTGTTTTATTTATATTTTATATATGTATCCCACGTGCAGACTGACTGCAGAAACCTCATTCCTTAAGAGACCGAGCTTAAACCTTATGTTTTGCCTCTCTATTGTAATAAACCGTGTCTCCTTTTATTTACCCACCTGTAGGATTTGATGATTTCCCCTTTCCCCCCGGTCCTCAATTTCCCCATATCCTGTTCCCAAAAGGGCTGGGGCCCTTCCCAAGGGATGGTTTCGTGCTGTTCCCCAGGAGGGCTGCCCTGAAGGATGCAGATTTGTAGGTGCACGTGTGTTACACTGCATTACTTGTTCAGCAGCAAGAGGGAAAAGGATGCACAGGGAGAGCCTGCTCTGGCCTTCCCCAAAAAACACTTCAGATTTGTGGGGCTGCTCCTCCATCTGTCAAAGGCACCTCTATCCCCACAGGGGAGAAACCTCTAACAATGCAAAAATAGGAGCAGCAGGAGAATTTTCCATACGTTTAGCTCAAGGGGCCACGTTTGCTGAATTGGAAAGGACCTTTCTTTTGGGGGCTGATGCTTTTGGCGACACCTGAAAAGCCAGAATGTGAACCCCCTGAGCTGCCACGCTCTCAGTGCTCCCCCAGTCCGTGTGTGCACACAAACGGTCCCCTCACGCACGCAGCGCCGTGTCCATGCTCTCCTCTCCTCTCCTCTCCTCTCCTCTCCTCTCCTCTCCCGGCATTCCAGCCTGCTTGGGTTGACCTTGTCTCTCTCGGTGATTTAGGTTTTAGAGAAGGAATGGGTAAGGATTTGCTTTGACATTTAAAGGCAATCCAGGTAATTGATAGCACTGGCAGCGTCCATCTCTCCCCCCATATATCTGCACAACAGTATCTATTTTTGACGTAGCTGACACGCCATTTCCTTTGGCAGCCCAGGGGCGGCTCATCTTTAAATTAAACTCGTCTCCGACCCCTCCAATCTGCGAGCTGTGCAGAGGCAGACACGGGTGGGGTATTTCATCTGGAGACTGTGCAGGCATATTTGAGCAGGGTGATGTATTATCAAAAGGGCTCTGCATTACTGCTAGCTGGAACCAAAACAAGCTCTAAAGTATTAACTAATGACATGGGAAGTCCCTTAGGTATCTAATCACCTTTAATGTTCAGATTTAGAAGACAACTTTAAAGGAAGAAAAAGAGATTAGCGGGTCAGGTCAGAGCACCCCTTCCCCCCTCCCTCCGCCCCCAAAATACAATTGGCTTTTTAAAGTCAAAACCAGATTCATATTTCACCTCATCAGTAAATACACCATTAAAACCCCAGCCTTGGAGCTTGCATCTTGGAGCAAAGCTTTGCTCGCTTTTGGAGGGGTTTGAACCTTTGGCTTGGATCAAAAGCAATGATGGGTTCGGGGGTCTGGAAAACAAACAAAAAAGCCACCCTTTGTGAGGTTTGATGTGAAGTTTGGTGCTGTCTGGCTGTAGGAATAGGGAACCCCTGCAATGTTTCAGCTGTAGATTCCCAGGTTTTCGTGCCTGTAAAACGTTTGGTCTCAAAACTGTGTGGCTCTAATCCCCGTTTTCCTCATGCCACAGCTCCTTACCTGGACTGAGGTGCTGTAGGACATTCCTGTCTCCTCTAGGAAATCTGTTTGGGGGGAAGGAAATACTGCTTTGGCCTCCCAAGACTCAGGCCAGCATGTGGCTTGCAGAACTGGCTCTGTGGACTGAAAAAAAAAAAAACAAAACAAAAACCCAACCCAGAATCTCATAAGAAAAGGAAAGCTGTTGTCAGTAAATTCACTTTCCTGCATGGATGTGGACCCAGCTGTGCTCCTCTGACTTGGGGAAAAGGATTCCAACCCTGGGCTGCACCCAGTGGGCCAATTCCTGCCTCCCACACCAGTCTCTCTCCAGCTTTGAGGGAGAGAGGTGAAATTTGTTTTCACCTGGGAATGTTGCTGTTTATGGCAGGAGCAGCTCTGCCTTCCGGAGCTGCTTCTCCAACTCCAGATCAGGATTTCCAAGGAGGATGAACAAGTTCTGGCATCCCAGGCCCTGCTGAAGTTTGCTGCACTGTGGATTTTTGTGCTGTTCTGAGACCTTCTGGCAGTAGCACACACGAGCTCACCGTTAGCCACATGCCTCAGTGACTTTGGATGCAAATATAAAATTTGCAGAAACTAAAGTGATTTCCAACCCTGGATTTCACTGACTTTTTTCTTCTAGTTGTGCTTTGGATCTATGCTAGAGATTTGGGCTTCCTGGAAATTTTTCCTTCATTCCTTACTTTTTTAAGGGTGGCTTGCAATCCTGAACCCTCCAGTATTTTCCCCAAATTAATAGAATCTGGAGATGCTCAGCATCCCTTCAAACTAAAGTCAGGTTTAAACTAAAATCCTGAATTAACATATATTCTGATTTATTTCCTTTTTCCTCATTCTTTGACACTCTTCAGAAACTGTTTAGGTACAAACCAAATAATTTGCTCATATCCTTTTATGGTTTTCGTGCAGAAAAAGTTTACTTAATTAACTTAAATTGTTATTCCTTTCTTTTGAGAGTATAATCTTAAGGTAAGACTTGATAGTTCTGAAATAGAGAGAAGAGAGTAAATAAAATTGGGAGCTGACCAATTCCAGGGCAAGTGTGATGGAGAGAAATCAGACCTAGTGCCTTTTACTCTTTATTTAAAATTTTAAAACCCTCAACAAAAGCTGTGGAATTGTATCCAAGGTTCTGCATCCATCCAGGGATTGTGATGGCGACAGAAGTCACTGGAGCTCTGCTCTCATCTCATTTGTTAGGATGTCACCTCTCCAGACATATTTATAATTTTGCAGCTTGTGGTTCCCAATCATTTATTCCCGTTAGATAAATACACGGCCGTGGGCTTTGGTGACATCATGGTAAACCAAGGGAGTGAAGGCTGAGGACTTTGGCATTGTGTGCCTTTGTCTGGCAGCTCTCCCCACGCTTGTGTGGCCACCCCTGTTGGGTGATTCCAGTGGGAGATTGTCCTGGGATAAAGTGGGAAGTGTTTGTGTTTCCTTCTCCCATTTTTCTATTAGACTGGCATTGGTGTTGTGGTGATGATGGTCAGTGCACCCAAAGGGACACTTTGTAAAGAGCTGGAGATGTTTCTTGGGACAGAAATTGAGGATTTTGGCAGTCAGCACCCAAACTCAGAAGAATTGGGGAAATAGTGCTGTTTCAGGGTTTGGGGTTTGTTTCTTTTTTCTTCATGCCTTGTGCCCGTGTGTCTCTGGCACAGAGATGGAAAGGACACTTCATCCCCTTCATCTACGGAATGGGCACCTTAAACCAAGTATTCAAATGGAGAACAGCAGGTGGGAATCTCTTTGTAGGTACATATCTCCATAGGCCAAATTCTTATAGCTCTGGGAAGAGGCTGGGGGATCAGATGTGAGAAACGAGCCCTGCAAGTGGGAATCCAGCCCTGAACCAACCCAGCAGTGCCTTGTGCTCCCTGTCCTTCCCTTGAGAGGCACAGCTGGAGCGAGGCACTGAAAGCTGGCTGGCACAGCTGCTGCTGCTGCTGGAGCCCAGCCTGTTTCAGTCTTCACTTTGCATTATTCAAGCCCAAATTGTAATGGGGATGACTGCAGTGGCAGGGAGGTGATGGTGCCCAGCTATGTGAAAGGGCTCCTCCAAAAGAGCTGGGTGGGCAGTGGCTCTGATCCGCTGCTGAAGGGGAGATCCCACGGGGAGGGGAGGAGCAGAGGGATGCCAAGGCAGGAAAGGCTCTGAGGAAAGTGTCCAGGCAGCTTCCCAGCTGCATTCACCAGTTGTTGCTTTTCCTTGAGCTTGATGCTGCTTGGAGCTCTCGGAGTCCCAGCTCTGCCCTTGCCTTGCTAAACTGGCTAAGGAACATGGACTGTTCCAGTGGGAAGGCACCAATCTTCCTTGGGGTGTGTCTAGCAAGGATGATTCTCCTGCAGAAATCAGAAAAACTGGGAAAAACTGGTGGCTCCATCATCCTGTGCTAGCATCACTCGTGGGGCTCTTGGAGAGCTGGTGTTTGCATCTGTCCTGCCTCTGCCCAGCCCCAGGGATGCTGGCACTCACCTCCTGAGAGCGCTGCTCGTTGTACAAATATTCTCAGCATTCGAAGAAGGACAAATATTTTCTGCCTCTCCATGCCAAAAACAACAGGGGTGGTTGAGGGCCATTTTCTCCTGCCATCTCCTCGCTCTGGGGCAAGGCTCTGGCTCTAAATAAGGCCCTGCTCTTTGCTCTGCCTTGGGAGATCTGCCTCTGGATGCTGGATGGAGCCAGGGAGATCTGTGTGGAAGAGCGCACCGGTCGGACCATCTGGGCCAAGATGGGAAAAGCCAGCCCTTCACATTCCTATTTTCCCCAGAAAAGATGCCCAGGTGCTGGTTTTCCTGCCAGCAGTTGGGTGGGATGGGTTCAGAAGAGCCTGCATCTGGGTCCAGAGGAATCAGCACCAAACCAGTGCTGCAGTGCACGTGCAATGGGGAGAGCTCTGCGAGCTGAGCCCGAGGCAGGAGTGGAGATGGATGAGACTCTGGGAGAATGTTGTGAGGTTCAGATAAAATCTGCAGTTCTCAGGGCAGGGACTCAGCGTGGTGGTGTCGAGGCTAAATGGAGTTTACCCACTTGGGACGTGAGTGACGTGTTGTTTATCCATTTCTCATCTACACCAGGCAATGGAAATAATTTCTTTTCATATCCTATCTTGACATTGGGAGGGAGGGGGGATCACCCCACTGGGGGCTCAGGAGCAGGTGCATGGGGGGCTTGGGAATGCTGCCATTCCCTGTGGTGTTGGAGGGGGCTCTGGGCTTGCTGGGAAGTCTGAAGAGTGGGGGCTTTTAACCCCAAATTGCTCCAAGGGTGTGCTGCTAAGGGGATGTCTGAAACCCCCTGAGTTATGTTGTGCACTGTGCAGAGAGCACCCTCACTTGTGTTCTCTCTCCTGGCATCTTCTCTCATAATCATTCATTCTCTCTATAAACAGATTTCCCAGTAATGGTTTTCATTTTCTTTGAAGTGTCCCATTCATTCTGCTGCTCTGCCCATTCATGTGCTCAGGGTTCCTTGAAAGGAAGACAGACACAAACATCCAAAGTGCTTGAAATATGCTGGTGGGGGAGGGGGCAGGCAGAGGCATTTCTTTTAAAATACATCTATTTCGGGGGACTCTTTCATACTTTTTATTTTTTCATTCTTTTTTTGCCCACATAAATAATTATCTTTTTGATTATTTTGTTGCTTTCCCCCCATACTGATCCTGGTGCAGCCTGGTTTTTAAATTCCACCCCCTGCAATGTGTTCCTGCTGCTTTAAACTATTAATAAATTGAAAGCATGTTCTGGAGGCTGTTTTAATTCAGCCCCAAAGTTGAGCAGGTGCTGAAGTGGTTTTCTGATGGGGTGCATTGCTGAATTGGGGCCTTCAGGCTGGGACATGACTGTCAGCAGGGCTTGGTGGCCGGGCTCACAGGAATACAAAGGAATATTTAGCCCTGAAAAGCAGGAATTTTATTTCTCTGTGAAGGCAGGGGACTGGAAGGGCTGTAAGGAAAGGCTGCTGTTCTTTAGGGCCAGCATAAACCCCGAGTGCTGGTTATTTGTCACAGCCCGTAGCACTTCACCTTCCCCAGCATCCCTTCCCTCGGCAGCACCAGCCCAGTTTTGAGGGTGAATCTGTGCAAATGCAGCTCTATTTTGCCCCAATGTCCTTTGTCATCCTTCTGTGGTGTCTGAACTTCTTGGGGCTTCCTCGGGGACAAGGGTCCTCCTCTCCTGGGTGAAAAGTGTCTTTGCTCTAACACCTGGTGTCATCAAACCTCTTTCCTTTCCGTGACAAGGCATGGCTTGCAACTGGCTCTACTTCCATCCCCAAAGCCTTGTCCCAGCATAAGAGGAGGAGAGCTCAGGGTTGTGATCCTTTCCTAGGGAGGCTGAGTTTAGGTTTAGAGCAGAGCCCTCACCCTCTATGAAACATCACTCGAGTCACACAGCCCCGGGAGCCTTCGCAGAACCGAGTGCCCCAAACGTGCTCTTTCCTCTCGACACTTCTGCCCACACCTCCAAGGCTGCATGTGGCATTTTTGGGCTGTAATTGTGGCCAGCCTGGGGTTTTTCTTAATTATTATGTCATGATGGACCAGGGGTTTGGTGGAGCAAGAACGGGTTTGGTGGAGCAAGAACAGGTTTGCTGTTTCTGCACCAGATTTTTGTGTTGGGTTGGTTTTTATTAGGACACGTTTGGCTTTGGTTTCAGATTAAAAGGTAGCTCTGTTCTGTGAGGCTCCAGTAGGGTTTTTGAATCCTGAGCTTCATAGAAATGGAGAATTATGGTTCCAACATCATGCCTAGTAGCAAAACTAACAGTAAAGAACTGGAGGTTCCTATTTGTGTGAGAGGCAAGCCCAAATTCTCTTTCAAGACTGAACCTCTGCGTGGCTCTGGAGCAGGCAGGACCCAGTTTCAGGTGGAAGGTTTGTGCCCACTTGACGCAGAGGGGTGGGGTCTGGAGCAGATTTGGGTGAGGAACAGAACTGGGGGAAGGAGGCAGGAGCAAACCAGCCCCTAGCATACCACAAATGTGTTTTATATTGTAATATCAAACATTGGCTTCTTCTGTGTTTTCTGTTAAAACAAGTCATAAAAGGACTACTTAAAGGGGACTCCATCCCTATATTTTATATATACCCACCGAGAACATGTGGAGTGCAGATAATGGTGACCAACCTTCCCCCCCACCACCTCCTTCATCTCCTCGATCTAATAAGAAAAAGAACAGAGCTGGTGTTAACACAGGAGGGGTTGTTAATCTATTCGGAAACGGATTTTCGGGGACAGCCATACTATTTTTAATTTTTTTGGCGGGCCTGAGAGGGGAAGGGAAGGGACGGGGTGTTCACCTCGCTGCTCGGGGCCGGAGGGAGGAGGGCAGGAGCGATGTCCGGGGAGAGGCGCGGGGCAGCCGGGGCTCAGCCCCTCGGGGAGCGGCTGGAGGGGCTCTGCGGAGGGCGGGAGGGGTGGGCAGCTTGGGGTGGGATGTAATTGATAGCAGGGAAGAGCTGTCACAATAGCAGGATAGGAAACCGGCTATCCGGGACAGAGCCAGCTTTTAAAAGCCCCTAATCTGCCAGTCTATGTATTAAAGGGCTGATTTGAGGGGAGGGCGCGGCGGAGGGGGGTTAAAGAGGAGGCCTGACTCCTGTTAGCTCCTTCTAATGAGGCAGTTGAATAGCATTTAAAAGGGCTCCTGGCCTGGCATGAAATCTCACAAAGGAACCTCCTTATTTTAATGCACGCAACTGACTTTGCTTTACAAACACTTTTATAGTGTCCAGACACTTACAAATCGACCTTCAGTGATTCTCGAGTTAATATGAAGTCTTGGGAAACATTAATGCGCTATTAAAAAAAAAAAAAAAAAAAAAAAAAAAGAAAAGGGAAAAAAAAAGAAGAAAATCTCTCAATAGATCTTTCTAGTCTTACAAACGCTCTCAGAGCTTTCGAGTACTCTGCTCGGGGTATAAAAATGTAAAGTCGTTTAAGGCTATTAATGGGGGGAGGGAGTCGATCCTGCATTCCTTGCCCGAGTCTCTCATTTAAGCTATTAACCTCTCGCTTGTAGTTGTTTGGTTTGTTGGTTTTTTTTCTTTTTTCCTCGAGTAAAAAGCAACGGATTTTGGCTTCGAGTAAGCATATTTAAAACCTCGAAGAAGGGCTTGTGTGTCGGCAAGTTTATCTTCCCCTCCCCGGCCCTCCCTTGATATGTCAGTTGGTTTAATAAAAAAAATCCCCTATTACCACTCCCTGCAGACCTCGGCTCTCTAATTATCCAACAATGAGAGGGAAGAATTTTAGGGGTCCAATCCTGCCAAACGAAAAGCTGGAAGGGATGGGGAGGGCGAGATCGGGTGCTGTCTGAAAGCAGCTCGGAAAATACCTCTTTCCTCAAAAAATAATAATAAAAAAAAAATTTTAAAAATCCGTGCAGCAGAAGGGAAACGGTTTAAATTGGCAAGCGAGGTTAATGAGGGATGGAGAAAGCGCGGAGTAAATCGCGGTGGAATAGCTGGACACGGCAGGAAATGTGTGTAGGGTGGGGAGGTACAGAGTATGTACAGCTCGTGCTGATCCTGGGAGAGAGATTCTGGAGTTTGGGAGCTGGAATTCCCAGAGGATTTGTCCCACAGACATGCAAAGGGAAGGAGGAAAAAGACAGACTGAGAAAGGAGTGTTGCGATGAGGTTTGGGCCGAGATTTTGGGGATGGGTTTTGGAGGAGGGAGTCTCTTTCTACGACCCGCTGCTCCCCGGCGGGCCGCGCCGTTTCTAACAGTAAACCTCGTTTCTCATTACTGAAATTTCGGCTTTTTCCCGTTTTTACCGCCCGGCTGAGCTGGGGAGAGCAGTGACAGGAGCCCGGCTGTGGAGTGGGGGCTCCCCGCAGCCTCCCCGGCGGGGCGGGAGGGGGGAAAAGACCCAACCCAAGCCCAAACCACCGCAGTCTCACGGCCCAAATTATCTCCTCTTAGCGCTGCTTTCGATAAGGCCAGACAGAGGCGGCCGGGCCGGGGGGGCGCGGACCCCCGCGCTCCTCTTTTGTCTGGTTTTCCCCCGGCTCTCGGCTGGGTTTTCTTTTTTTTTTTCTTTTTTTTTTTTTTCCTTTTCTTTTTTTTTTTTCTTCAGTGAACAAAGAACCGATTTAAAGGCTGCTCTGGGCAAAGCGCTGGTTGAGGGGCGGCCGCGCCGCTCCGCGCAGGCTGAGCGCGGAGGCTCCGCTCCAGCGCAGCCCCGAGCAGCCGGGAAAATAAACAACGCTCTGTTTTATCTCTCTGCTTTCCCCCTCTTCGGTGAAATTCGCGGGAGGGGGAGTGGATCTGAGCATGCGAACAGCTGCTTAAAATCTAATATAGACAAATAGACATCTTGTATAACATTAAGTTTTAGTAGGCAACTCATTTATTTTGAAGTGCGCTTGCGAATGGTTTGGCAAAGAGCTTTTCTCCCTTTTTCCTGTTCCTGGAGAGGAGCTGGAGCGTTTGCTGGGCTGAGCTGGGATTTGGGAAGGAATAGGACACTCTGTCCGTGAAGGTTTCCCAGCCCTCGGCTCGGTCACCTCAGCGCTCCGAGATGGGGCTGGATCCCTTTCACCCAGGCGGAAAACGAACGGGAACAACCCCCAAATAAAATTAAATATAGAAAGAAGACCGTGAGGATAAATGGAATATTTACTATTCGGATACTTAGGGCTTCTGCAAAGAACCTTAGAGAATCTCAACGCTTACAGCGTTCGAAGTGCAAAGTTTTGGGGTATCCCCTTCTTTAGGCTTGTGCGATATTAAACTGAAAAAGCCTGGCACGGCGTATCTCGAGTTTGTAAATTCCTTAGGAAAAGTGGATTCCGGCGTGGGAAGCTGCCGGGGATGGAGCAGGGCGCTCTTGCCTCGGCAGGATGGTCACACGGACTGTGCCGTGCCTCTGTCGAGGAAAGGATAATAATATTAATAATTATTATTATTTTATAGGAATGTAAGTATTTTATTGGAGCCAAGAGCACAGAGGCAAAAAGCAAACCTGTGTCCAGCCAGCCACGGGGAGAGCGGCCCCAAACGAGAGGGTTGGAGTTCAGGGCGAATAAAAATAAAATGGGCAAATAATAACTAGAAAATCAAGAAGTTATTCGGGGAGGTGTGCGCTGGCTGCTGTTACCCACCACGCGTGCCTCTGACTCTCCTCTCCAGGCGACGGAGCCGCCGTCCTTCCCCAAATCCCTCCCTGGACAGGGTCTTTAGGGCTGGACACGGGGGGGAAAAAGGGGGAAATTCCAATTGTTTGTGAGCTCGTAGGGATAACAGGCCCCTCTGCCGCACCACTGCCTTCTCCTGCCTTCAACGTTTATTTGCACTGTCAAAAATGCCACAGGTTACCCAATTTTTTTGTTTTATTCGTTATATATCTTTACTTTTTTTTTTTTTCTCGTTTGTACTAAGACGACGTGGTGAATTACTAGATGGAAAACAGTCTAGATGCCAGGATAAAGTTCTCTGCCGGATCAGGAGTTTGTTTGTTGGTTTATTTTTGGGTTTGTTTTTTTTTTCCTCTCAGAAAATAATTTCTCGAGCTGCCGGTGCGGCGGCAGCGAGTGAATTGCCCGCTGGATTTTTTACCGCTTGGGAAAGATGCGATCCGGGGCTAAAATACGCCTGGGTTTAAGATGGGGTCCTTCCAGGTGTTTAGTTGTTGTTGTTCTTTATAATAATAATTCAAAACTCTAAACTACACACACACAAAAAGCCGCATACCCGACCCTTTTAGGAGGGGGAAAATGTAGAAAGAAACCCGCAGCGTGAATAGAAAACGTGGTTTAGGAGCAAGAGGGGAAAACAGAGCGGCGAGAGCTTCGGGGAAAGCACCAAACCCCGGTGTCTGAAGCTGCCCGAGGCTGCTCAGATTCCCTCGTTGTGCCCTAGGAATGGCGAAGGAGCGGTTCCGCGGGCCGACAGCGGCCGGGCCGGGAGCTGGGGGTGATTTATTGTGTGTTTGTTTGAAAGCGTTCCCCCAAACACAAACAAACCATTGATCTCCCTGAAAGGCGCGGAGCCGCGGCCCCGCAGCGCGGGGGGCGCAGGGCTGCGCTCGGATATTTTGTCCCGCTGCTCGGAGCCAGGGAATAACAATTTTTCCTCCCGAACTCTCGGCTTGGCGGGGGAGGAACGCTCCTCTCGCTTCAAACCCGGCTTAATTTTGCCGCTTAAGAAAGCGAGGGATCCCGCCCGAGCACGGAAGGTGCTGCCGGGTCTGTTATCCCTCAATTAGAACTTCATTAATATCTCCTGCTCACTGGGCAGCAGCGCCTCCGCGGAGCGGCAGCCGGCCCTGCCTGCGCGCCGGGGGCAAAGCGCGCAGCTTAGTGCCAGGTATCACCCTTCTTCTTCTTCTTCTGATTCTTCTTTTTATCCCATCCGCCGTGCCTGCTCCTCTGGGCGCATCCCGGATCCCTCCCTGGCGTTGGGAAGCGCCCCAAGCCCGAGGTGTTAACGAGGGGGGACCAAAGGGCTGCGGAGCGGGGCGCGGAGGGGCGCGGGGCGGCCCCGGTACCGCTCGGAGGAAACGCCTTGGGTTTCTTTACGGGCTCATTTTCTCCGAGGAGGATTTTACTGCACGCGTAAAGAATTTTGAAAAGCGGCGGTAAATATTTTCTCTTCTGGCAAGTTATTTATTGGCATGAAGAGAGGATTTTTTTTTTCCCTCTCCCCCTCTTTATAAAGCTACATGTGGTGACCATATAGGATCAGAAATAATGTGGCCTTTCTGGGTTTGAAGAACTGCTAATGTCATTAAAGGTCTTCCTAACACGCCAGCTAGGAGTTCAAAAAGCCTCGCCTTTTATCCTGAGCATATATTTGGTTGTTTATAAAGTGCAGACTTCCTCGTGCTTCAAGTGCATCGGGAGGATTCCTTAAAACTCCGTAGCTGGGTCTGTTTTCAACTATATGCTTCTTTGGAAATTGGAAATCGGGCTGTTTAACTGGTGTCTTTCACACTTCTTTGCTGGCTGCTATTTTTATACATTTGACCGCAGATGAGCTTTTCCCGCACACAGGAGCAAACAAAGAATTATCCCCTTTGCCTCGTATTGCAGAAAATATCTGCGCCGGCCACTAATTGTCCATTAGCGCTAATAAGTGGCTAAAACAATAGCAGGAGATAACCCGAGCAACCTGTCTTCTTTATTTTAATTTGACTCACTGAAGTCGGGAAGCTTTTGACGAAGACCCGACTAGACGTGTCCAGGGAATCTGTGTACTAAACTTTTGGACTGTTGATTTTGAGGGTCACTTATCTAAGCTAAGTTCAAAGTGTCACCTGCTTTAATCCCTTTTCTGTCATGCTCGGAGAGACTCCACACAGCCCAGTTCGTTTCTCAGAGCGCCTGGAAAAATCTCTCTGTCTCGATTATTATTTTTTTTTCCTCCCCATTTTCCCCTCACGAATACGTTTAAGAATTTCTTCCCTCGACTCTAGACTTTTAGGGAAAACTCATTTGAACTCAATTATTAATATTTTCCGGGCATGCTCTTTCAGTGTGCCATTTGTAATATATTAGGAAGAATTATATGTTGGGTTAAAAAAAAAAAATAAAGGAAGGGGGGAAAATGGCAAAAAAAAAAAAAAAAAAAGGAGAAAAATCCGGAGGGGGAAAAAAAAGGGCCTATTCTATTAAATAGAAACAAGATGTTCAAATATAGAATACATGAATTTGAAATCTGGTGTTTTCCACTCTCGGATGCTGATGGCGTTAAAAAAAAATCTACTTTGCTGCTTCTGCAATTTAAATCTTTAGGTAGAAACATAAATTATCCACCGGGATATTATTTTTAATTAAAATGCTCTTTTCTGAAGGAGTTATTTTTAACTTCTCCTCGGTTTTCCTGATGATTTTTCTTTTTCCCTCGGATTTCACGTTTTCGTTAATTGAGGGATTCTTAAGACTTGCAGCGGGGTTGGTGTTTTTGAGACTTTGACAGAGAACAGCCTGCTTGTTTTGTTTTGGTTTGGGTGAATGGTTTTGGGGAAAACGCACAGTTTTGAAACAACTCAGAGGGAGTGGAGAGCTTGGAGCTCCTCAGACGTGTCAATGAGCAGTGTTCACACACACACACACAGGTCCCGTGTTTTTCCAACGAGCTCTTGAATGTCAAGCTTCTCACTAAGGCTTTGGAGGGGCAAACCTAAATTTATGCCTCTCCAGCCGGTTTGGGGCACGTAAATAGAAACGGAGAAGTGCTGAACCCTGACAAATCTGGGTGAAGACGAGGAGGACAGCTCTGGCTGTCTAAAATCGAGCCCTTTTTCTCTCGCTGCCTGCACGCGACTTGAGCTGTCTTTATCGTTTCCTCCCGGAGAAGAGCTGGACGATCAAGGAAAAGTCTCCCCAAAAGTCAGGGACCTGAAGCAGCCGGTGGAGTCCGAAAGGTTTGGGAGGAGCAGGGCACCACACCTGCGTTATGTGAGATGGGGAGAAGGGCTGAGAGGAGCCACCTCAGCCACCCCGCCCAGCATTCCCGGGAAATCCAGCCCCAGCTCCCGGGTTCCAGACGTGTTCCTGGAGCATCCACACCACAAAACCCCTCCTGCTACCTGGGAACAAATATTCAGGTGCTGGTAGAAGAGAGCAAGTGATGGAGGAGCCCCAGGACCAGGGGGAGCTTGGCTTGGCAGGGGACTTTAAAGGTTCGAACACCTCCAGGTTTTCCTGTCTTTTGGTTTGGTGTTTTATCTGTCAGAGGTGTGCCCTTCTGCCACTTCAGGCTACAGAGGCAACGGCACTTGAAATGTAATAAAAAATAAAGAAAAGCTGAGGAAAATCAGCTTCTTTTTGTATCCTGGGAAATTTTTTTAGGAAGGGAAAGAGGGATTATTTTGGTTCCTTGAAGCTGGCGGGTATCAAGGCAATGTCCTGTTTTCTCATGGGGGCTCCCCAGGAGCACTGGGGTCCTGCCCCAGCAGCTGCAGCTCTGCTGCCCTGTCCGTGCTGCTCTCTGCCCAGTGTCCCAGCAGATAAGGCAGGCGGATGGGGACCGAGGGCACAGACAGAATTATTGGGGCAGGTACAGCTGCTGATCTTTCTCAGTGGTTTCATGGACTTTTTTCCTTTTTCCTGTAATTTTGGAATCAGTCATTCTGCTATCAGCTCGCTCTAGAGATGGATGAGTAACACCAGTGAGATAAAAGAGTCAAGCCTCCCTTTCCTGTGATTTGGCTGCTTTTTGTTAACAGTGCTGAGTGCCATTATTTCCCACAAGAGACATCTGGAAAATCATCGATGTATGGTGGAGAAAGTGGCTCTTCTCTGCTCTTTGATCCAACATGGAGCACAATTCACTGCCTCTTGAGATCAATAGCTGCCATCCCAGGATATTTTTCACTCTCCTATGCTGTGGCTGATTTGAACCACTTGAAGAAAATATGAATGTTAGCTGCTTTTTGTCTTAGATCGTGTTTATTTATGAATTTGTGACAGCAAGGCCAGTGCCAGGAGGAGAATGGCATGGACCAGCTGGATATCAGGAGTACAACCAGTTGAGTGTCCTCTGAGCTGGGTTGGACGACTGGAGACTTGCAAAAGTCTGGGTGGCCGTGGCTGGGCTGTGCAGCCTCCCAGCAATCAAAGCACAGATCTTGGGAGCCAACAGCATCAGCTGCTGGGATTTGAGCTGAAGCTGCCTACCTGGAGTAGGGATGGGTTCGGAGCTCTTTGCACTGGGGATAAAAAAGGGGGGAGCAGAGTGGGAAGGGGTTTGTGTGTTCGAGTTCAGCAGGAGCATCAAGTTGTACTCTGGTCTTCTTAACCAAGAGGGGCCACGCTGTGATCTGCGGGCTGTGTGCAGCACTGTGGTGCTTTGGATGCGGCTCCTGATCCAGGGATTTGTCGTGGCCAGGCAGTGGTGGGCTGAGGCTACGCCTGCTTTGCTCTGGGCACGACTCAGGGCTGAAGGGGCTGGTGTTGGACCCAGCCTTGTGCTCTGCACAGCCTGGATCCCCGAGATCTCAATCCCTGTGGCACTCACTCCCAGAGTCTTCCCCACCCCTGCTTTTTGATTCCTGAGTGAAAAGACATCTGGGGGGGGTGAGAGTGCCTGTGTGAAGCTTTTCCTTCAGAAAGCAGCTCTCGGATGTGTGAGAAGTCCTGACAGCACCGAGCAGGAACTCCTGACCTATATATTCACTGGACGGACTCTGGGATGTTTGCCTGCTCGGTACCTCTGCCTTCCAGCACTAAATCCTGTAGTACTCGACCTGAAAGGTCCTGCTAATATGGGCAGGATCAAGCACAGGCCTACAAAGAGCAAGGGAGGTCATTATTTTCACAGGAACTGCAAGTCGGACCCTAAATCTTCAGAAGAGAGCGGTGCCTAGAAACCAGCTGTCTCATATATCTGCTGTGCTGAACTGGTAGCAGGGAGGGCAGAATAAAAATGTGTTTTGCAGTATAATATTGCTTTGTGCCTCGAAAAAAGGCTTCTAATTTTATGTTTTAAAGGCAAACATTGCAGCTAATTGAAGAGCAGAGAGGGAAAAATGGATCTCCTTTTCTAAGTGCCAATAAGACTGGGTTCTGGGCCAGTGGTTCTGTGAGAGGTCTCCATTTACTACCTGTCCTAAACCTCAGGTATTTTAGAAGGAAAATGCCTGCCATATATTAAAGAGAAAAGTCATTAAATGGATGTCAAAAAAAAAAAAAAAAAAAAGACGTAGGACAGAGAAAACCCATATGACTGAATTTATGGCTTGCTCAGGAGGTAGCGCTGAGAAAACATGAATGGGAACAAGGGGGCATCCATGCAGCAGAAAAGGCTTTCACCACTTGCTGCCTTCCTAGTGCTGACCTCAGAAGAGGTCCACCAGGATGGCAGTGTCACTGTCCCAGACCCTCTTCCTGCCTTTTCCCTCTGCCCCCCTCGCTTGAAGATCATAACCCTCCTCCTCCTCCTTTTCCCTGGGAGTTGGATTAGGCCCCGTGCCCAGAAAGTCGCTGGGATTTTATTGCTCTGTTGAATGCACCCATTTGCCTCTGGAGGAAACGGCTCAAGCAGCCCTGAGCCAGCAGGAAAGTCAAGGCTTTGTGGGCATCCAGGCAGGAGCCAAACTAAACGAGCAGGAGGCAAAGGGAAATGCTCTCGGGGACAGAGGATTAGGGGTGGGGGCTTGGCTTGGGGAAGGAGGATGCAGGAAGAGAGAAATGTGGAATTTCAGCCACCACCTCGGTGGGAGCAGAGTGTCCAGAGCGTGTGGTGTCAGACCAGCAGTCAAGGTGGTGACACACCTGTGGGCACATCAGATCTGTCCATGGGAAGAGCTGTGCTATTCCCCAGGTTCCTGTGGTTCCAGAGGTCTGGGCAGAGCTTGGAGCAAGAGGGTTCCCTCTAAATCAGGGAGTGGGACCAAGGTGGGCAGGAGACGGGCAGAGACAATGAGCTCGGTAATGGTGTGAGCTCCTGTTGAACTTCAGGCTTTCCTTTTGGACATCTAAATGGAATCAAAGATCTGAAGATCCTATCCTAGAGGGCATCTGTCCTTCCTAACCCGTTTCCTTCTTGTCTTCAAGTTCAGCTGCGAGGGCCTTCCATGGGATCAGCCTCAGGGGTGGGCTGGGCCATGGCATGGGCTGATGGCTCCCCAGCTCTGCTCAGAGAAGCCCAGGAACCCCCAGAAGTGGTGTCCCAGCAGATGCTGTGTGGTGCTGCTGTTCCTCAGGCCCAGCCCCCTCTATCCCACTCTGCAATCCCCACAAGGTTCAGGTGGTTTGGAGGAAGGGAATCAGAAAGCACCCGGTGGAGCAGTGACTCCCATCCCACACCGTGAGCAGCAGCAGCTGAATGGAGCTTGGTTTGTTGTTTTTCCTCCTCAGCTTTGTGCCGGGTTTGATGGCCCAGCTCAGCTCTAGTGCCAGCCCCTGGGGAGAGGAGGGGGCTGATCCCTGCCTCCCCTCACTCCATCTCCACAGCTGCTGCCTGCTCAGGAATCCCTCACACCAGACTAGCAGGGTCTGGCTGTGGGGGGAGCAGGTTCAGTTGAGCTGATGGTGGATTAACCCCACAAAAACCTGGCAAAGAACCTGGATTTTCTGTCAGATCAGGTGCTAAGCTGGCCACTTTATGGCTCGATCCCACACGGTTCTGACTTGGAGTGGTTTTGGTGTGATTGAGACAAGGGAGTGGCTTCCAATCCTTCCTTCATTACCAAAGGACTGTGGAGGGGAAAATGGGAAGCAGGAGCACCAAGAATCCTTCTCTGAACTTGGTGGGGTAGACAAAGGGTTTGGGAAGGTGTAGATTTGTTTTCTTCTCTGCTACTGATGTGCCCTGTGGTTTCAGGCGCCTCACCTCATCCTCCTGTGCCTGCCTTGTCCCATCCTCCTACCACAGGAGCTCTGGGGAGACAGGGCCAGCCTCTCCCTGTGTGTTTGTGGGATGCTTCACACGGTGGTGTCTGTCACGGGGTGGCCTCTGGACTCTATCACAGCTCTACTACTATTAATAATCCAGAGGATTAGGAAGATAAGCCAGCTACAGCAAGACTCGGGCTTGTCAGTGCTGTCCACGGACTTGTGGTATCTCCTAGGTGGGGGAACTGCTCTGCTCTGTTTATTTGCAGTCCATAACTTTGCAAATGGGCTAATAGAGGCTCAGGTTTTACTTCTTTGCAAACCCCTCAGCGTAGGAGACATCTGTGCTGACAGAATTATCTTTTCTCTTCTTTTTTTTTTTTTTTTCCTTTTTTTCCCCCCTTTGCCTACAATGGTGCCTTAGAGGAGAGCTGGGCTTTAACAGGAGGCTCAGATGGATCTCTCCCCCTTGGCTTGGGGGAGGATGCCTGACAAGTAGCATGGAAGTAAAATACAGGCAGCCGGAATCCGTGTATCTCAGCCATGAAGCACAGCATGCCATCTCTTTAATACCTGTTTCATCCCCAAGACCCAAAATTGCTTTATTTATCTCTAGGTGAAGCACAATAAAATTCTGCCTTCTTCCATGGGCTTCACTTCAGCAAAAGGCAGCAGCTGCTCGGGGTTGAGGTGTCTGGCGGGGGCCACGCAGCCACAGGTCCCTGCTGGCCTGGCACGGCCAGGATTCCCGGTTATCCCAGGCTCCTGCAGCTCCACGTGGGATGCTGGCAGCGCTGCCTCGGCGGGCTGCAGGATCCCTGGGGTCACGGCAAGGTGAAAGTTGTTTATTCCCTGCTGGAGGATCTAATCGAAGCTGGAGCACAGGGACAGCCCCGCGCTGACTGATCTCCCTCTAGGGGCACTTTTCCTTTTTTCGATGCCATACTAAGTGGATTTTGTCTCCCGGCTGATACAAGAGGGTTTTTTTTTCCCCTCTGTGAAGGGAAAGAAAAGGGGTTTTAAGAGCCAGCCTGGCCCTGAGGCTGAGCAGTCGATGTCCCTGTGCACCACCTGAGCATAAAACCAAGGCACAGCACAGGGGTGCTGCTCACACATGCTCAGATAAAGCCCTGGTCCTTCCTCCTACCTAGGCAGGGCTTCCCAGCCATGAGGTTTGAGTGCAGTCAAGCAGAGGGTTGCTGTCCTCAAAAATCTAAGCATTTATGAGACCATGCAGCTCCTTCCAGCTGTGGGACCTGACTCAGCCTGACCCGAATTGTAACTCAGTCACACATCCCTCTCTTCTCTTTGCTGCTCTGGGATTTTACAAGGGGGGTTTAGGAGAGACTCTGTGTGTGTGGAAAGAAGGGATGAGGTGCACGTAAGGAGTTTTCCAGAGTGATGGATCTATCTCACCTGCCATCAGCACGGCCACACTGAGCATTTTCAGTGCTGCAGGACAGGAGAATTCCCAGCCGTGCCAGAGAGGTTGGGCTGCTTGTGCCACAGGAAAAGGGAGCAGAAGGAGCTCCCAGGAATCGCCCTGGGCTTGCCTTGCTGCTGGCATGGAGGGACAGCTCCTCGGCTGTGTGGCTGCCAAGGCTCCTGCTGGGTTGTGTGTCAGCCCTGTGCAGTGACCTGGAGTTTCTGCACCTCTTTCCCACTCTTTGCCATCAGCCCCAGAGCACTGCCTGCCCCAGTGGTGAGATCTCAGCTCCCAGCGCCCCCGTGGCTCTGTGGTGCTGTGTAAATGTTATCATTCCGTGTTCCTGGAGAGCAGCTTTGCCCTGTGGTCCCTCCTGGCTGCTCTCAGCATGGGCAGGGGTGGAGCAGCCCTTCCACAGAGTGAGCTGCCTCTCCTTGGTGACCTCCTCTGCCACAGCAGGCCCTCAAGGGAGGTTTGGGAAGGACAAATGAGTGGTGGAACTGAAAACATGTGGCTGTCACACTCCTTGAGAGGGATTTTCTGGTGTCTAGCCCAGAGGTTTGTTGCTGTGTGTGCAGCTTTTCTAATGATGCTCATCTGGGCATTCTCTGAACCCACAGTGTCTCAGTGGGGGCACTGGCTTTACCCAGCCCCTGTGGCACGGGAACTTTGTTTCTAGGAGTGACTGCAGGCTGCTAAACATGATGGGAATGGGACCAGGCACCCCAAAACCGAGAATGGAGACAAGAGAGAGAAATCAGTTGCTGGAGGCAGGTCCAGGCGTGCAGGACTCATCCCCTCCCCTTGGGGAAACAGGCTGAGCACTTGTTCTGCACCAAGCTGCCATCTTTGGGAATGACCCCAAATTTGTGACCTGTACCCTGGAACACTGAGCACCTCCCTAAAACAGAGTGATTTTCGCCTACAAAATAGATTCCAGAAGGGTTTATTTTGTTCTTTTTTCCCCAAGGTTGCTCCAGGGTGGACCTTCACCACAGCTTTGGATGTGGAGCAGTGCCCAAGCCATGCTCTGGGCTGTTCCTGTGGGCTGGAGGTGCTGTTGGGGTCTCTGGAGGGTAGCAGTGGGGCTCTGGGCAATTTCTGGACCCAGATTTTAGGGATCTTATGGACATTCTTTACTGACACCTCCCCAGACTGGACTCTCACCCCAATGTCTGCGGGCTCTCCTTTCCTCCTCTCCACTGTCTCCAGGCACTTGCTGCTCTCCCCTTTGACAGCACTGGGGCAAGTTAATAACTGATCCCGGGGATTCCCTGGGGTGGTACAGGCTTGCTGACGCCCAGGGTGACCCTCCCTGCCAGGGGTGACCCTCCCTGCTGCTGGCTGGCAGGTGACCCCCCCAGAACACAGGAACCACGTCTGGGAGAGCTTGTCCCCACGCTGGGAGCCAGGTGCAGGGCTCTGGTGACCAGGGCACTGTTTCCAGGAGAGGGGAGGCTTCGGGGTTTTCACACTGGGATTTGGGAATGTTCCCCCCAGCCTGTTCCTCCCGAGTAGTCGGTTCAGAAGTGTTTATCAAGGGCTAGAAAGGAAACCTGTGTGTATAATACCCGACCAGAAAGCCAGAAAAATCTCCCTGAAACCACAGGGCCAGCCTGGCAGATTTGCAGCATTAATTTACTGCTGGCTTAAACAAATAGAGGCAGATTTGCACTCCTGCCCCCTCCTCTGCCATCCCACACCCCAGAGAGCAGCCAGGACAGGAGCCACTCCACTGTCAGATTCCCAGGGCTCTGCCCAGGTGTGGTGTCCCTGGAGGGTCCTTCAGGTGGGTGCTGCGATGGAGCAATGATTCCTGCTCGTCTCCCTCTCCCTCTGAGGGCAAAGGGGGCTGAGGAGCCTCCTCACCGAGCTGCTGAGTTAATTGTCCCCATCCACGCTCGGAGCCGGCGCTGGATGCGGGGAAACGCCGCTTAACTCTGACCCCACTTCCCTTGTGGTGACGTTAATTCGCCTGACCCTGTGCCTGCTGCCCTCCCGCTCCCTCGCAGCTGACAGGGAGGGAGGGAGGCGGGCAGGAGGCTCGGGAAAGGCAGGGCACTCCCTGGTCCCACCGTCCTGCCGCTTGCTGAGCCCGCAGGAATTCAGCACCGTGCTCCAGAGCTGGAGCAGCAACCCAGGGGTCCGTGCTGAGGGATGCCTTGTTCAAAATTTCAGTTCAAAATGAGGAGTTCTGATCCCGGATCCTGGGTGGGAATTCACATTTGAGCCTCACCTCTGGGTCTGACGGGGGCAGAGGCATCCTGCTGCTGTTGGATAGTCAGGAGCAGCTCAATATTTAACTCAAATTTATATTAACGCTCCTAAAAACTTCCTCAGCGAGGGTCATCCTGCCTCTTTAGGATCATAAAACGTGGTCCTTCACATCTCCTTGGAGCTCACTTTTACAGCTACTCTCTCTAACTGTGTGATCCAAAGACGAGAGTGAGAAGAGGCTCGGATATTTCAATGTGTGATGAGAGGGGGGGAATGGTTCTGATCAGGGCCGTGCTCTGAGCTGCGACAGGAAGGGTCTGTGGTGCTCAAAACTTCTGATCCACGTCTCAAGTCTGCCTGTAGGGAGGGATGCTGTGGCTCTGTCAAGTCAGTCACTCCAATTAGGATGATTTCCTTCGGAAAAGCGGCAACATTCGTGGGCACGGCTCCGTGGGAGTGGTGGGTGTTACACACCGTGGGGTGCTCTGGGAATGGATTGTTCCTGGAGCAGAGAGCAGCGTTTCCACTGCTTCCAAAGGCAGGAGTTGACAGCTTGGGATACCTTGGGAAGCTCCTCTGTGTGGGTCAGCACTGGCCGCTGTGAGAAGGTGACTTTGGTGCGTGGGTGCCTCCTCAGGGTTGTCTTTGCAGGAATTACAGGGCTGGCCCGGATTATGTTAGCAGCCCAATGCAATCTCCTTGAAACCCCCCCAAAAATGGGGGTTTGGCCCAAGGAGAAAAATCTGGACTTTGGAACAGAGAAGAGGAGCATCTTTGTTCTCCTTTTGTCTTTAATTTCTTTTCTCATCTCTTTAAGTACAGCCCTTCCCTCCCTGGAAGGTGCTGTCACTCCTCTCGCTTTTCCAATTCCAAATCCCAGCACTGGGATAAACCTCAGTGGAGCGTTCCAAAGGGCTGGAGGTGGTGTCAGGGCCATCTGCTCTCCAGGCCACTAGAAGAATTTGCAGGGTAAAGCTTTGCCATGTGTTCCCTGCAGATTACACACACCTTTGGCTGTGCTCTTGTTGTTAGCTGCTCATTATTGGGGGGTTTGAAAAGCTTTCCTTATAAATGCCCTGGGTCCCAACCACACGTGTTGTATCAGTGGTTTTATAATGACCCATTTGGAATTATTTAGCCAGGGAACCTTGGAGTTTTTTCCTTTCAATGTGTCCTTGTAAGATGCCCAACTTCTACAGTTAGTCTATGAATGTACCCACACTATTAGATCCACTTGTTTATAATAGCAACCAAATGTCTTCAAATATTCAAGCCTCCTTTTATTTTTTACAGCACTGGCAATAAGCCTTTACATGTTAACTCCTGGCCTCTCTGGGTAACCTCTTATTTAAAAGCAACTTAATTGACTTTACCAGGCCTGGGCTATTTTTCATTTCTTCCTAGAGGACTCATTACTGGAGATGGATGTTTATAAACTGGATCTGGATCCTTCTCTCTCTCTCTCTTTCTCTCTCTCACACACACACACACAAAACCAACCTATTTTACCCCTTCCTGCCTGTTTACATTAGCAGGCCATAATCATATTCATGGCTTCACGTGGTTTGGCCAAGATTTTTGTAGTGGTGACCCAGTGGAAAGTGAAAAAAGCAAATAGGTGAACAGCAAGTGCTGAAAGAAAAGAGAAAACGCTGAAATACTCAAAATTTTAGGGATTGGTGTCTAAATGAAATGGGCAGGAGTAGAATAGAGGTTTGATTCTTTGGAGCAG
This sequence comes from Nicator chloris, assembly GCA_013400495.1. Taxonomy (NCBI): domain Eukaryota; kingdom Metazoa; phylum Chordata; class Aves; order Passeriformes; family Pycnonotidae; genus Nicator; species Nicator chloris. Next base: position 642,082 of record WAAE01026053.1, read on the forward strand.
GTAGGTTTGTGATGTCAAACAGGTGTAATGAAGTGGTAAACTGGGCCCAGTGTTGGGTTTTTAATTCCCTCTTTCCCTTTGGAAGTAGCGGTATCATAATTATTTAAGAAAAAGGGTGACAGCTCGGGTCAAGCTCCAATCCTTGGCACAGCAGATCCTCCACAATTCTGCCCAATAACCTGCAAAAGCTCAAGGCATGAGAATTTGATCTGTGTAAAACTTCTGGGAAGGGCACACGCTCAGATCCACAGCCTTGGAGCATTTAATGCGTCAAAGCCTCAGCCCAGCCTGTGTTGTAAGAATTTCCCTGGTGCCATTGGATCCACTCTGATTTCCATCAGTGGAACATCTGGTGCTTTGTGGTCGTGTCCCTGGCTCAGTTTAAATCCACAGACCTGTTCTGGCAGAGGGGCTCCCAAAGCCTCTGAGTTTGTTCAGTGTCTGAGCAGTTCTGTGTAACCACTGGAAAGGCCACACTGCTCTTCTGTACCTCCCTCCGTACTCCTGAAATTCCCACGGGGTCTGAGGGAGGCAGAAACATCTATTCCTCATCCTTTTTGCCCTATTTCCGCTTTACACCTGATCAGTTAGGGGATTTTTTCATCATTTTAAGTCTCTGGTCAGCAGAGGGTTGCAACACCTTCCACCCTTCTCGGGCCAGCAGAATTCGTGGGGGGATTTTCCTGCTTATTGTGTTAATTTGCCCACGTTTTGTTGTGTCTTGTCCTCTTTCCTGGGCCAGGTTCTTGACCACCCAGCAGGTCCCCACCAGCTGCCACTGCTCTGGGGAATGAGCCAAGGGATTCAGCTGTGGGATCCCACATTTCTGATGGGGTGCTTTTCCTCTGCCTGCAGCCCCCCACAGCCCCCTCATGGCTGATGTTATTTTCGGAGCTCCACAAGATGCCCCTGGAAGAGCTGAGAGAGAAAAGTGGGCAGTCAAGCTCCAGGATTATCAGATTTATCTTATTTACTACGATCTGGTGTATCCTGCATCTCCATCCCAAACTGTAACTGAATCAGATGGATCTGACGACACCTGCCAGAAGCACAGGTCCCAAAACACCTGGGGGCTTCCCTGCACTGGCTGTTGAACCCCAGCCTCAAACCTAAGGGTCTCTCTTACCCTTTTCAGCACGAGCAGTTCTTTTTGTTGTTTTCTCATCTTCCTCTGGGGCTTTTCTGGCACAGCTCAGCAGGAGGGTGCACGTCCCCATATCCCACCTCTGTGTGTGAGCAGTGCTCGCGCTGTGGTCCCTGCCCTCCTGCCACCCCTCCCTGCAAACTCCAGGCTCACCTTCTGCCCCATCTCTCTCTGGGACTAATAATTTATTTTTACTGGATTGCGGATAAAGCCACAATTAAAGAATCTGGATTTTGAATAATCCTCCAGCCACCTTTCGCTGAATTTCGTCATCACAAATAATTTGGGGCTATTTCTCTGTCTTTTCTTCCTGCTTTTCTCTGTCATTTTCCCTTCCATTTTTAGTCTTCTCTTGCCTTTCATGAGCTCACTTAACTGGGTAGCATCTGCCAATTTTATTAATGGGCTGTGTAATCCATTTACTGGGTCATTAATGAAAATATTAAATAAGGCCAGACCTAACAAAAGATCCTTGGAGTACTCTGCGAGATACCTCCCACAAGTGTAACACTTGGCTTGGTGCCTTTCTGGCAGGTCTGAATCCACAAAGCAACATTCTTATTATTGTTATTATTATTGTTATTATTACTGGCACGAGGTGACAACCAGAAATCCCAGCCAAAGGCCAGGCTTTTGTGGCCATAGGCATGGTGCACACATGCTCTGGTTATTTGTTAGAAAACAGCAGAGTCTCTCTGTGAGGGGGGGACTGCTTTGGTCCAAGAGCTGCATGGAGAAGAGGCAGTCCCTGGGTGGTTACAGCATGAAAAAAGTGACTTCAGTGAAGGATGGGAAGGGTGACAACGGGATCAAGGGAACTGCCAAGGGTTTGCCCTGTGACAGTGGCCCTCAGGCAGAAATTGTCTCCATCTGCTTGATTTTACCTTAGCAAAGTGTGTCGTGCTGGGTGCTTCATTACCTGTCCCAAAACTACCCTTTTTGTACAGCAGTAAACCCCAGAATCTTAAGGGGCGTGGAAAAAAGAAAATACAGAAACCATTCTGTGTCTTCTGCTCACTGGACAAGCTGAGTGCCTGGTAGGAGACACGAGCAGAGGGGATCAGGTTGATTTTTGAGTCCCACTGAAGGGGAGGATGAGGTGAGCTCAGAGCTCAGCAGGTGGTGGCACACAGCCACAGCAATCTGGACAGAGAGCAGAGGGGGACTAGAGCAAAATGCCCAGTGAAAGAGATTCTGGTCGGTGCTTTTCTGCCAGAAAATGTGAATTTCCAGAGCTGCTTACAGCACTGGAGTGCCCATCTCTCAGCCAAAATCCCACTGCTCAGGCTTTTAACTTCTCGAGTTAATTAAGATCAATGCCTGGATATGTAAATTGTGTGTATCGGATGTTTAAAGAAGATTTTGTGTGCACACACCCAAATGTTTACTGACAATTATCTTCATATCAGCACATTTATCAAACCTCCTGCATGCTGCAGGTTTAAGGCTTTCAGTTGCATTTTGGGAAACCTATCCCAGTGCACGTGGATAAAATATTTTTATATATTCTCCTTTCCAGGTGCGTTTTCCACAATGTCTATGTGTATACCTAGACCCCTGTGTGACTAGATGGGGCAAACAAAGTCTTTTTTGTAACTTTGCAGCTCAATTGGAGCAGCTCTCAGGACTTCCCAGCCCTCTTCGCAGACCCTGAAGTCCAGGCAAAAAAACAAACAGAAAGGGTTAGGGGTTGGGGTGGGGGGGAGAGGGAGAGGTTTCTGTGGAAAAGACGAAATTTCTGACCACGTTCCTTTTATTGGCCTGGAGGAACCCTCGAGATTAACAACCACCACGTCCCCCCTTCCCTGCCACCCACCCCCCTGCAACCCCGAGACCTTAAACAATCCGGTAGAAGGTGTGACTTCAAACTTGGTGGTAGGGATAAAGAGAAAGGAAGCCGGAATGTAAGCACTTGTGTGATGTGATTATTCCCAGAAATGCCTCGACATCTCCCCGCTGGCCCAGCCCGGCCGCCAGCGGGGCCGGGGAGCTCGCAGTGAGGTGCTGACCGCGACTGCCGCGACTGTGCGATACCTTATCGGGCCAGGCAGTGTCCCCTCGTAGTTACAAGCGGAAATAGGGCCGGGAGCCAGCCGAGCCCTCTGCCAGGGCCACTCGGCATCCATGAGACCTCAGCCGAGCCCCCCGCCAAGGTAAAGGGGCTCCCCTGCGGCCCCCGGCCGGCCCTGCCCGGGGACCGCCCGGCCGGGCTGGGCTGGCACCGGGGATGGGGATGGGGGTGCCCCAGGGCGTGGGCACTGCCCGGCGTGCGTGGGGCGGGCCCCACAGCGCGGGGGGGCAGAGAGGCTTTGGGGGCCCACCTGTGGCCGCAGGGAAATCGGGGTGCTGGGACTTGGAGTGTTTGACCGCTGCTTCTGGACTTGCTGTCCATCCCCACCAGAGGAGCCTGGGGGGAGATTTTGGGGTAGGTTTGGGTGTCAAGTTTTGGGTGCGAGCGTGCCTAAAGATGCTCTGGTAGAATTCGCCATGTCACTTCTTCAACGCTTGGTTATTCATTTATTCACCTGAAGTGATACCCAGCTCTGATCCCATGCGTCAGGAGTGAAAAACAATACGTCTATTCTCTCTCATATATATATATATGTATATATTTCATTATTTAAATAATTTCATTTACAAGGGAGGGGGAAGCATGAGAGGGCTAATGTAGAACAGGTGTTTTGATTTCACGTTCCTTTTTGAAAAGCAAATCTTGCCATTTGGAGCCCCTATCCGCCCTTGGTTGGTGAAGAAATTAATAATAGGGATTGTTTAGGAATTCATCAAAGAAAACCCCATCCCCTTTCTCCGCCTCCCCTTCCCTGAGCCGCCGGTGGGATCCAGCACCCCCTGATTGGAGATGGCAAAAAGCTTTGGCGTTTGATTTTTTTTTCTATTATTTATTTATTCCTTTATTTATTGGTTGATTTTGTTTTCCAACGCGCTGTTTGGCACTGTGAGTTAGGGACTTGGCACGGAATAAAAGGGGCTGGCTCTTCCCCACCGTGCGCTGTGAGGGATGGGGCGAGCAGGGAGATCCAGCCCGGCTGCGGAGGGGCGGCGGCTTTCCCGCACCATTCCCGCACCATTCCCGCAGCATTTCTGCTCTATTCCCCCTCCATTCCCGCACTATTCCTGTTCCATTCCCGCTCCTTTCCCGCTCCTTTCCCGCTCCTTTTCCGCTCCATTCCCTCACCATTCCCGCACCATTCCCTCACCATTCCCGCAGCATTTCTGCTCTATTCCCCCTCCATTCCCGCACTATTCCTGCTCCATTCCCGCTCCTTTCCCGCTCCTTTCCCGCTCCTTTTCCGCTCCATTCCCTCACCATTCCCGCACCATTCCCTCACCATTCCCGCAGCATTTCTGCTCTATTTCCCCTCAATTCCCGCACTATTCCTGCTCCATTCTCGCTCCATTCCCGCTCCTTTCCCGCACCATTCCCGCACCATTCCCGCTCCATTCCTTCACCATTCCCGCTCCATTCCCTCACCATTCCCGCACCATTCCCGCAGCATTTCTGCTCTATTTCCCCTCAATTCCCGCACTATTCCTGCTCCATTCTCGCTCCATTCCCGCTCCTTTCCCGCTCCGTTCCCGCACCATTCCCGCTCCATTCCTTCACCATTCCCGCTCCATTCCCTCACCATTCCCGCACCATTCCCCCTCCATTCCCTCACCATTCCCGCAGCATTCCTGCTCTATTCCCCCTCCATTCCCGCACTATTCCCCCTCCATTCCCTCACCATTCCCGCACCATTCCCTCACCATTCCCCCTCGATTCCCTCACCATTCCCGCATTATTCCCGCTACATTTCCGCTCCATTCCCTCTGCAAGTCGGGATGGGAACACACGTGGGTTTGGAGAGCTGCCCCTGAACCACCCCCCGGCCCGTCCAGGGATCTGCCCCGCATCTCCACCGCTGCTTGTGCCCAAGAAGTAGCTCAGTGTAAAAGATATAAATATTAAAAAAATATAAATATATATTTTTATATAAATATAAAAATATTTCTTTGCTTTTTCTGCTTCTCTCCTACTCCGTGAATAATAAAACCCAGAGAACCGCGGCCCGAGGGCTCCGTGTGTCCCTCAGGTGACACAAAATGTGTCTGGATCTTGTGACGGTGCCAGGGGGTTCACTCATCCCCAGCCCCCAGAAGCTACTCGGGCACACGGGGATGAACGAAATATTTGGGTTGGTTTGGGTTGTTGTTTTCTTTTTTTTCCGTGTTATTAATCATCATCCATCAGGGAAAAAAAAAAAAGTATTTTAATGATTTTCGCGTTGCCCGAGAGCTTCAGGGTTCCTCCCCAGTCATCTCGCAGGGTTCACAAAAATGAAAAGCAGGGGTAGGAATGAGGTAAATTATTACACCGGGAANTATTCCCGCACGATTCCCGCACCATTCCCGCACCATTCCCCCTCGATTCCCTCACCATTCCCGCATTATTCCCGCTACATTTCCGCTCCATTCCCTCTGCAAGTCGGGATGGGAACACACGTGGGTTTGGAGAGCTGCCCCTGAACCACCCCCCGGCCCGTCCAGGATCTGCCCCGCATCTCCACCGCTGCTTGTGCCCAAGAATTAGCTCAGTGTAAAATATATAAATATTAAAAAAATATAAATATATATTTTTATATAAATATAAAAATATTTCTTTGCTTTTTCTGCTTCTCTCCTACTCCGTGAATAATAAAACCCAGAGAACCGCGGCCCGAGGGCTCCGTGTGTCCCTCAGGTGACACAAAAATGTGTCTGGATCTTGTGACCGTGCCAGGGGGTTCACTCATCCCCAGCCCCCAGAAGCAACTCGGGCACACGGGGATGAACGAAATATTTGGGTTGGTTTGGGTTGTTGTTTTCTTTTTTTTCCGTGTTATTAATCATCATCCATCAGGGAAAAAAAAAAAAGTATTTTAATGATTTTCGCGTTGCCCGAGAGCTTCAGGGTTCCTCCCCAGTCATCTCGCAGGGTTCACAAAAATGAAAAGCAGTGGTAGGAATGAGGTAAATTATTACACCGGGAAAAAAGCGTTTGCACTGAGGTGATTTGGAGTAAGACAAGGACCGGAGAATCAACATGGAGTTTGTAAAGCTATGGTAACAAGTGCCACGCCGTTTTGGGGGGCGGCTGGTTTTCAGATGGAGTTTTAAATAAGCCCAAAACGTGAGTAACTTCTGGCTTATATTCGCCAGTGTGAGGATAAAATGAATTCAGGATCCTAAATGATGTCTGCACCTAAACTCAACCAAATTAACCAAATATTTGGCAGTTCAAGAGCCCCGTTCTGCTCTCGATTTCAGGGCTTGGGCTGCTGCTGTGGGAAAGCCGTGGGTAAATGCATCTCTCCGAAATTCGATTTCTCCTGCTGATCCCCCTGTAGGTGCTTGTGCCCAAGCAAATTCCTGCCTGCCGCTGCTGCCTGCTCCGAGAAAAATAGATTTTCCTGGAGCCCAGGGCAATTTTCTCCATCCTTCTCTTTGCGAGGCTGATCCGTGCTGCAGAAACCCTGGCTAATTTCCCCAGATAATCTTAATATTCACCATGAAGCCGAAGGAATGAGCTGACCCGTTCCTCCTTTGGCTTTAAAGGTGGTTTCAAAGCTTTGCCTTGAGCTCAGGGTGGTTGGAGGGCGCTGCCCGCACCCCCTTTTGAAAAGTCAAGGGGGAAATCAGAAATGAAACATCTCCGAGATGGAGAAAGTCCTGTGAAAACTCTCCAGACACTCAATCCCGCCCGGGAGCTCTCCCTGGCCAAAAGCACCCAGCAAGTGCACGGCGAGAGAGATTCGTGATTTAAATTAGGTTGAGAGGAAAAGAGAAATGTTTTCTGTGTGGAAAACAGGGAATTCGCCTCCTTTTCCAAAAGGGAGGTAAAAAGAAACAGTTGTGGCTTTGGGTTTGTTTGGTTGTTTTTTTTTCTCTTGTAATTTCTCTCACTGGCGGCTCCAATTTGGTAGCGATCGCTGGTTTTTAAACCCGAGCCTAACAGGAGCCGGGCTTTGCCCGGGGCCGGGCAGCTCCTTCTCCTCGCAACACTCGTCTTCCAAGATCAGGGATGCCTTGCTCATATTCCCTACAAACCGCTTTATTCCTCCTCAAAAAAACCCCGCAACTTTCAGCGATTCTCTCTACTGCTCCCCCCTGCCCCCCAAAAAATAAATCTCGTTAAAACCAACCCAGCCCCACCGTTAAACCCGGATTTACGGGGAGTCACTTCAGACGCAGTTTGGGGGCGTTTGTTCCTTTTTGTCCCCCCATCTTTGCAGAGTAAATCTTTTTCCCTCCCGTTAGAAGGCTCCTGAATTTCTCCCTCCTCCCGCTTTTGGCTGGGGGAAACGGTGTAATTTAAATCCGCCGTTCAGCCCGAACAATAGGGGCCGTAAACCCAGACTCGAAGAAAGTTGTCGGCAGGGACGGAGGAACCGCAAACACATTTTTCCCCCCAACCATACAATGTGGAAACTCTTAAAGGGCGCTATCTGTAGACATCTTGCAATCACTGGTCTTCCTTGTCATCTGAAGGAGAAAGGGGAAAATATATTAAGTGAAGACACACTTTAAAATTACTTATACATTTTAAACATGCTGGCAGAGGGAACTGCCTGATAAACTCTTGCCCAGATTTCCTTTTTCTCGGGCAAATTATTTCAAGTTGTTATACAAATATCTCCCGCCTCTCTCCTTTCCCTCCCGCTCCTTCCTCGGATTTAATTCGAACGAAAACAAACTCCTGCAGCCCCAAAACCAGCTCGGACGTGGGACGACGGCAGGGCCGGTCCTGCAGCCCCGCGTGGGTGCGAACACCCACCTCAGCTGGGGTTAGAAAAGGGGGAGAACACCGACAACGATCATTTAAATAGGTTAAAATGCTTCGTAACAACCCGGCCCAGCGCCTGGTGCTGCAGCCAGGTGGGAGCTGAGCTGTGCTTGCTTTCCCCTGAGCCAAAACTCCCCCAAAAGCAGTCGGGAGAGAGAATTATTTCTCTGCTGACGAATTTGCGAGGCCGGCTGGCTGTGCCTGCCGCCCAGGGCTGCGGCCAAGCGCACGCCGCCGCCTGTAAAGCCGCCAGCTCCAAAGGCGGAGGTTTGGCCCTGGAATAAACTGTGCGACTTTCCCACCGTGCGGCCGCGCTCCTTGGCTTTGCAAACGACATCGATCCGGACGGGAGAGCGCTGTGAAAAGGAAGCGAGCCTCTGGCAATTTTTTTTTTCTTCCTTTCTTTCTTTTTTAATTTTTTTTTCTCGTTTCTCTGGGGTAACATTGAATTTTTTTTTCTCCTTTCTTGCTTTTTAATAAAAATGGGGAAAGACCCGGAATTTGGTAGAGGATGCGCTGCCTGGTCAGGGATATCTCGTGGTGGGGAGGGGAAAATGGGGTCGTTGGGGGTGGAGGAAGCGCTGCTGGAGGAAGGATCCGGCCCGGATCCGGGGGTGCTGCGGGGCTGGGGGGTGACACAAAGGAAGGTCTGGGGAACGGAGGGGATGCGTGGCTGGAAACTCGGGTCTGCTCCGGGCTAAACCCATGAGGCAGGATCGGGTCCTTCTTCTCCAGCGGGATCTCCAAGCTCCCTCTCTCCCCTCCCGCATTTCCAGCATCTTCAAACAGCGTCCGTCGCACAACCTGAGGGTAACGGGGCGGGGGGAGGGGGCTTTCTTCTTCTTCTTCTTTTTTTTTTTTTTTTTTTTCTTCCCCGTTAAGTCTCTTTCAAGCTGAATTTATGTTTGTGTGATGAAATGCCCCTCTGTGTTTAACATTCCCAATGATCATTTGTTTCCTTAGCTCCATTACTCCTTTATGAGAGCGCCTTTCGCCCGGGCATGTTTAATCATAACCGCTTACGCAATATTTTCTTTGGGATAGATTCACTCAGCCTTATTACATATCAATTATTTCCTTACAACTTCGTTCCACACCAGCTGCTTTGTTATCTGGGCCTGCCACCCCTTCGCCCCCCCCCGGCGTGCGGTGGGAAGGGAGGGAGACGTTTGTTTTTCCTAGGATAAAATACTGCTAATAATAATGCAGATTGAGTGGAAGGAGAAGGGGGAAGCGGGGGGAGAAGCCGAGCCGGGGATGCTCCGCGGGGCTGCGTGTCCCTGTCCCAGGCAGAACCGCTGCGGGTCGGGGTCCCCGGGGTCCCCTTCCCCCCGCAGAGGGACTTCCCGTTTCTCCACGCTTTTGCGCCTCATTTTGGAGCTGCTCCGCTGTGTTTGAGCCTCCCAGGCTTCGTGCTGGCTCAGAGCAGAGATTTCTGCTTCACAGTCCCCAGGGGAGCTTTCCCCACCCAGCCTCCCGCCGGCTCCTCGGGCAGCCACCCATCTGGAAAGGACATTTCCAATCGATTCGAGCCCCTCCCGCCCGGACTCGAGTTCGAAATCATCTCAGTGCGAGTTTTATCGGAATTTTGCATCGTAAACACGCTGCCAGATTTGGCTCCTCTTTCCGATGCCGGTTTTCCTGGGCTGCCCCTGGATGGGCTTCGCTCGCCGCACCCCGGGGCGCTGCACGGGGACCGCCCGGGCGCTCCCGGCCCCCGGCGTGGGCTGGGGGAGCTGTGCTCCTCGTCCGGCTGGCAAAGACACGAGGGAACCATCCCGACAGGAGGCAAAGCTCCCTCACAGGCAGGGAGAGCCGGGCCCGTGAGATCTCTCCGTGCTCTCTTCTCACTTTCTGCTTTTTACCCTCCCAGCCCCACGACTCGAGTGACAGAGTTTCATTTCCCGTTTGGGAAGCGCGGCACAGCGAAGATTCCTTTTCTTTTTTGGCTCCTTCCTTTTTTTTTTTTTTAATTTTAATTTTTATTCTCCCTGATGCCGAAGAACCCGAGATCCTTTGGTTAAATCGTGTCTTTATAGGGGAAATATATATATCCATTTATGTGGGCTATAAAGCTGCGCTGGGGAAGGGAGAGTGACCAGCTGCAGTCCTGGGTCCTGCGCCACCGTGACTCGCTGGGACAGGGACTCTGAACCGGGACACCCAGATTTGGAGGGTGTCAGGAGTCCCGGCAAGACACACTTGGGAATTGGGGGGGTTAATGCTGAATTTCCTGGCTCCGGCGAGCTGCTCTCTCCATCATCTTTACGCGCACACACGGATATGTGAACAGATGACTTGGCACCGGCGAAAAACACTTATAATAATGCCTCTGCCTCTGGCCAGGCCTGTGTAAATATCTCACTCTCCCACATGCCCGCCTGGCTTTTCCTGATGCTGCGTTACTTGATCACAAATACATAATTTGCACGAGTGTGTGTATACACGGGGCCGCTTTGATCTCGGCGCAGAAATGCCCCCCCTCGCCTTCGCAGGGGCTGCAGCCCCGAGAACAAAAGCGGAGAATAAAAATGCTCAAATAACACATTTTCAAATGGGAAGCGTGTGTCGGCTTCCTTGAGTGGTTCTGGCACTTGGAAAGGGATGGGAGGGGGGGGGAAGAGACTTTATTGAACATATAAATTTAAACTTAGTTACCGCTAACCGTTGCCTTATAAAAGGGGTCCATATAACCCACATCCATTTTTTTCCTGGAGTCCTCCGGCGCGTTTCCCAGCGCAGCCGATCTCTTGGCAGCGCCAGGCTGCGAGGAGCGGGGCTGGCTGCGGGCTTTCGCAGGGGGAGATGTTTATTTTTCAGTCATTGTTGGCTCCCTCCCCTGGATTATTTTACTGCTGCAGATTTAAGCCCTTCTACTTATTTCTTGGTTCTCTGGCAGTGCTCTCTGCAAGCTGCTCCCAGCTCTGCGCTTTCTCCCTTCGCTGCGTCTCGGGGTGGTGAAATTACAGGGTACGAGGGAAATGTGTAAATTATAGGGTTTATTAAAATGTAGGCGAGCGTGGCTCTCTAGGCGAAACAGATGCAGGATGGCTTGAAGTCAGGCAGCCTGACAAACTGCAGAGCAGCGGGGCAGGGGAATCATTAGAGGGACATTTCCCGCAGGGAGAGAGGAAGCGGCCCCGGGGTGCCGGGGGAGGCTCTCCCTCCAGGAGCCCCCTAAAACCAGCACAGCCTCCCCCTGGGGGACAGCGAGAGGGTTGATCCCAGTAAAGTGGATGAGGCCTCTGAGTGTCCAGCCCCTAAATGCCGCATCCCTTCTCTCCCAGTCCCGCGAAGTCCGAGGGGCTTCCCCCTTCTCTCCCCAGCCAGCCGCAGACCCGGCCTCGGAGGCGATGATTTATTTAGGCTAAAGCGTAATTCTCACTTTATAGTTTGGCTTCTCCCATATTAACCTCAACTGCTTTTATGTGAATCTCAGGGATGATGAAGGGACTTTCTGCGGCAGGAGAGAGCTCTCAGAAGGACCTTGAGGTTTGGGCACTGAAACTCCCTTTTCCCTCCTTCCCTCGCTACAGGGAAGAGCAAACTGGCAAGAAACGGGGCTGGGATGTCGATACGGAGTGGGGAGTGAAGAAAAAAGCCCTGGATGAGGTGGGCTTGGTGGTGCCGCGGCTCACAGCCTGCAGCAGGGGCTCACCCTGGGAGGTGGAGGTGGATAAAGCAGGCTGAGATCGCACCAGGAGGTGAGGGTTTGTGGCAGGAGCCGGTCCAGCTTTCCCTGAGGTCAGGTGGAGGAGGGATGTGTTCTCCTCGGCAGCGCAGAGATACATCCTGCATCTCTCAGGAGCTGTTGTCACCCTGCCAGAGGAAGGACAAATATCCTGCTGTCCCTTCTCCTGTCACTATGGGACCTGCTGGGAAGAGATCCCGTAAAGGGAATCCTGGCGGAGCTCTCTCACCGCTCTCGTTTCGACACCTCGTGGAGCTAATGAAGCCTTTATTTATTCGTGCGGTTTCTGTTTGTTTTGGAGGGTGTCGGAGCAGCGAAAAGTAGACAGAGGTTAACAAAGGAAAGCGTTATTTACTAATCCCCTCGCAGCGTCCATTACGTAACTGAAACACCATCATAAAAAGGAGTAATTAGGAGGGTACTGATGTATTCATTCAACTCTTGTCTTCAAGAGGTTGGTTTGGGGATCTCAACCAGCCTGGTTGTTTTACCACAACGTGGCCATCGTCCCCTGCTGCTCCTCAGGCTGAAATGGGGGGGAAGGCTGCCCACACCTCCCTCCCCTGTAAAACCAAGCCTTTCTTGGTTTTACAATGCTGGTTATCAGTCCTGCCTCTCCATTTATGTCCTGCAGACTCATCTATAAGCTCAGCTGTCATTTTTCCTCCCTCCCTTCCTTTTTTTGACATTTTTGTTTGTTTGTTTCTAGCCACTACATTCATTTAAGAGGAACACACGGACTAGGAAATGGTCCTTAGGCAGCTTTGGAAGCAGCCCTCGGTGAGGGGAAATTGAGACAGGTCTGGGTAGGAGAGACTGGAAGAGCAGCTGGATTTTACATAAGGAGGTGGGAGAGCTCGGACTGAATAGTGGGAACGGGGAAAGAGGCCGTGTCAGCAGGGAACAGGAGCAGAAACCTCCTCCATGAGCTCCATTCCTCCTCTAGGGAAGTCCTTGCTCTGCACAGATGCAGGAATTGCTGAGAGGTTTCTTCTCTCATTCGGTGACGTTTCCTAGCTGAAATGCATTTGAAAGACAAGCAGATTTGCAAATAAAGGTCTGTCAAAACCAGCTCTTCAGTTCATCTTGACACAGGGATGGGAGTCAAAAGAGGCTGGTTGCTGAATGGAAAAGTGCTGATGTGATGCAGGGAGAGCTTATGCACTCAACAGTTGTGCTCTCAGTGCAAAGAGGGGGCTTTTGTGCTGCTTGATATTTCAGCAAAAGCTGAAGAGGAAATGAAGCAAACCCGTCTGCGTTTCCAGAGGGAATTCTGCAGTGTGCAGGCTGGAAATATCTCCCTCTTTTCCCTTGGACTCCGTGGCTATTTTTATGTTACTTTAGATCATGATCCTGGGTTCTTGGACTGCTTCTTCTGGGGTGCTAGTCTTTCTAAAAATAGAAAGAAAATTCTATTCCTAGTAGTATTTTCTTTCTAATTTTGACTGTTGGCATCTTACTTTTAATGAGATTGGGGGGGGGGGGGGGGGGGGTGATTTGTTTTTTTTTTTGAGCCAATGAGGTCACCTTTTCTCCTTTGCTGAGGGGAAGGAGACCTTTGCAGAAATGCCTACACTTTGCCTCCGTGCTTATCTCAACCATACATAACTCTCCCAGTGCCCCACCGATTTGTGAGCCGCTCGTTCCTCGGCGGGGAGGACCAGGTCCATGTGTTTGGAAACACCAGCGCAGCGGGGCGGGCAGGAGCTATCAAGTGTGAGGGTGATTAACTGGATGGAGGCCTCCAGGCTGGAGCAGCACGAGTACAGGGCTGTGAGGATGGAGGAAGACAAGTGTCAAGTGCTGGCTCTCAGCTGTGCATGGAGCTCGTGTTGTTCCATGGGCTAACGCCCGGCCACCCCCTCGTGCTCGGCTTAGATGTCCCCCAGCTAAGGAACTAAACAAAGCCAAGGTGCCAGCTGAAGCCTCCGGCTAAAATTGTCCTGTTGGAGCCTTAACTGCACTCGTGTGGGGAATCTTCCTGACTGATGGGAGGTTGTGTGCGGGAGGCAGCGATAAAACAGGATTTATCCAGAGGGAGGGAGATCCTGCCTTGCTACCGAGCAGCTCTGAGCTGCTGCTGCTGAACTCCAGTGCCTTGGACTGTTGCCTGTGCTCTCTGCTTCCCTGGGCTGCTCCTTCTGCTGCAGATGGATCCATCAGGCTCTGACTATTTCCACTCCTGGCCCATCCACGTCACGCTCCAGAAGAAAGCAGAGGTCCCCTAGCTCAGGGATGGTTTCTCTCTTCTGTCATCTGCCTTTGAAGCTGCTGCACTGTGATCACAGAGTTCACTTTTGCTGTGATGCTTGGTGGCTTCAGGGGGTCTCAGCCCCACATCTGTTGCCACAACAGATTTTTGCTTCCGTGGTTCCTGCCTAGTTGAGGTGGGCCTGGAGGGAGGTGAGATTTGCCATCCCAGAGCAAAACCAGTGTGGCCACTGACACAAACTGGACATCAGCATGAGCGCTGTAAATACAAGTGTGTAAATACACCAGCATGGGTATTCACCACGTATTTTATCCCTAAAAATGCCTCAGGCTGTTGTAACGATCCTGATCTCTGTGGAAATGAGCAATGCCTCTGTCTCCTGTCTGCTGCTGTGCCTCCAGTTCCTCTCGCAGCCACTTGGGACCCGACATCCATTTCAGATCCAGAGACAGAAAAGACTGAAGGGTTTTATTGTGTGATACACGAGGGATGGATTGAGAATTCCCAGCCAAGGATCAGCAGAGGTGAAAATGAAGCAAAACCGAAGCAGAGGAGGGATTGATACTGGTGGGATATCAGTGACAGTGGAACTGGCTTTTCCATCTGAAAGGAAGAGCGAGGATGTGGGAAGGGAAGAGGTCTCCGAGTCCACTGTGGGAGAGCAGAGGCTGAAAGGAGGCCCCAGCATGAATTCTTCCCTTCCCACTAACTTGGAGCGTTTTCTCTATTCTGTACAGAACGTGATACTCTCTCAGGAGTGACCCTGCTGACCTCCCGCCTCCTGATAGGATGGCGAGTAAGTGAGTGCAAAATAAATGGCACCAAATAGACCTTTTCAAAGAGAACGAGGGAAATAAATCAGGTTATTCTGGTGCGGCATTGACAGCATGTCAAAACAACTCCCCAAAGCGTGAAACTTGGCTGGGGAATGGTAATTCCACTGCCATGATCCTCACATGCCAGATGTATGGCTTATCATCGTGTCTGTCTGTCTGTCTACCTGGCTGCCTACCTGCTGTTCCTGCAGGATCCAGTCTTGGAGCACACATGAGCTTTTTAGGAGCTTTTCTCCCATTCTGGAGGAGAAAGTGGGGTCTAAGTGGGTGAGGATTACTCAGGGAGGAAGGTCTGTTAGAATGTAATAGCTGGGGGCTCAACATGGCCAAATGATCTGCTGGACAGATCATGTCAGATGGGTGGGTATATTTTATTTATATTTTATTTTATTTACTGTTGTCTTGCTGAGACCCATCAGGCAGGTGGGTGATAGCAAACCCTGATGGATGCTGCACTCTCAGCCTGCTGAATTGTTGTATTATCCAGGCTTGTGTTGCCCAGAGCACCTTTCCAGCTTTCCAAAGAGCAGTGACAAACAGATCTAGAGCTCGTCGTGCCAAAAAACCTCCACGTTGCATTGTGTTCTGTGGAGACCCAGCCTTCAGGATGCCCACAGAAAATCCCTGCTTGCTAATTCCACCAGGAAACTGGGACACGAAATCCAAGCGTGAGGAGCTCCTGGCAGGCTCTCAGCATTGATCTGTGCTGATCAGGAAGAGCTGATGAACGAGGTGGAAACACCAGGCAGAGAGCTCCACGCCCTCTCCCCTGTGGTTCTCCGGACACACATCCCTGGATTTGCCATGTGCAGGAGTCTTTGAGAGGGAAGGCAGTTGTGGATTTCATGCCTGTGAGCTTCACGGTTACCCCAGCAGGAGCAGAATAAAGAAGGCTTAGAAATGCTGCTGAAGTTAGTTAGTATATTGGAACATTCCTGGAGATTTCTGTAAGTCCAGAAAAACTGTAGAAAATTATCCTCCGCAGTAATTTCCAGGGCTAAAGGCTGAGCTCACTTCCAGTAGTGCAGCTGCTGTAAATTTCTACTAATTAGCAGAAGGCTGAGTAATTTGGGGAGTAGTTAATGTTTTGGCATTTGTGTGCTTGTTTGTTTTTCTCTTTGGAGGATTAGGGGGAAATGGATCTGTGCTGCACGTTGGATCTGGTAGCAGGGGGGTGTTTCTGGTGCCAGTTTGGAGCAGATTTCCTGGCTCTGCAGAGCCTGTTTGAGCAGTGGAGCTCAGGACACCACCAAGGTCTTGAGCACATAACCTTTGATCCCAAGCAGACCCACCAGCAATGCTGTCCAAAATCCATTGGGAATTTTGTGCTTCTGGAGGTGATCTTGGAGCTGTGGCTTGCCTAGGTGGGGGACTGTAGGGATCTGAAGGAGCTTTAGACAGAATTGCTGCTGCTGGTGAGATGTAAATGAAACATGACCACCAGAAGAACTGGGATCAGGCAGGTATGAGCTGTAGAATGGTGCCTCATCCATAAAATCTCCCTGATCCTCAGGTATTGGTTTTGCCTGGGATGAAATTTAGCAATTTAGGACTGAGCTATGCAGGATCCTCTGTTCCAAAAGTAGATGAAACTCCTTTCTTCTGACTTCGGGTGAGCATGGAGTGACCAGTGTGGTCTGGTGGAGGAGGAGTGAAGAGGGAAGTGTCCTACAAGACAGGAGCAGAGCCCAGGTAATGTAATTTCCCAGTCCCAGGGCTTCCACCTTGTTTATGATACCAATACCCCCGCTCACCTTGGCTCACAAGCGTCACACCTCAAATGAGGGCAAAGGGAGATGTCCCACCTGACCCTGCTGGGGGTGGAATTCCTGGCAGTCAGACGTCAGAGCCCTGCTACTGCGCGGTCAGGGAGGGCTGGGAAGGGACCACCTGCCTCATGGAGGCTCTCACAATTCCAGGTGACCATGGAAGAGCTGCTTAATCCAGAGGGGTCCCCAGCACATCCACCGCATGCTGCAGGCTGTAAAACACTTCCCAACACCCTATAACAAATTTAAGACCCTTAGTACAAAAGACCAAAAGCCACAAAACCTTAAACATGCAGGAGAGATCAAGGGCAGTGCCAGTGTCCTGGGTCCCAGCAGTAGCAGGGAAATTGTGAGGTGAAAATGTCCAGACGATCTGAGGAAGTGGACCATGGCCCACCCTACAGAGGAAAAGCAAGAAAACCCCATCAGCCCCTGCCAAATCTGACCCGAGGGGAAATTCTTTCCTGAATACAGGCCAAAACCCAAAGTAACTGCATATGTACTCTTTAAAAATGGATTTTATTTAGGAGAAACACATTGTCATCATCATCCTGTAAACTGCGCCAAATGTGTGCCGAGGACTTTCCGTAGAAGGAGAGCTGGAAGGGCTGCAGAGCTCTGCAGAGATGCTGAGATGAGTGAGGGACCCCCATCCCACCCAGCCTGGCTGGTGCCAGAGGGAGGACCCCCTGTAACATCCCAGATTTCTGGGGAAATGCGGTTTGACTTCGCTGGAGCTGGTTCTTTTTTTCTTGCGGGAGTCCCCCGCCAGCTGTGGTGCATTGGATTGGTGGCTTAGGACCAATGTCAGCCTTCTGAAAGCGAGACAAAGCTTTGTGAGGGGTTTCCTCAAGGTCCTGGCCTGAGGAACCTCGCTCAGGGTTGGAGCATCCATGGTGGCTGGTGGAGCACAAAGCAGCCACTCTGCCTCTGCTGAAATCCTCTCTGATGCACGGGGCTTGTAAAAGTCCCAAGCACCACTTGGACCTGACTAACGAGACTGAAGGACTTGTTCTTAAGGAAAATTTCCTTCTGTTTCCTGCAGCCCCAAGGCTGTTTCTCTCTTCTCCCTCTCTGTTCCCTTTGGTTGCACTCTCTGCTCTCAGTGCAGGCAGCAGTCGCAGTCAGAGCTATCTCAGGCTGCAGTTCCACCGTGTCTGTGGGAGCAGATGGATTTTCGAGCACTTGCCAGAAAGATTTATCCAAATTAGAGCTCCCAGCCTTGCTAAAGCAGCCAGTTCTGTGCTCTGGATAGAATTAAGAGGGGCGGGGAGGGAATGAAATGGAGAATGTTTTGCTCTGTTCCCGTGCTTTTGCAGAGCTGTGTGATGCTGAAATTCCTCATTTTCCTAGAGGATGAGCCCGCCATGAAATCTCAAAGCCTTTGTCCCACCCAAATGGCATCACAACAGACATCAGACTACTCAGTCATTTTACAGATAGGTTCACAATTGTTCAAAAAAGGGGCCAAAATCACACAGAGGTGTTGGAATTTTCTGTCAGAGACCCAGAAACTTTGCCTTTCCTAGGAAGGGAGTCAGGGCTCACATGACTGGATGCTGATTTGGGAAACTCTGGAAGTGTGGGATGTGCTGCTGGCCCTGAGGACACACGTGTAATAAGGACACTCATGCACTAGGGACTGCACAGACACCACTGATCCGTTTGGGAATCTGCTGACTGGGATGAGCAGCAGCTCTCACACCCAGGGCTTCCCAAACTGTCTGAAATGTGGTGATTTCCCTCCCACAGAAACTGAAACAGACACCAAATCTTGTTGATGTTTTCTCACAGTTGTGTCATGACACTGCTGACACACGCAGAGAACTGATGATTTCAGGTCTGTAGGTGAAGCCACGGACAAAAATTTGGGTCAGGATGATCCTGGCTGGAGACTTCCTCAGGGTGAGGTCTTGTCCCTGCAGCCATGGTGTTGTCCATGGGGAGATCTCTCCTTCCTGCTCCATCCCAGTGACCTTGGGCTCTCTTCTGGCTGGGCTGAGGAGCCTCTCTGGCCACAGGAGGTGTCTCACAGGCAGCTGGGGCAGGAGCTGCTCTCTGGAATCCAACCTCCACTGAAACCTGGTGGCAGGAAAGCTTTGGCCCAGGGAGGGCTGTGACCAGCACGGTGTTTCCAGCATCCCTGGCTGTCCAAGGTAGGGCAATAGGCTCAAGCAGCTGCAGCTTCACAGTCCTGCCTGGCCCCAAATCTGCTCTGGGTGGACATCCCCACTCTGAATTCCCACTCAGGCTGATTTCTGAGCATGCTGCGCTCTCAGGCGGCTTGTCTTTGATGGGAACCTTGCTGCAGGCTCCCTTCCTGTGCCTGAGGAGAGGCAGGAGGAGCATCAGCAGGTCAAGCAGACCCAGCTCTCACTGGGGATGCCCAAATGAGCCCTCTCTCACCCAGCAGCTGCAGCAACAAGTTTTAGTGCCAGCTCACCTGGTAAAGCTGGAGAGGCAAGTGTTGTGGAGAGAGTGTTGGCATCTATTTTTTTTTATAGGAAGATTTCATTTCTGTATATTTGGAAAGAGCAAGTTAAAAGCACAAGTCAGTGTTAAGTTAAAGCGTGCATACAAGAAATAAAAACAGCCCGTGCTGGGCTTGGTGGAGAGAAGGGGAGCTTGCACCATTTCCATTTAAAATGACATTTAAATGGAAGATGAACTTGAAACTTTGACAGGACCACGTCCATCCCCTTCGGAGCCTCCTCCTGCAGAGCCAGGGTAGAACAGCTTTCCCTGCTGATGATCCCTTGCTAATTTTTGCGTCCCTTTTGAGTGTGGGGAAGGTTCACTGAAAAGAAAAATAACCAGATAGTTTTCCTGGTCAAAATCAGCTCCTACTGACAAACCACTCTCCTGCTGGAGATCTCATTTAGGAATAACTGATGTGCTCCTCTTTCCTCCTTTCTGTGATGGGAAAAGGATATTATAGGGTGCCATCCTGTGTCTGAAGATGACATGGGGCAGTTGGGCTTTAGTAAATCTCAGTTCCTGCATTTGTCAGCACCTGCTGAGCCTCAGGGCCAGGTCTGGAGGCCGTGTCTGGGATGTGGGTCCCATGTCCCCAGGGTGGGACTGAGATTTGGTCATTTCCCATGGGGCTGGGCCTTGCCAAGCTGTTCCTTCCAAACCCACTCAAGGGAAATCAGACCAAAAAAAGTCATGGAAAGGAAGAAGGCATGAGAAGAAAGACGAAGAAACTAACCCCCCCCCAAAAATCACTGAAAAACCTTCTAAGCCCACAAGTCCCTTGCTCTTCTCCGTGGCTTGGAGTGGATGGTTTCTGGGGGAGATCTGTTTTCACTCAAGAGCGGGGCCATCCTGCCATGGTGGGGCAGAGCTGGGGCCATCCCCACGGGCCCTGCACCCCGCTGGGCTGAGGTGGCTGCAACCCCAAGCCCACGGGCTGGGCTGGGCCAGGCAGAGCCCTGGGCTGGCACCAATAACCCTGGGCAAGGTTCACGCTGCTCTGGCCAGAACCGGCCTCGCCGAGCTCCGAGCCCGAGCCCGTGGTAGGGGTCAAGCTAATGCTGACACTGGGGCCTTTGATTGTGTTTGATTCATGTCCCGACACCACTGGTAGGTCAGATGGGCCGTTAATCCCAGAGTCCCTTCCCCCTTCCACACAGGAAAAAAAAGGAAAATGAGAAATAAGTTTAGTGGGCGACTTCCCGGCTCGCTTCAAGGCTTGTGGTGCCAGCTGGCTGCAAGCTCTGGGTGCTCACAAATGCATTTCCTCCTCCTCGTTTTGGTTTTTTGGGGGTGTTTTGTTGTTTATTTTTGTCTCTTTTTTTCTTTTTTTTAGTAGCCTGGTGACTAAAATGCATTGGAAGGAAAAAAGCCCTCAGCTGATGTGTGGAGTGGAGTCTGGTGGTGAGGTGGTTGTAGCCTGTTTCAGGGGGACCTGGGCTGCCTGGGAAGCTGTGCTGGAAAGAGGGGGGTCTCTCCGCTTTGCCGTTTGCATTTAATCCCAGGGATTCCATCTCCAGCTCATCTTGGCAGCTGGAGTTTGGAGGAGGAGGGTTTGGTGCAGAACTCAGCATCACCACCCGTTTTCTGTCCGTGCAGAGCTTTTGTCTGCTTGAACGCGCCTTTGCATGTGATAGGTTTTGGGTTTTTTTCCCAGCTGATAAAATGTGTTTGGTGTCGCTAAAAGGCCGAATAATCAGATTGTGGGTGTGCTCAGCCGAGACACAGAGGGTGGTCAGCGGGACAAGCCACCCTCGGCGGGCAGTCCCTGGGGAATGATGCTGCCCGGGAGACGGGCTCTGCGATTCTTTGGGATGCGGGATTTCCCCGGCTTCCCCCGCTCGTGCGGGTGAGTGGGAGTGAGGAGAAGCTATCGCCGTGGATTTGGGAAGGGAAGAGGCCGGGAAGCAGCAGCCGAGGGGGTCCCGGGGGCGCGACACCCCCGTTGGAGGCTGAAAATAGCGTCAGCCTGGCCCTGGGCTGGGGAGGGCTGCGGTGGGCAAATGACCAATTAGGGAATCTTTGTCAGATTCGGGAAAGCCGAGATAAGTCCCTTTTATCAGCCTATAAAAATACCACTTTCACTTATCTGGAGCTACCTACGCCGCCCAGCTGCGGGAGCCGGGAGGGGGGAGCGGAGCCGCTCCGCAGACAGAGGAGGAGTTTCGGATGGGCTTGACAGCCAGAGGGGTTTGGAAAAGCCTTTTCTGCTGGAGAACGAGCCCTCTCCCCTCACCTCTCTTCCCCCCGGAGCCCACCAGCTCTCCTAGCCGCAGTCTGCCCGAGTGGGGAAGCCAAATCTTCCCTTTCCCTCTTCTTTTCCCCCGTTTTTCCCGGTGTGGTGCCGCGCGGTGAGGGGACTCGGCCAGGTGGCAGAGCAGCCGAGGAGTTACTGGGGCAACGCGAGTGGGGAAGGGGCACCCACGGGCACGGAGGAAACCACGGGCTGCTGGGTGGGTAGGAGCCGGCTCCCCTCGCCCTTGTGCACTGATATTCCCGTGTTTCCATGGAAATACTCAGATCCACGGGGATCCACCCTCCCCCCGAGGCCGCGGGCGGACGCGTGCGTGAGGCTGGATGTTTTCTGGACACCCCAAAAATCTCTTCCTGCATCTGTGCCTGTGCATCTGAAGGCATCTCCGCCCGGATCCCCACACGCAAACAGAGGATCAAGACGCGGAGAGAGTGCTAACATGAATTCCTACTGTGGGAAAACATGCTGCACTTTGATTATTTTTTCTGTGGTTTCCAGGCTGTTTGGGCTGTAGGAAAACGAGCAGATAGAGCGTGGAGGGGGAAAAGAAACCCATCAGGCATCCCAACTCACAGCGCTGCTTTCTAGGTTTTTTGAGAGGCTGTTGGGGAAGAGAAAAATGCGGGGAAAATATGGTTTTCGTTAAAAAAAAAAAAAAAAAAAAAGAAAAAAGAAAAGAAAAAAACAAAAGCCAAGCAGTTTTGCTGGGTTGGAAAGAGGGCAGAGTGGCAGCTGTTCCCCCCTCGCCCTCTATCCCCCCAACATCCAGGCCCATAGGAATCCCTCCTGCTAATATATATTTTTTTAGGGCAGAACAAGCAAATCTGGCTGGCACAAAGTGAGAGCCTTGGCTGGCGTGGGGTGAAGTCGCCCCTCTTGGGCAGACAAAACTTCGAGCTGGGGTTTTTGTGGAGTCGTTTCTCTTTCGAGGAATAAACACGCGGATGGAGAGGAGCAGCACGCTGCCAGCAGCGGTGCCACGGGGCGTGGGGCGACCCTTGGAGGGGCTCGGGGAAGGGGCCCGGTACCTTTCGCACAGATTTGCTGGAAGGACTTCCAAATTCTTTTCCAAATATAGCCCCGGGGCGGCCGCCCGGCTCGCAGCTCCTCCGTATGCCCTTCACGCAGCCCAGGGGGACAAGCGCGACCCCGGCAGCCGGGAGGAAGCGGGGACGGGGTGACTCCCATGGAAACACGCGTGGAAGCTGCAGGGCCGATCCCCATCGCTCTCCGTTTCCCCTGGACTCCGAGCAGGCTCATTCTTTTGGGAGCGAATGGGATTTTTTGGTGCCTTCTGCCCTGCTGTCTCCTCCGGTCCTTCCCCGAGGGTGGCACGGTCCCCGCTGCCCTGTCCCGGCCCAGCAAGGGCCAGCAAGGGACAAGCCAGGGTTTTCTTCTCCTACCCTAACCCAAACCTGTGCATTGCCAGCCCAAAACGCCGTGGCAGGAAGGTGTGCGTGGGGAGAACATCGCTGGGTGCAGCAGTGCGTTCAGCTCCCGTGGGGGGGACACGCAGCTCTGGGGACAGACACCCCCCCTTCCCTCAGAATTCCCGTCCTGGAGTGAAACCTGGGCTGGGGGAAGGAGGCAGAGGCTGGGGAGCATCTGGGGTGAGGGGACCCTTCCCGGCCAGGCCTGGGAGCCTTCAAAGATCATTTCCCCAGCGATAAAGGCGATCTCCACCCGCACCCCCCGTCCCGCACCCCCTGGTTCCGTTATAAAAGGCTCCGCTCGGGATATTTCTCCCCCATCACGTTTTTATAGCGAGATCAAGGACAAACTTGTTGCGGGCCTTTCTGATTATTTTTTCCTGTAGGTTTTTTTTTATTTTTTTTTTCCCCAAATTCTTCCCCGGGTAAAGCTCGGAGAAATTTGCGGTTCTCCCGCCGCAATTAAGAGGGAGAGGGAGCGCGATCTTGATTGCTCCTGCTCGTTCTGTTCGCTTCGGAGGTGGGGAAGGGGAGGGGGAGACGGGACGACGGGAGGGAATTGATTTTAGATTTCTCTTTTATGTCGGGTCTGGTTTCTGGTGATTAAATTTCTCTCTTCTGTGGACTGAACCTCGGGATAACTGATTAATAACATGCCACTTGGCGCCAACACGGGGTCTCGAGGCCTTTAATCGGCAAGATGCACAAGAGAACAGAGAGAAACACAGAGCAGGACAAAACTCCACCGACTATTTCAGCCTGCTGCTCTCTGCCTCGGCGGATTTCTTTTCCCTCCCCCTCATCTTTTCAGTATTTCCTGCTAAACTCGTAAACTTTATTTGATTTACAGCTATTTCATGAACCTGCTTAAACTAACATGTGTTCCGTCTTGTCCGACTGAATCATAAAAACAATCTTGGATCCAAACGAGATTTTTTTTTTTTTTTTTAAGGAAGATTTGAGTTATTAATGACAGAAAATCGACGTTGTCTTGAACGGCGGCTCCTCGGGCCCCCAGAGTGGGGAGGTTGCGGGCTCCTGTGCCCGCAGCCTGCGGGGGGACCCGGGCTCGGCTTCGCAGGTCGCACCCGGGCTCCGAGGGAGCTTTTTTTACACAGAGATTCGAGCGCTTCTTTCCCCTCAAATGAAATTTTCTTTGGAAATGAACGATTTTCTACCCAAAATGAGCTGGCAAAGGCATTAACCCACGGCCCCTGCGGTGGCAGCCTGGCAGACACACACGGGGCCGGTAAACACGCCTGGTACCCCAAAAATCCCAGGCAGGAACGAAACGAGCTCCTAAGATTTTCTCTAGTGGGGTGAAAGTAGGATGTTTTTGTGCCCAAAACCACAGGACAGAGAAGCAGGTATCCAACGGGAACTGTTGATATCCATGGAACGGGTATAAATCTATGGGATTGTACGGATGGCAGCACACGTGCGCTTATAAAAAATCGGATTTACCACCGAGTACCGACACCACCCAAATATCCAGCCCCGATTCCCACCTCTGTTTGTGTGGAAAAACTCTCCAGGGAAGATACCTGCTACCCTCAGAATTAACTCCCTGACACTTCGGGAAGCAGGATAGGGCATCCCAGTGCTCCCAAATATCCCTGATAACCCGCGGGGTCTGCCCCTCCAAAATCGATCTCTCTTCTGCACTCGGGTAGCTCAGGGCCCTGAAGTTACAGTTTGGGACCTCACCCAGCCCTGGAACAAGAGGGGAAATGTCATTATTTTTTCCCTTTTCTAGTCCTCCTGTGATCTTTTTTTTTTTTTTTTAATATATATATTTAACGTTTTCTGAAGACGCACACAAAAGAAGTCTCAAGAACTCTTTGGGTTATGGATGTAATCTGTATTTTTTTCCCGCACAGATAAAAACGGATTTTAGGATGCCCGTGACACCCGTCCAAAGCCGAGATAACGCAGTTCCCGTGCTGGGGGCCCACAGCCATCCCCCCGCCTCCCTGGGAGCGTCTCCCGCTCCCGAAATTCGTGGATGGAAGGGAATACAAAGGATGATGTGGATATAACAGAGCGGCCGGGCTGCGCTGTCGCTCGGCGTTATTTAGGGCAGGGGAAGAAAAGCGACCGAGGGGCGAAAAGAGGGGAGAAACGGAAAATGGGGAAGAAAAGAGCAGAGAGGGCTTGGAAAGGAGGAAAGAGGGAAAGAAAAATGAGTTGGAAAGAAAGGGAGGAAGAAAGTCGGCCGGGATGAGGGAACTGTGAGGATGCCCGGGGTGTCCCCCCCCGCCCAGGGCTGCTCTCCCGGGAGAGCCGGGGCTCAAGCGGCAGGGTGAGGGAAGGGAAGGACATTCACAGGTGTTGCTCGTGAGGCCTTTTATCAGTGCCTGATCCAAAGCCTTCGGGATCGGGCTCTTTTTGCCACCCCCGCTACCCCGTCAAGGTCATGGCACGACCTCTCTCGAGGAGAGGCACGGGGCGCCGAGGATTTTCCCCCTCTTGCCCCCATTTAGTTTCTTCCCAGGAGCGAAGAGAGCGAAGGCTTTATCCTCTGTATTTTCTCCTCGGGGCCGAGCTAAGGCCCTGATGGACGCCCCGCTTGGGAAGAGCGGATTGGAGCGGCCCTGCAGCGCTGGGAACGCGCCCCTCTCCTCTGGGGGCACCGGGAGAGATCGGGAACGGAACGGGGACCCCATGGGCACCCCGTGCCAAAAAATCACCCGCTGATAATGGGCGGAAAGAGAAATGCAGCCGAATTCCCTCTTTTCCCGGGCAGCACTGGGGAAAAACTGGGGAGGGGCTGGACCCCTGTGTCCCTGGACTCTCCTCTCTGAGAGGTGCCTTGTGGAGGGAACAGGGAAGAGAGAATGGATCGCTTTTGCCCCAGGGGTGTTCCGAGATTAATTTTGGGATCCTCACTCTCTGCTTGGCACTCAGGAGGAAAAGGGATCTTCACCCCCACGCGTGGGAGGTGCGGAAGGGCAGCGCCGTGCCCGCCGCACGCCAAGCCCTGCCTCTGCCCGGCTCCTTCTTTTTCATTTTCTTCACTGTTTTAAAGCCTGCAGCTCGCCTGGGAAATTAATGGGCTGCAGGGAGGGGAGAAGAGTTTTAATTGCAAACTTTTTTTTTCCTTAAGGTAGCCAAAGGGCGGGGAAAAAAAAAACAATAAACAAGCAAGCAACCAACAAAAAACAAATCCAAAACACCCTAAACCACAAACTTAAAAAGAAAAACTCTATTCATCTGTAATTAAAAAAAAAATAAATAAAAAGCTCGACCCAAGTATCCCAAGTATCTACCCCCGAAGGTTCGTCTAAAGCAATTCTCCAGCAGGATTTTATAATGGAAATAATGACATGACAGGACTGTATTAGCGAGAGTTTTATACAAGTATTTTGTTGATATCAACTCTCAGATCAATGCAGCCAGTCCCTGCCCCCATGACTGAGGGGAAAAAAATAGGAAATAATTCGGAAAAAAACCCCAACACACATTAAAAAAAACCCCAACCCTAACAAGTGAATGGACAAAAATGCTTCCAGAGAGGAGGATTATTTTAAACACTTGTTTGCTCCCAGGTGCGTATTTCGCCAAAGCAAAAAGCGGCCAACAAAAGGGAAATAAAAGCTAAGAGAGAACTGGTCCGAGAGGGAAAGTAAATTATCTAAAATTGGAAAGGAAAAATAATAATGCCTGCTAGGAGGGAGCTGATTTTCTCTGAAAATAAGGGAAGGAGAAAAAAAAGAGTGTTGGGACGACACAAGTGCTGATGTATCTGTATTTTACAAGCCGGGCAGCCGCGCTGCCCCGTCCCTGGGCAGGGTGGCTGCCGAGGAGCCGCGAGAGAAATGCAAAAACCTCTTCGGTTTGGTTAAGCCGACCCAAAAAGTGATTTTAAAGGGGTGTGGAGGGCGGGCGGGGGGAGAGTGAGTTCACGCTCGGCACTATTTCTTAGTGCTGACACCTCGACCCCACTGCGAGCCAGCACCCCGGCCATCCCCCTCCCTCCAGCTCTCCCGGGGAAATCCCGCAAGGAGAAAGCTCCAGGGCCAGGGACACCCT
Source organism: Nicator chloris (assembly GCA_013400495.1). Lineage (NCBI taxonomy): Eukaryota > Metazoa > Chordata > Aves > Passeriformes > Pycnonotidae > Nicator > Nicator chloris. The sequence goes on from WAAE01026053.1 coordinate 668,748, forward strand.
GCAAAGGCAGCGGGAGGGCAGAGGGGCCGTGCGGGGCTCCGGCCATGCGGGGCCCTAAAGCCGGGGCTCCCCGAGGCGCCGGGCGCTGCGGCCGGGGCTGCTCGGGCCGGGTCCTGCGCTCCCGGAGCCGCCGGCCAGGAGCTGAAAATCCGGGATCGAGCCTGGCAGGGCCGCACAGAACTCGAGGGGAGCCAGCCACGCACCCGCCACCTCCACGGAGGTAAGTGCTTCACGGTGCCGGGGGCCGTGGCTGCCGGAGAATGTGTGTGCGGGGATTTATATTTATGTAGAATATATAAATATATATATAGGGAGAGAGCGTGGTGCATAGGCGGTGCATCCACGCTGACCCACTCGCCCGCCTTCTGCGGGTGCGCAGATTTGCACCCACTCCCACTGAGCTGTGAGGAGGGTGAGGGTAGATTAAGGCTTGTGTGCACCCAAGAATCCGTCTTTAAACCCCGGGTAAAATGTAAATTTCCATATAAAACCTATAGCGGATGTGGCAGCGATGGCTTGAGGTGGAGGAAACGCCGTTGGGCAAGTGTTTGTGAAGATCTCACCACCTGCACATCCACGCACACGCGATTTCTGTGCTGTGCCTGTGGACATTTCCCTGTAAACAGCCACGTTTATTCGCGTGGATCTCCTGCATCTCAGCAGGATTACACCGCACGTTTAGTCTAAAGATATCAAATAAATAATATATGTAATCCATGGGATATAAAAATTGCTTAAAGCCTTGAGTGAAGAGGCATCGTGTGTGGGGGCGTGTTTGCAAATGGGGTGTCCACACTCATGTATGAACATCTGTACTTAAATATATGTATTTACGTGTATCTTTACCCGCATTCCTGCGTGTGCTGGCTCTCTGGCCCCTCATCCCTCCCCGCTCCCGGGTGGGTCCCGCATTCCCCGGCAGCAGCAGGATCCGGCTCTTCCAGGCTCGGAGGCCGAGAGCGAGCGGTCCCCGGGCGGGCAGTGGGAAGCGATTCCCATCCCTCGGCTGCAGCGGCCTCAGGGGCTGCGGGGGGACCCCAGGGGACACCAGGAGATGATGCCGGCTGCGGAGGAGAATATTTTAGTTCTCATTTTGGGTGACGTCCTCTCCTGCTCTGGCAGCGCCAGCACTTTGGGCGGTCGGTGCCAGCTGGAGAATCATCCTCGGTGGGTTTTTTTCCTTTCTCTCGGGGTTTTTTTCCCCTCCATCCCGGATATTTGGGAGGACTCCAAGCTGACAAGCACTGCCAGATCCAGCAAATGGGGCGCATCAGGGTTAAGGGGGGCTTTTCCTCCCTAACCGCCTTCCTTTAAATTTTTTTCCGCCGTCCTTGCTGGTGCTTTTCCCACGGGCCTGGTTCCCCGGGAGCCTGCAGAGCTCAGCCCGGGAGGTCAGGGCAGTGCAGGCAGGGCTTGCGGGCTGTGGGGGTTGCTGCCTCAGCCCCTCGGGCCGAGCAGGGCTGGGAACACTCACCTCGGCAGCCTTCAGCTCGGTCTCCTCGCCCTTCCTTAGGTGTTGCTCTTTATTTCCGCGCTCCCTATTTCTCCTCCTCTCTTTTTCTGTTGGAGGAAAAAACGCTTTAGCATCTTTTCGTCTCTCTGTGTGTATATATTTTTTCCTTTTCTTTCTTTTTTAATTTTTTTTTTTAAATTTGATTGAAATCTTCCTGCTGTGACTGCGTGTGCATCCCAAAATTCCTCCAGATTAAGGGAGAGCCGGGACACGGGGCAGCGCCAGCGGCATCTCAGCAGCCACTGTTGCACTTAGAGCGATCTGGAGGGCTTTGATTTTTTTTTCCCCTTGTCAATCTCATTTGGCAAATAATCGCCTGCACCTAATATTTTTTTTTTTTCTTTCTTATTTCCCCCCTAATTTTTTTTAAATTTAATCAGAGCAAATAATTGGTTCGCGAAGCACGCTTGAATCCGTGCAAATAACCAGGTTATCATTTACTATATATAGCCCAGCCTGCTTGCTTCCAGAGGCGCCCGAGCGTTCACTGGACAAGTTTCCTGCTCGCCCTAACAGAATGATTTGTTTAGAAAAAGAAATTCAGCTGAATAATGCCAATCCCGTTGGATTATTTAACTTGTGGAGAAGCGGGAGTTTTGCTTCTGCTTTCCCCCTTTTCTGCTCAGAGGATGAGTGAGTTTTCCTGAAGTTTCCAGCGGCTCCGTGCCTGCTCATAGATGCTATAAACCCCCTCACACCCGCATGCATGTCTGCCTTGTGTATACATACATCATATAGAGGTCGCACACACCCGGCCACCGTGTATTTTGCATTTCCCCGAATGGATTTCTTTTTGGGGGTTAAAAAAAAAAAAAAAAAAAAAAGGCAGGAATCTCCCTGATAGAGCTTTAAAAAGAGGAGAATAATACAAATTAACCTTCCATTACTGCTGCAGTCAACCATGACAGAACAGGCCAGTTGCGTGGTTGGTGACGTCTCCGTGTCCTATAGGAGCAAAGCTCGTGAGATAGCAGCTATCGCCTTGAACTCTCTTTATTTTATCGGAGTATGGCTGGTAATAAACAGTAATATTTAATTTGTCTGAGACCACAAACCGGCTTCGAGCTGGAAGGCTCCTCGCCTTGCCCTTCCAGTCCTGGGGGAGCCTGAATTTGCCATCCTTTTTTTCCCCAGCTGCTTTTTTTTTTAATTTTTTTTTTTTTGCTTTCCCTCCTTGTCCACTCCTCCCCCCCACCCTCAACCTGCAGACGGAAATAAATTCGATTTATTTGCATCGTTTTCAACTTGTCTTCAAGGTGTTTGAGAGCTAGTTTGGCACTGGAGAGGTGAGTGCATTTCTAGGCAGCGGCCGTGCTCGGGTTCGCCTTTCCGAACTTCAGCGATTTTCGCTTCTTTTCTTTCCGCCGAGGGGAGGGAAGCTCGAGCTCTCTCTCGCTCACAGCTGCGAGAAACCTTTCTCCTCGTTGCTTTTGCTTCTTTTTTAAGCACAAGCCCCCTCTCGTTTGGGAGATGCTGGCAGCACACGTGCGGCGCGGGGCCGGCCGCGCTCCCCGCCTGCTTCCGCGGCTTTCCCGCACCGCCCTGCCCGCCCGCTTCATTTCCTTTTTCCCACTTTCCCCCCCGGATCTGCACCTTTCGGAGCAGAGCCCAGGCCTGGGGAAGGGCTCCGCGGAGCCGCCGCTGCCCCCTCGCCCCAGGCCGGGGCCGGGGCCGCTCCTGCGGCCGCCGCCTTCCCCGCGGGGGAACCAGCGCCCGCTCCGCTGCCTCGTTTATTTGTGTTTGGAAGGGCTCCACGGCTCCTTGCCCCTCGAAAAATAATGAAATATGGGACAAGCTTCGCTCTGTTTGTTTAAGTAGCATTCTCTGGCTTATTCTCTGCGGCTACAAGTGCAGTTATTTTATTATTTTATTTGCAAGTGTTTACTGTTGGCTGTTTCTTCTCAAGTAGCTGTTGGGACTGGCGTGCACATGGGAAGGGTTTGGGAGATGCCAAACTACACCCGCAGACGCACCCCCCTCCCCAAGAGCCGCTCTCCCCCAGACTTTCCCCTTCCTCACCTCAAACTTTCAGAGGGCTCCGGTGTTATCGCGCCCTGCGAGAGCTGGGAGCGAGGGTGGAATTGCTGAAAACTTCCTCGAAAAGCCAAAAAAAAAAAAATTGACTGAGAGGCAGAAAAGAGTGAGGGATTTTTTTTTTTTTTTTTGATGGGTGGGGGCACGGGACAGAGCGGCGAGCAGAGGGTGGGGGCAGCAGCAGGAGGAGGAGGGTGGGCAGAGCAGATCTGAACCATGCCATTTATTCCGAGTCTTATCAAAAATCCGCCTCGCCAATCTGGTTCTCTTCAGCCTGCAGAATGCGACAGGGAGGCTGTTTACCCTGCGCTGACCTATTCAACTTTACCCTCCCAATAATACATTAAAAAAAAAAAAAAAAAGAAAAAGAAAAAAGAAAGAAAAGGAGAGAGCGAAGGAAGATGCAGATAAACCCCCAGCCCCGCTCCTCGCTGACGGCTTGATTATTTGAGCTCCGGGGGGCTGCGGCCCTCGGCCGTGGCAGCGCGGCCAGGGGTGAGGAAGAGGATGGGAAAGGGCAGGGGAAGGAGCCTGGATGCGGCCACAAGCGGGGACAAGGGCCACAGCCCCGAGCACACACGCCGCGGCTTTCTGTCCCGCTCCGTCGCGTTTTTGGGGGGTTTGCACTCATTAGGAAAATCTATTTTAGGGGAACATCCCCCGCCCCCCAATAAAAGGCCTCTGTGAGCACCAGCAAATTTAGAGCTGGGTTTAAATCCACACCTCTGGGCTGCCTTTGAGGGCGGGAGGGGGGAACTGGGGGTGGTGCGAAGTTAGCGGAGCCAGCGGTTTATTTTAGGGGGGGGGCAGGATATTCCCAGACGCTGAATTTTCTCTTTGGTTGGGAGAGATGGATGGAGGAGGGAGGGAGGGAAGGAGGGAGGGAGCGGGGAAGGAGGTAAAGCAGAGGGGGAGGGTTGCTGGGGAGTTTGATGATTGTCTTTGTGCCTTGTTCTTGTTTGCCGGCCAGAAAAATAGGCTGGAAAAGGAGGTTTG
>WAAE01026053.1:674885-732285 GCA_013400495.1 Nicator chloris
AGGGGAAAAAAAAAAAAAAAAAAAAAAAAAGGGAGGAGGAGGAGGAGGGGAAGAGAAAAGCCTTAAATGGTCCCTGGAGCTGCGGCTCTGCCCCCACGGGCTGGGCCCGGGCCCGGCGCAGCGGCTCCCGCAGCGCCCCGCGCACTTTCCGCGCTCGCAGAGCTTTCGCTTCGCCCCTGGGTCTGTGGCGGGTGCGCGCCGGGAAAAGAACCTTTGGGAAGGGAGGGAAGGAGGGAGGGGTCGGGCACGGACCGCGTCTGCACGAGCTGCAGCTCCAGAGGTGCGGACCTGGCGTCCCCTCGCATTTTGTACTTTTAAATTATATATCCGTCCATGTGTGTGTTACCCACCACCAGCGGGCAAGATCACTTTCTCCCCCCTGCTTTCCACTCACAGTTTTCCTTCGTTTTTAAAGGAGAATTGCCTTTTTTTTTTTTCCTTTGGCTCTCTCTGCTTGATTTTTAACAGCTTTCAAATATCGTTGCAGGGCGAAGAACTCATTTAAAAACATTCTCATGTATTTAAAGCCAATATTGCCTCCATATGGTTGGCCTTTCAAAACTGAATCCCCTTCTTTGAAACATGCAAGAATTATTTTTTTTAAAGCAGCCAAAACACTGAACTCCTTAAGAACAATAAAAACCTAACAGATAATTCAATTGCTTTTATATTTGGGTTTTTTTTTAATGTTGCTATGAAACTTTTACCATTCCTGATAGAGCCTTTAAAGCTAACTCAAAATACAGCTTTTAAAACTTACTGCGGTTACTCGCATCAGATATAAACCATGTAATTTTTAAGCTCGTTTTCTCTGCTGGTGCAGTGTTATCCTAAATGTTACGGCTTAGTTCACTCCAGTCCCAGTTCCAGCCCCCGTTCACCAGCCCGAGTCCTCGTTGCCTCGCCCAGCGTTTGTCAGGTTGATTTATCTGCACTTTTATATTTTAATTTTCTCCTCCATCCTTTGCTTTTCTTGTAACTGCCCGGGTTAAGAGAAGAACAGGCTTTTTTAATTTTTCATTTTTTTTTTATAAGAGGTGCAAGAAGTTGAATTTTCCTTGGGAATTGGGTGCTAGGAGTGGTCTCGTGTGTCAGTAGTGTTTTCCTGCTCGAAACTGGAGCGGGGTGAAAGCTCCCACTTCCCTGGGAGGAAAGTTGGGACTTTAAACCCCCTGGGCCACAGCGAGCCCGGAGGAATTGGAGGTGGCCAAGCCTTGGGGGAGGCTCTGGAGTCCCCACCTCGAATCCCCCGACCCCCAAAATCATTTGTGCGATGAGCTGCTTGTTCCACAGCCCCTCGGGTGCTGCCAGGCAGCCCTAAAATGCGCTGTTTACCTTTTCCAAAAGATGCATTCAATAATACCGCCTCCCCCTTCCCCTCCCTCTCCACCCCCCCCGAGCCCCCCCCAAATCCTATCATCCCTTGCGGGCTGCGATAATAAATAAAAGTCTTTATTTCTCCCTCTCCCAAAGTTAAAGGGCCTTGCTCCCTCCCTGGGCAGCTGGAAGTGAGTGGCGGGATGGTCGGGGCAGCCCCGGCCGGCGCTGCGCTCGCTCGGAGCCACCCGGCTCGATAAATATCTATATTTTATTAAACATCAGCATTGACTTGTGCGTCTCTTATCTCTGCTCTCTCCCGATGTGTGCCTGCAGTGGGGGATTCGGCGAAGGAAGCGCGTAACATGGCGGATAGCGAGGAAGGCTTCGGGCTGCCCAGCACGCCGGCCGATTCGGAGGCCAAGGAGCTCCAGGCTGAAGCCAAGCAGGACGCGCAGCTGGGGGCCACCAGCAAGTCGCCCACCTCACCCCAAGCAGCCTTCACCCAGCAGGTAAGCACCCACGCTCCTCTCCTTCCACCCCGCCACTGTTTCATTTGGTTATTTCCCTCTTTTCCCCGCGTTTTGCCCCAGCCCCGGCTGCGTGGCCGGGTTATTTTAGGCCCCACGCGAGGGCAAAGCCTCACCTGGCCGTGGGCCCCATCCTGCTGTAGTGTTATTTAAGGTCGTGCTCAAGCGCTAAAGCTGCGGGGATGTGCCCGTGAGAGTTTTGGGGGTGTGGAGGAGCAGGCAGGGAACAGGACCCGAAATAACAGCGAGGGGAGCCCGCCCTGCAGGGGCACCCCCACACCCACCAGTGTCCTCGCCTGGGCGGGCGAGTGCACGGGCGAACACCCACGGAGTGGAGATACCTTTATAAATACATATAAATGTATGTATTTATACACATCCACATCTATGTGCACCCCTTGGACACCCAGGCAGGCACAGTTACACCCCGCACCCCCAGCGGGCACTCGGGGCAGGCAGCGGCTGTCACGCGTGGGCACCCCAGGGCGACACGGGGAGCTTGGGGTGTCCCTCATCCCCTCCCTCAGCCCTCGTCCCCCTGGCGCTGCGTGTGCCGGGACACGCGTGGGCTCCGTGCGGGACCCCGGTGCTCCGAACCTTCCCTCGGCTTCTCCCGGTGCTGGGAGCGGAGGGGGAGAAATGCGGGAAAGATTTCCCACCGCGATCCCCACCCTCGGTGGGGTCCCCCCACACTCGTCCCCTGGCAGGACCCCCCGATGAACCCCGCTGCCCACGGGGTGCAGCAGAAGGCTCGGCAGGGCCAGGGTGGGCACTGGGCCGGGCACCGGGGGCTCGGGGCCACAGGGGGTGTTTGGAAAGTGACCCCCGAAATCTGTCGGGGCGCTTCGGCTGCGTTTTTAGTGAGGGGGAGAAGTGCTTGGTTTGGCTGGGGGTGTCCCCTGTGCCTCCCAGCCCGGGTTGGAGGGATGTGTTGTCCCCACGGTGGCATCTGCCCCAACCGTAGGGCTCGCAGCTCTTGGGTGGGACAGAGAACAACACAGGGCGAGGGGAGCAGGGTGACACCCCACGCCGCTCTAGCCTGCAGAGCGCAGCCGGGGAGTGTAAATCACTCGTGGGAGGGTGTAAAGCTCCGGTTGGCTCCGGGAGCAGCTGGGCCGGAGCTCCGGGAGATTTCTCTGGGAGGATGCAGTTGGAGCCGGCTCCGGGGGCTCCCTCCCGTCGCCTCCCCGCCCCGTGAGCCCCGCGGCCCGCAGGACCCCGCTCCAGGCCTGCCCTGAGCAGCATCACCGCGCTCCGGCCTGGAACCCCCGCTCTGGCCGGCTTTGAGGCAGGGTTTTCCCGGGAATGCCACGAGCTCCGGCCCGCAGAACCCGGCCTTTCCCCTGCGAGCTTCCCGGCGGGGCCGTGAAGGGCCCGGCCGCTCCTCTCGGGGCTGTCCCCGCTCCGCTCGGGGCTGTCCCCTCTCGTATCGGGGCTGTCCCCTCTCCGCTCGGGGCTGACGCTCTGTGCCTCCCCGCTCCGCAGGGCATGGAGGGCATCAAGGTGTTTTTGCACGAACGCGAGCTGTGGCTGAAGTTCCACGAAGTGGGCACGGAGATGATCATAACAAAGGCCGGGAGGTAAGAGCAGAGGGGGGTCCGCGGTCCCCTCCGTGTTTGTGGGGACAGGGCGACACACCTGCCTGGACCGGGGGCAGGTGGGCACCTCCCTGGCACGGGTACGGTCACATCTGCCGTGTCCGAGCCCCCCGTGTGTGTGTGCCATTGCCCGGCCATGGAGAGCCCTCCCTGCCTGGGGAGACGCGGCAGAAATTGTTTCTTCTGGCTTCTTTCTTAACCAGAGCAGTTGGATCATTAATTCCGACTTCAGGCCTTTGGAAACTTTCCAGGCGAGCGCGAGTTGCAACCACTTGGCCAAAAAGCAAACTTTGTTTAGAACAGCTCTGGAAGCCACTATTATTATTATTATTATTATTGTTATTATTATTATTGCAGTTTGGCTCTTCTGCTTCCTTCCCCCCCCCCCCAAAAAAAAAAGTTTTATGCCGTTTAACAGATATTTTTATTTATTTTTTCTCACTCTGGGGCGAATATTCCCAGCCCAGCCACATCACCCCTTTTAAAAGTCTATGAGGTTTTAAGCTACTGTTTATGGAGAGATAACAAAGCTGTTTAGATGCAGAGATAGATGCGTCCGCAAATAAATATCATGTGGGTGTATTTCTATGCGGGTGCTTATCTGCGTGGGTGTGCGGAAAAATACGCAGCCTTGCAAATCCAACTTTATTGGGGTTCTAATCGATTCCATGAGCGGCTGTGTAAACCTGATCCGCAGATATTTATATGTGGACGCGGGTATTTTTGCGGGGATTTAACATTATCCTGGATATTAATGTGGTGGAGGGTTGTTAAATTGAAGAGCGGCCAGCGAGACGCAGTAAAAGAGTCTCTCCAGTCCTATCAACAAATTTGGGGCAGCTCGAGGGAGGATTTTTCGTTGTGATTTTTAATTAGAATCTTTGGAGAAAAGGGGGGAAAGCCTCCACGTGTAGGAATAGTTTTGGATTGTAGGGACACAATCAACAAGGCAAACTTTCATTTTGCTCTGTCATCTGGTATTTGTTGTGGTCTTCTAAAATTTGCCTGAAGAGGGAGGGGAAAAATAAATATCGAGCTGGTTGGATAAAGTTTTAGCGAATAGATCTCGCCTTCCCATTGAACCTCGCTGCTGCAAAAATGGGTTTGAAAGGGGTTTGTGGCCAAGGGGACGGGGCATGAAGTGAGGGAGGATGAAGTTGGTGTTGGGGTCTCCCGAAAAAAACCCTGGTTCACAGGGACAAAGAAAAAAAATCCAACTCTCGAAGGGAGACAGAAACCATCCTGCAGAAATTTCAAACAAAAATCTCTGTGGACAGAGATCTCATCTGGAGAGCAATAAAATAGACATTTACAGGGCAGAGACTAGAGGGCTAGGTTTCCTTATTTATATCATTGCCCGTGTTTATTGTTGAAGTCCCTGGTCCTGCTGCTCAGGTGTTTTCGATGGAGATACAGATTCCTCTCCAGGTGGAATTTGGTTTCTTCTCCCTCAAAACCTTAAAGTTCAACGCCCGCTTCCTTCGCTGGGCGCTTTTTGCCGCCCTTCAACTTTTTACCGAATTCAAGCCCAGCCCAGGTGCCCCACGGCAGCGATAAGATCCCGAGCCTCGGAGAAGAGCGTGGTATTTTTAGAGGTGTAGGGCTTTTTTTCCGGATTTTTTCTTTTTTGGTTGTTTATGCGTGTTTTAAGTCCAGGGCTCCATTTTCATCTGCTTTATTTTTAAATATTTGGAAAGCTCGAACTAAAATAACAGCAGTGGTTTAAGTGCCTGCCTTGCAGTAATGGAAAATATTTCGAAAAGCCCCTGCCTTGTGTGTATCCGAGGGTTTCCAAGGATTTGTCAGGTGTGTTTGCTGCTGTCTCGGGGTGATCACACGGCTCTTCACGGATTTTCTCTTACACCTGAGTGCGTGCAGGGTTTTTTCCTCTGTATCTGCCCCTAGAACCTCAAGGTGTTCGTATAAATGCATTTTAAAATGTTTATATTTTTATATATGTAATATATGAGAACGTATTTCTATAAACATATACATTTATAGAAAGATATAAAAATATACTTTTTAATAGAAGTATCTATATTGTAACTTTCATTTTAAAACTTTTTTTGGCAAATTTCCTCTCCCGTTCCAGCAGTTTATGTAGCGAGGGAAGTAAATTGCTTCCAAAAGTTCTCACGCTCAGATTTGTTCAAAAAACGGAGATTCAAAACCTTGGTGAAAGAAATAATTAGTAAAATTACGAATAGACGAGCAGACGCGCGAGGAGGTGAATAAACAAACCCGCCAGGCTCGAAATTCCGATTTTGCTTTGATAAATCACCCGGCTGGCCTCGGAGGGAACCCAGCACCACCCAAACGTGTCCCACATCCCAAGGGTTTCGGGAAGATCCATCTGGGAATGTGGCGTTGCCCTTTTGTTAAATGACCCCCCAATGTCTCCTCCTCACACACACGAAACCACCTTGGCAGACTCCCTCCGCTTTTATACTTTTATTTCTTTATTTATTCCGCAGGCGAATGTTCCCCAGTTACAAAGTGAAGGTCACTGGACTCAATCCCAAAACCAAGTACATCCTGTTGATGGATATTGTACCAGCGGATGACCACAGATACAAATTCGCGGATAATAAATGGTAGGCACGCGTGGGGCAGAGGCAGGAGAGGGAAGAGACCTTTGGGCTGCCCGGGTGGGAGAAATCCTTCAATCAGCGGCTCGTCCTTCTTTTTTCGTGCAAAATGTTGGGCTGCAGGAGCCTCACCTGAGCGTAGTGGGAGGGTCCCACAGCCCCTGGGAGAGAAATGCATCCACAAAAAGGGAGAAACCAGAGAAATTCTGTCGCAATTAACGAATCCTGTTTGACGATGAGATTATTTGCTATTGTGGAGCTGATGGTTTAATTATGTTGTGGAAGGGGATATCTCCGGGCAGGAAGATCTTTAAGGATTGGTTCTTCGCTCCTGGCTCGAGGGCTGTTAATTAGGGAAAGGGGGAAGGATGGGGTTAAACGGGCAAGAGGCGAGAGTCATCTCCGACGGGAAAGGTGCCAAAGAGCTCAGTAATTCTCCGAGCCAGCGGTGTTGGAAATGCCTTTCCTCCCCAGGCACGGGGAACCTGAGCGGGAGGGAGCCCCCGGGCGGGGACGGCCGGGGAGCGGGAGCCCCCGGGAGGGGATGGACGGGGATCAGGAGCCCCGGGCCGTCCCCAGTGGCAGGAGCTCAGCCCCGTGTCCCCACGCAGGTCGGTGACAGGCAAGGCAGAGCCGGCCATGCCCGGCAGGCTGTACGTGCACCCCGACTCCCCGGCTACCGGCGCCCACTGGATGAGGCAGCTGGTTTCCTTCCAGAAGCTCAAACTCACCAACAACCACCTCGATCCCTTCGGACATGTAAGTACCGGGGCTGGGACAAGGGCATCGTGCCCGTCCAGCACCCACGGGCGTGTCCCCAGCCACCAAGGTGGTGCCAGTGTCACCCACCCTGAAATCCAGGGGTGGTGGGGTTATTTTCACTCCTGAGAGAGCGGGGTGAACCCCACTAAGGACCCCCAAAGAACAGAAACATAAACCTTAAACCCGAGTTGTTTCGTGGGAATGGATTACAGACCCCCGGGCCTGGAGTTCACGAGTGGGTGAAACTCTCCTGGCTTGAGTATTTGGTACCTGATTGTAATCGCATGGGGAATCCCGCATCGTTAAAATCCGCCCGCTGCCTCCGGGAATTTGTCTAACAGGTAAAATCAATCAGGCATAATTAGCGGAGGAAACCTAAAAAGACGCGGATTCCTCGATCAGGAAAAAATATTAAAAAAAAAAAAAAAAAAGGAAAAATAACAAATATTAAAGACAATTAGAAAAAAATTAAGTCCCGCTAGAACTTGTTGGGCATTAAAAGTTCTTTGCGAGACTCGTGGGGCCGTGAAAATTTGTGTGAATTCTGCAGCCAGGAACAGCCCTCCTTCTACGTTCTCCAAAGATGCGAGTTCCTCTGAGCAAATATATATGCGGATGTATGAGTAATATATATATTATATACATATATATATAATTGAACGAATATGTGAATCCAGATCCCGCCAGCCCTTTCCAAGAGCGGATTTTTCTCCAGTCTCGTTTCAACACTTCAGTTTCATTTTTTCCAAGCTGTTTTTTTTTCTTCACTTTTTAATGATAAATTTTGTGCCATTAAATCCTCGCCCACGTGGTAGCCAAGAAGTGAGAGGGGTTTAGGGGAGAGGAGCCAGCAGAGTCCCCAGCCCACCCCAACGCTGAGCATCCTCTTACAAGCTCTCCTTTGCACCTCCATTTGTGGGGGTTGATTTCCTTTTTCCTTTCATAATTCGAATTTTATTTTAATTCTACCTTGAGCTGGTGGCAAAGGGGTTTGCAAGGGCTGCTTCCCAGGGGTCAGGATCTTTCCTGAAAGGAAGAGGGAGGGGAGCAGCGCAGCCGGGGGAACCCATCCCACCCCCGGGGTGCTTTTGGGGAGAAGGGGGAGATCCGGCCCGGGGGGAAGGGGCCAGGCATCCCCGCTGGGAACAGGCGGCTCTGGGGAAAAAGTCCCTCTAAACAAACCGAAGACGCTGAGGGGACAATAAGGAACTTCAGAGGAGGAGCTGCGCCAGGAGCCTCTCAATTAGAGTCGCTGTAATGAAATTAAAAACCATTAGATCGTTCACCGTTGATGTCTACGACTTTCCTGGATGTCAAAGCAATTTGCTTAAACCCCCGGGACGGGGGAGGCGGCGGCGGGACGCGCTGCGTCTCGCTGTCGCCAGGGTCCGGCAGTCATTATCGGGCCCGAGCGGCCCCCCGCCGCCGCCGCCCCCCATCTTCCCCCGAGATTAACCCGGTACCGAGCAGGGCCCGCTTTTTATCTGGAACACAGCGCGTCAGCCCCTCCAGCTCCGCCGCGGTCCTCTCCTTCCCCTCCGCTGCGGGTGGCAGGCGGGAGGGATGCTCCTAAATCCCCAAATCCCTCCAGCTCTCTTCCCTTGATCTTTTTTCACTTTTTACCCCCATGGGATGGGGGGGTTTGAGATGCCCGGGGCCCCCATTTGCCCCCAGCCCTTGTCGGGGGAGCAGCTCTGGCCCCTCAGGGGTTTGTGTGGGCAGAGCAGGGCTGGGGAGGGGGGAGCAGGTGAGGAACCACCTTTGACAGCAGCCCCCGGCCCCGCTGGGCTCCTGGCTGGGCGTTTCTGGGGAGATCCGTCCCCCTAGCCCAGCACCTCAACGTGCCCTGCCCTGCCAAGGGAGTCCTGAAAAGGGCGAAGATTTTGGGGAAGGGGCTGCGGGTTCCTGCGGGTCTCTGTCCCTCTCCTCCCCTGGGATGGGGGGGAATGCGCCGTGCTGTGCCCCCTCCATTCCCACGGGATGTCCTCTCCTTCTCCCCTTGCCCAGATCATCCTGAACTCCATGCACAAATACCAGCCCCGGCTTCACATCGTGAAAGCGGACGAGAACAACGGCTTCGGCTCCAAGAACACGGCCTTCTGCACCCACGTCTTCCCGGAGACCGCCTTCATCGCCGTCACCTCCTACCAAAACCACAAGGTGAGGGCTGGGCCGGCCCCCGCCCCGGCAAACCGCATCCCGCTCCTTCCCTCTGCTCTTCCTGAGGGCCTCAGCCCCTCTTTCCTCCCTACTTCTTCTTTCACCCCTTTTTTTTTTCTTTCCACTCCTTCCTTCTGCTTTCCCCCTTCCCTGTCCTTTTTTTCTTTCCTTCTCCTTTCTCTTCCCCTTTCTCCCTTCTCCTTGTCCCCTTCTTTTTCCTCTCCACACCCCCTTGTCCTTTCTTCTTGTCCTTTCCTCTCCCTTGCCCTTTTTCTTCCTCCCTTCTCCCCCTTCTCCCTTCCCCTTTCCTCTCCCCACATCCCCATCCCATCTCCTCTGTTATTCCTGGCCACACAAAGCATCCAAAGCCAGCTCGGGCCGAGCCGGGGAGGGGGAATGAGCTCACCAGGATGCTTTGCTCACACGGAGACGACCAACCGAGGAAGTTCGCTTTATCTTCCCCCCCTCCCCGTGGGTCAAAGGCTGCTAATCTGGAGGAGGGAGCGGGCGCTCCCCTGCGCGGCCGGGCGCCGATAACCCGGCTGCCCACGGGGGGCTGCGGGCTCGCCAGCCGGGAGGCCCGGGCAGGAAAGGGAGGCTCAGCTCCCGAGGGCAGGCAAACAAAGCTCCAAAGTAACGGGACGGGTTTGTCTTCTGCTGGAACAGAAAAGGGTTGGGTGGGATAAGGGTTTTCTTGGCGTGCTGTCGCTGCTCCTCTGTGAGGAGCCCGCTGCTCCCGCTCCTTCCCTCTTTGGTTTTGGGCTTCCCCACCCAGCAGGGGAGGCGGAGGAGGAGGAGGAAGGCTAAGGGTTGAGGGCAGAGTGGTTTTCTGTGGGTGAATGAGGGATGTCTTTCAGCAACTGTGCCTTGCCACTGCCCACAGACCCTCTCTAGGGCACAGCCCCCTGAAAACTCAATTTCACAAAAGCAAATTCCTCTCTTAATCACATAAAAAGTGCTTACTATAAGCTTGTACTTAGAGTTAGGTAGGATGGCTCCTTTGTACCCAATAGAATAATTGTTTCTCAAACAGAGAAAAGTCATTTTAGCACCTCAACGAAACCCTGGATGCTTTCCTGGAAATGCAGGTTCCCAAACCTGTGTGAAACTGTTGCATTTCCTCCATCCATCAGCTGACCAGCAAGATGCAGAGAGCAGAGCTGGGCTGGAGAAGAAAGTGTGTTCCACCATAACTAGGGAGAAAGGAAAATACTTCCCTGCCCTTTAAAATAGGAGCTGCTGGCACGGCTGGGACAAGCAAATCGAATCCAAATCGAGTCCTTGCCAAATTATGCCTTGAATTATAACTCCACTGTGGATGCTATAAAATCAAGTTTAACTTCTGCTTGATGGATTTGGAGAAAGAATATAATATTAATAGAAGTGGGAGTTAATAAAACAGGACACACCGCCTGCTTTAAAGGCATTTCCCGAGGAGAAAGCAGACGTGAATGGAGCTGCTCTCCTTTGAAGAAAAACGGGGCTGTTTTATAGGAAAAGAAATGATCATGCAAATAAAACGAAAGCAAAGCAGGAACAAGTAAGTGCAGTAGTTTGGGAAAGCTGCCATGCTAGGAGGAGCAGGAATATTTGATTGTAAATCAGCAACATCTGTGTGATAAGAAATGACATCTGCAGATCTGACACAGGCAGGAATCCCCAGAGACACACACACTCCCAGCCCAGCAGACACTTGCACCCACCAGGACACATTTTACACACCCCTGACACGTTTTACAGACTCTGACATCCCTCCGCCCCCTGACACACACATTCCTCCTCGTGCTGCTTGGGATCACGGGGGGAACAGAGGAAGAGTGGCTGTGGCCCCAAGATAAAATCCCAGTTGGGAAAGATAGAGTCATAAAAATAAACCAGGGGATGATCTTCCCTAAATGGCATCTCCCTGCAGGCAAGGGAATAAAATTTATAGCTCACCCCAGTGCAGCTGGGGAATGATATTGGGGTTGAGACGAATGCTGAGGAGAAATATCCTCCAGCTGAGGTGGGTGAAACTGAGTTGGGGTCTTTTCCACCAACAGAAACCTGAGCTCAGCTTTCACAGCTGAGAGGTTGCTTGGAAAACCAGATTTTCCTCTTGCAACACCGGCTGCATTTCCCCCTGTCATACAGGCTTGCAGCCCCCCAATATGTGGGGCATCCTCAGCTCTTGCTGTCCGTGCACTGCTGATTTTTCCCCATTTTTCTCTCTCACCTTCACCCCTCACCTGTTGCTCATCCCTCATGCAATCTTTGCCATCCACCCCACCCAGCTTCTGACATATTTTACACAGTTTTATACACCCAGGTATTTTACACACACACACACAAATTCATCCCCGCATGGGGTTTAGGTTTCAAGAGCTCTGTTAGAGCTGAATTCTCTTACAGAATTAATTGTGTGACTCACCCCAAAATGCATTTGGGTCCATGCTTACACAGCTTATAGAAATACCTGCCTGCTTCCAGATAGGTCAATTTATTTCAAGAGCACAGCTGCAATCCCAATGTAGGGCTTGTGCTTATTTCCCCTGATATTTTAGACAGCCTGAAAAGATATTTAAGCACCCTGGGATCTCCCTCTCCTCAGCCCTGCTCCCCAAAAAGAGGCTTAAGCCATGAAGGGAGTTTTGGTGAAGCTTTCAGGGCGGTTGTCAGCAGCTCCATTGGTCACCTCCCCCCTCTCTGCTACCCTTAAAAACACCCCAGAAATATCGAGGTGTTAAAAAAGGTCACATGCACATTTCATTTCCTCGCCACTTACACAATGGGTGCTTGCAATCAGGTTGATTCCCAAATATTAACTTCCCCTGCAGTTAAGCACCGTTTTGCTGTAGCTTAAAGCATTGTGTTACTGGCTCGTATTTATTAGGTACGAGCTCTCTGCTTAGGACCAGGAAATGAACCTAATAGACAGAAATAATTAAGGTTCTGCCCTCACGAGGGTTCTTTCAAAAGCAAGAATTCACAACAATTATTCTCATTAATTTTTACAACCTACTTTCCCCCTTAGCTGGACTTGGGCTTTATATTGGTTCCCCCCCTCAGGATATCCGGTTTTATGCTGATTTTTTTCCCTCACCCTAAGTTATTTAACATTCTTGGTAGCCAAAATTCTTTTAAGGAAACCTTAGCCCTAGGTGGGATGCTACAGGCACCCAGAAATGCAGCAGGGTGAAGCAGAGGAGCAGGGCAGGGCATGGCTGAAGACTGGATTCACTCCCAGGTATCTGGTGGGATTTCTGAATAGAGAGGCTCATCCTTCCCCTGAAAAGAGCCAGTGCTAAAATCACGCTGGTGAGGCAGCTGGTGCTCCATTCTGGGGAATTCTGGAGAGCTGCCTGTCCCCTCTGAGCGTGTGGCTTCTTGTCACTGTGTTTGAGGGCTGGAGTGGGCAGGTCCTTGGGCCTGGGGTGTTTTCTCCTGCGAGCTCCATTCTGCTTGTCTTAGGTTGCGGGTGGCCACCTCCATCACTTCAGGCATCCCATGGGATTCCTCTGTGCAGCCCCCCAGCTCTCCCTGCCCCGCCTGGAGTCATTGTCCCTGTGTTTCTGTATCTTGTTGGCAAGAGGGGACAGTTCCTGTCCTTACCCAGGGCAGTCTCTTCTCCAAAGAGGGGCCCCCGGGTGCTGAGAGACAGAGCTCCCTGGGGTTAAGCAAGGGGAGACCAAGTAGCTCCTCTTCATCACCAGACCTGGCGGCTTCTGTGCAGCCCTGGGGCACCTGAGGATGGCAGTGAGGCACCCCTCTCCCCCAACCCTTCCTGGGGCTCCTCACATCTCTGCTCTCAGATCCTTAGTGCTCTTCCAGGCCTTGGTGGGACAGTGCTTCCTTCCAGAGGTCTCATGCCCTTCGCAGCTGTGGCCAAACCAACCTTGTCTCCTTCTGTCCCCAGTCTTGTCCCTGCTCGCTGCCAGCCCTGGGATGATGTGCTCAGCCAGGCCTGAGCCCCTGAACCCTTTTGGTCCTCAGAGCAGCCCCTCTCCTCCAGCTTGGCAAAGACACGCTCTGGACCCAGCGTCCTTCCCGCCTGCAGGCTCATCTCCTTCCCCCAAGACACTGTGCCAAGTCTCTCTTCCCATCCTTGGTGCTTGTGCCCCAGTTCAGCCAGCAGCCTCCTCAATGAGCCCCTCTGTCTCACCCCAGTACCTCTGACCAGCCTCCCAGTCCCTCCCATTTCCTTCGCTGGCTTTGGGTCCGGCACCTTCTCCCCTCTGCCAGCAACTCCCCCCTCTCCTCCCTTCTCCTGGCCTTTGCCTCGGGCTGCCAGTCCCAGCTGCCCACCCAGCTGCTCTGCTTGGCCCAGATGGCCGTGGGCTCAGCAGGCACCTTGTCTTCATCGATTCCTCTCCTTCCCACTCCTCTGCTTTGGCTTCCTCCTCCACCCTGCCTCGCTTTCCACCTGGGCTACTCGAGAGCGCGAAAGAAAAAGTCTCTGTGCTCTCAGCCCCGGGGCCAGCCTGCTGTGGTCCCAGCACTGCCAGCTCCCGTGGTGGCACAGCTGGTCCTGGGCCCTCTCTGCCACCCTGCGCAGGACCACGGCCACCTGCAGGCCAGGGAGAACACGGATCCCCACGGAGAGGGGGGCCAGGGTGCTCTGCACCTCTCGAGGGTGATCACCTGCACCTCTTCATCACCAAATGGTGATTTCCCCCCCCATCAGTTTTTAGTTCTCCAAGTGTCACAGAGCTGAGAGAGCTCAGAAATCAAGGATCCACATTCCTTGCAGAACACGAAGTCCTTTTCCAGAATGCCCAGTCTTTCTTAGTTTCAGAAGAGCCCAAAGAGACCAGGGTGTGGTGTTTTCCCTTAAGTGCTTAAAAAAAAGGATTTGTTAGCAAAATAAGTAAATTAAATAGAGCCCAGAGCACCTGGTGTGGAGCACATCACCCCTAAAAAAGTTTTAACTTTGTTTCAACTTCTAAAATGAGAAGCAATTGAGAAAAATCTTAATTTGGCAAGTTCTTGATCAAAAATAATACAAAATGGTAGTTTTGATTTTGGCCATAGTGATATTCATGAGCTCTTGGGCACAAATCCCATATAAATACCTGTCTGTGGAAAAGGAAAAAGAAGTAAAGCATTTTTCCTCAGCCTAACTGAACGCAAAGCTAAATTCTGTCATGCTGGAGCTAAAGATGCTGTTGGGAAGGTCTCAGCAGAAGAGCTTTGTGGCCAATTAGCCCAGAGAAAGCAGTGCAGGGGAGCAGCCCAGGGATTCCTTTGGGATTCCCAATTCCTTTGGGAGCTGTCACTTCCCGTTAAAGTGAAGATGAATGCATAGTTCAGACAGGCTCTGACAAGTGGAAATCTGGGAGGCTTCACCCTGCAAAGCTGTGTGCTCCAAGGGTCTGTGGCAGCTCCAGGACCCAGTGAAGCTTGGCCGTGGGTTTCTGTCAGTAACAAATACGCAAACAAAGCCCTTCAGTTTTATTGAACCTGTGCTGTGTAATTCAGCCCTGGGCACTCTGTCTTAATGACCTCGCAGGACGTTGTATTTTGTTTTATTTTTCATGAGGTAATTGTCATTTGACTTTCTGACAGCTTTTCTTTCCCCCCTACCCCCCCCATGAGTTATAGTCAATTAAACTCAGTTTTGCTGTGGCAAAGCTGATCCAGGGGAAGGTTATTTCCACCCCTGCGTTTGCTTTTCCACCTCTGAAATAGTTTGGAAGTCAGGCGAAAGAGTGGCCAAACGAAATATCTTCCACAGGTTGTTTGCTAAAGGGGGGATTCACCAGCTTTTTCTCTGTTTTCTAGTTTGTTGTGTACAGTTTTGTTAAATCTGGCTTGGGCTCTCCTCGCTTTGTGGTGGTTGATGCCATGAGTTGTCTCCTAGGGAAACTTTGTTCTGGAGGCTCCAATCCATCTGACGTACAGCAAAGGTCTGAGAATTGATTCTAAACCTGTAGTCCCTGGTTTTTAGATGCCTTCAATCCAGCAGATCCTTAACTTTAAGGAGGTTGAATTTGGCCGTGGTTCTCTTGGGGCTTTTGTCCATCAGCATCAACACCTTTGCTTGTAAGTGTGTTCCTCACGTGGGTTAGGGGACTTCTCTACTCCTAAATCGACAGATTTGAAATATTGAGGTCCCGTCGTGATATTTTGGCTGCTATTTTTTGGGTCATGAAAAGCTTGAAGAATCAAACGGGGCATTCTACTGAGGCGCTTGAACAAGGGGCTGGAGCGCTGCTGGCTCCTCCTCCAGTGACCAGAGTGCACTGGGGACCTGTGAAGGCACTGCCACCCACCCCAGAGCCCTCTGGCAGCCCCCATCTCCCTCCCTTGACTCCAGCAGGGAGCCCAGGCTCCCAGTGCAGGCGCCTTGGTTAAAATGCCTTCGGTCAGGTTGGGATGAATCCGGCCCTTTGTGCCTTTGTGTGCCGGTGCCAATCCTGTAAATCCTCACTCACTGAAGGACTTCACTTATGTGAGCAAATATTGCCATTGGGGTCGGCGAGGGAGGACAACTCCTACATTTACAGGGCTTCAGGAACATTCAAAGTGTTGAATAATGCCTATTATTCATGCCAGAAGAGTCACCAGCTCCAAACCGATAGGCAGCAGCTTTGCAAAACACACAGCTGGTTGTGTAATAATTTGGGGCTTTTAATTACGAAATGCACCTCTGTTTTATTGCTAGAGAATGGCTCAACTGGCAAATTGACCCCAAAAGATTGTTTGTTTACCCTTCTCTTTGAAATATGAAATGAGGGACAAAAAAAAAAAAGAAGAAAAGTGCCAAGGGCTTGTTTGTGTGCTGAAGCATGGTCCTGATTTAATGGGAATGCCTCTGGAGATAAGTGTAAGTGTGGTGGGGGGCTCTGTGAGAAATTTGGGGCTGAATCAGGCAAAAATGGCAAATAAACAAACGGCCCTTGGAAAAAAAAAATGAAAAAAGACAAGAAAAGAGCAAAATAATCTGGTTGTGCATACACCTGGCGAGGCTTGCTATTGACACTGGGCGAGCCAGATTTTCCTCCCTGGATTTTGGCAGGGAGGTGGGCCCAGTTGTTTGCGCTTGACTCGGTGAACATGAACCTCTCTCTGTTCTCCCTCCGTTAATCCTGAGCTCTTTCCTTCCCTTGGCCAACTTTCAATAGGAAGGAAGGACGGGGTTTCCATAAAACGTGGTGAGAGCGTGAAGTTCCTCCAGTGGCAAACACGGAATGTCTTTCCTCCTGGGCAAGTGTCTCTCCTGATTCCTTGCTGAGAGCTCAGGCTGCCAGGCAGTGATGGAGAAAAGAGAGAAAAAGGGAACTTTTCCCTCTTCTGCCCAAGTTTTGGGGTTTTGCAGCAAAAACACACCTGACCCAGGCTCAGTCCTGTTGTGCCAAGGCACCAAAGCATTTGGTGCATCAGATTTGGCATGGCAGAGTGAGTTTTTACAAAACCCACAGGGCAGCTGAGGTATTGCTGGCCCACAATTAATATTGGCTTAAATGACAAGCCCTGCTCACCAAAGCCCTGGGGAAAAGTAGTGCAGGAGGGGATTGAACCTCTTGGAGCAGCACAGTCCCTTTGGGTAAGGGCGTGGTCTGTCCAGCAGCTGCTTTAATTGTTAAATGTAGATGTTTTCAGAGGACCAAAGTTGAGTCTGAGCGCATTCATCTGGCTAAACTTCAGATCCTCAAGTACCTCAATTAGTGAGCAAACTGGAATTGATGGGGAGACGAAAAACCCTCCAGGGTTTGATGGTCACAGGTGAAGTTGCCCTCAAAGCAATGTAGGTAATTAGTCCATGCAGTGCTGCCAGGGGTGGGGCGGGGTGGCAGATGCAGAGCACCTGGAGCACATTTAGCTGTTCTGAAGCACCCAAAGGGTGGGATTCACTGGGCTTGGAGAGAGGGTGCAGGGTTTGAGAGGTGAGGTTTTGCTCTTGTCTGTGCATTGATGAGAAAATACTTGTTGGGAATTGTTCAGAGCCAACTTCCACCCCTGGTCCTCTGAGCAGTGAAGCCTTTTCTGTCCCAACAGCTAAATGAAAGTAAGAACCCTCAAAAGAATCCGATTTTGTCCAGAGAAAAATGTGCGTGAGCAGTCCCACATGTTAGCTGTGGGACAAGCCTGGGAGAGGCCAGAGGCTGTTGACAGGAGATATTTTTCCTGCGGAGCATTCTAGGGAAAGGCCCATCTGGAGTGGTCAGTGCCTGAGCTGAGGGATGACTGGAGTTCCTGCAGGCTGTGTTTTCCCTCCCATCCCACCTGCCTTGGGTTTAATAAGCACTATCCCCTCTCTCCCAGGCCACGCCTTGGACTGGCGATGACCCCGTTGCGTTTCCTCCCTTTCAGATCACCCAGCTGAAGATCGAGAACAACCCCTTCGCCAAAGGCTTCCGCGGCAGCGATGACATGGAGCTGCACAGGATGTCCAGGATGCAGAGGTAACGCGTGTCACCCTCACGGGGACCCTCCCCGGGTCACCAGAGCCACCTGGGCTTTGCTTGGCACGTCCCTCGTGGCTTGGCTTGAGCCAGGGCATGGTGGCACTCGCTGCCTTGGCACGTGTATGGCTGTTCTACATCGGGTTGCTGAAATATTCCCGGGACACGGGGCCAAAATCCTGGGCCTTCTGTTCCCAGGGGAATGCCTTACTTGCTGGGTGGCAGAGGCAGGACCTCACCTGTGGGATGCTGTCTTGGCCACAGGGACTTCGCATTTCTTTCAGACGTGTGCCCATCCAGAACAACCTTTAGCTTTGTACTAAACTCTCATCTCTGAGGCTGCACGTGGACTTGGACCCATTGAGAACTTGGGCAGTAGTTACTGTCCTAGCAGGGAGAAGCTCTGGCCTCCAGGCTACTGAGAGAGTTCCTGAGTGTTCCTTTCTCCCAGGTGACAGCACTTGAAAGACGAAGCTCCCAGCCTTGTTTTGGGAGTAGTTGTTTTAAGCCTGCTCCAGCTGCCTCTGGAGACGGTGGTGGAGTCCTGTGCTCTGTTGTTACTGGCTTTGGAGGGGCTTTGGCAGGAGGGGCGTGTTTGCCTGCTTGGTTTTGGATGTGCAGAGCAGGAGCAGAGGTGTGGTGGTTTCAGGCTGAAGAAGGAAAGGTTAGGAAATGTTGGGATCTCCAGGGCCAGGTGGCTGAGGAGACCTTTTTGAATCTTGGGTTTGGCTGCAAGTACTTAAGCTGAAAACCAAGGCTAAATCTTGTTTGAAAATCCTGTTTAATGTCCTTTTCTAAATGTCAGGTCCTGCTGGTAATTAACTTCATGCTTTTCCCTTCACTTGGAACTTTCTCCATGTGTCAAGCTGCTTCCTGGTGCAAATGTTTTGCAGGAATGGTGCCATACCCATGATTCCAACCAAGACAGATGGAGATTCTCAACAGAGCATTTTCCAGGAGGGGGGGAGCCACTGGGATCCTTGATCCTCTGGCTCCTGCTTGAGGGACCTGCTTTGGGACCTTCACGTGGGAGGGTTTTTCCCACTGCCCACCCAGGAGCCAGCTGTAGGTGGTCACTTCTGGTGGTTGTAGTTGACGAGCTGAGCGTGGCTCTCCGTAGCCAGGAAAATTGTGCTGTCAGGCACCAAATCATTCCTGCAAACATGCCTGGAACCCACCTCAAACTGGGCCAGTGTCCTCCTGTGTACAAACATGTTGAGGCTCAGCCCCAGAAAAGCCAAGATAGACGTATAAAAAAGGTACATGTGACACAATCTGCTCCATCGAAATCGTCTCCGTGGTCGCCTGAATGTGCCCTGTGTTCCCTGCCTGCCCTTTCCAACAGATCCTGGCAAGATCTGTCAATATTTATTTATTTATGGTGGCACTACCCCTTGAAATAGCTCCCCCCACCCCGTGCCAGTCTCCCAGCTTCTACTGGAACTTGAGTGATGATGTGTCCCCCCCCAATATTATTTTGCTGCCAAACCACCCTTTCATTACGGTCACTGGAAAGATTTGAAGGTTTGGATTCACAGGGGTTTGGTTTTTTTTTTTTTTTTTGGAGCAGGAGGGAGGAGGTGGAACAGGGAGGACTCTGAGGAAGGGCTCGGTGCCATATGAAGAGCATGGCATCAAGCCACGCTGAGCCCGTGCTAAAAATTGATTGGCGTTTTTATGCAGGGGCTGCGGTCGATGATCCAGGGAACAGAAACACTTGGAATATATAAATACACCCACTCAGGCCTGGCAGGGCTGGAAGGGTTAAAATCCTTGCCTTTATTGGATAATTTCTGATGTTCATTTTAATAACTTAGCAGAGGAATGGCTGTGTGCCTTTACAAAGGTGGCATTTTTTTAAGGGAGGGCGGGATGAGATGATTATAGTAAAATAAAGACCCATTCAAGGTTGCAAATATGTGCCCACCTTTGTGGGTTTTTTATGTAGATATGTGAATATATCCAAAATTATATATGAAAATACATAAAACCATATATAAAATCAGTTATATATATAAATAAATTGTAGCTATAAAAAATAGGTTGTGTCTGTGAGATAAAGAACCATTCAGGGTTGAGAATGTTGCAGAACTATGCCCTGCCTTCTGTGGATTTACATAGATTTGACATATAAATATATATGAAAATGTAATTAAATTTATATATTTTAATATATAAAGGTATGTCTATGACGTTGTTTCCCAGTGATGGACCAGTCAGTCTATCCTGGTTTTAGGGGAATGATGTCCATTTATGCCCTTGGAGAATATGATGGGCTGCATTTTTAGTGCTATTCCTTCCTTATGAAAAAGGTAGCTGGAACCCCCCCATTTTTATAACAGTGCCCAGATTTTGTGCCAGAAACTGCTGAGGTGATGTTCACCATGGCTTTGAGTCCATCCCTCTCCATGGCTTTCTGATTTCTAGGGCCTCCCATATTGGTTCTTCCCTCTTGTTTCCCAGAAAAAATGTTAATAAGTCTGTCCGGGTAGAACTTCATTCAGGAGTGACGTGAAGCCTTCCAGCAGCAGAGGATTTAACTGAAAAAGAGGAGCCACGAGCTCCAGAGAGATCCAAATTCCAATGGATGTTCATTTTCCTCCCACTGCCTTTCTTTCCTGAAGCACAAGCTGCCTTCTTTGTTAGGACAGACCCTCTGAGAAGAAGAGGTTTTTCAAAGTTTTCAAGATTGTGAGCATGAGACTGAGTTTTTTATTTTATTGATTAGGGAAAACCTCCCTTAAAACATTAAAAAGAAAGGAAAATGTATAGAGGGATGTGAGTTTTACTACATTTGTGGGTCTGGGGCTGGAGCACTGTGAGGGAGCAATTCTGGTCAACCCTGCAACCAATTCTTGCTGCTCACCTGCAGCTCCCGTTGTCTGTGGTGGTTCTTATGGGGGCTGAGGAGCTTCTGGAAGTCTGGAAGGCCCTGGTTGTTTTGTAAATTAATTAATTTTGTAAATTAATGTTGCTCAGCCCTTGAAGCTTCTATTGGGAGGGCTTTTGAGGGGGGTGATGCTGCCATGAAATGGTGGCTCTTGGCTCCCTCGATGGGTACTCTGAGCCCTTGAAAAGTGACCAAAAAGTCCAGAATGATCCACGTGAGAGGGGAAAGTGGCAGCGCAGCCTGACGCTGTGGCTGTGTTTTCTCCGTCCAGGATCACGAGCCGGTTTGCTGCCTTTGGCATGAATCCACAGCAATCCTCTTGGCTCCAGAGGAATTATTCCAAAGATTCCCGTGTGTCGTTGGGAACAGAGACGGGGCCAGACACAGAGGACACAGAGTCAGTTCCATGAGTCAGAGCCAGCGGGACAGAGATGACAGTGCATTTTGGGATGCTGGCAGAAGAAATGGATGAGCCTCAGGTGTTCCTTGGCATTCCAACACCCTGTTGGACTTACAGGCACCAGGCTGACTCGTGCACGTCAGTCTTGGTCTGCTGCAAACAACCTCGTTCTTCTTGTGTCTTCTCACTGCATCTTTAATGCACTTCCACTTCTCAGGTTCTGTCACTGAAATCTCCCAGGAGTCACCCTCTGTCTGACACGTTTTCAGTGTGAGACTTGGAGTTATCACATCTGCTGGGGAGGGGACACTTTCCTCCAGCACACATCCTCCAGGACATTTTCCTGGTCCCGGTTGAAACTGCAGGCTTGAAATGTGTTCTGTAGAATTTGACAGAATTCAGATGAAATCCAAAAGGAAGCTGGGCAGACCTCACTTGTTCACAGCTCTGTTGAAGTGAGAAAGCTGCTCAAGAAACACAGGGGAGCTCAGTTTCTGTCATTGACCTTCCTTTGGGGGATCTGAGCAACAGGATTTGATCAGCAGAAGCTCAGCCCAGCATGAAGGGATGAGGTGCTGCCTCTGGCCCCTGTCCATTCCTCAGCTCTCCTTGTGTTCCTCTTTCTCTAACACTTTTTTCTGGAGAAATTTATCTTTTCATTTGCCTGCTAATGAGAGCTCTTGGTCTCTACCTGGTTCTTTCCATTGCTGGTTCCTGGGTTGGTTGCAGTGATGGCTTTGGGCTGCACTGCTCAGAGGAGTTGTTAACAGACCACAGGATCATCATGGAATGGTTTGGGTGGAAGGGACCTTAAAGATCATCTCATTGCACCCCCTGCCATGGCAGGGACACTTTGCACCATCCCAGGTGGCTCTAAGCCCCATCCAGCCTGGCCTTGGGCACTGCCAGGGATCCAGAGGCAGCCACAGCTTCTCTGGGCACCTGTGCCAGGGCCTCCCCACCCTCCCAGGGACGGAATTTTTCTAATATCCAATCTAAACCTCCTTTGTCAGTGTGAAGCCATTTCCCCTTTTCCTGTCGCTCCAGACCCTTGCGAAGCCTCTCATCAACTTTCTTGTGGGTCACCCTGAAACCTTCTCTTTTCCAGAGACAAATTCCAATCCCAGTTCTGCCAGCCTTTCCTCCCTCTGACCACCCTGATACCTCCTCTGGATTTGCTCCAGCAGCTCCAGATCTGTGGAGCTCTCCAGATTTCCCGTGCTGGGCCCCAGGGCTGGGGCAGCCCTGCAGGTGAGGTCTCACCTGAGCAGGGCAGAGGGGCAGAACCCTCCCTCGCCCTGCTGCTCGTGATGCTGGGAAGCAGCCCAGGACATGGGAGCTTTTTTGGGTGCTGAGGCATGTCCAGCTCTCACCCACCAGCACCCCCAAACCCTTGTCCCCAGGGCTGCTCCATCATTTCATCCCCATCCTGGTCTGATCCCGGGATTGCCCCTACCCCAGCACAGCACCAGCACTGGGCCTTGTTCAACCGCCTGAGATTCCCGTGCACACACCCAGTCCAGGGATATCAGACCCCTTCAGGTCCTGGCAGGAAGGTCAGGGCATTTGGTGCGTTGGAGGAGGATGGGGCAGTGAACAGACCCCCAGCATCCTCGGTGGACGTTTGGGTTTGTGTTGCTGCACAGCCAGTTTTGGGTGTTATTCTCTGTGGGGCTGCTCCGCGGGCCCCACGCAGAGAGGGGTCGTGTTTAATCCGAGGCTGAGACTGCAGGAAGTGCTCAGTAATTCCTCTCCTACCACGTCTTTCCTGCTGTAGTTTATCCACTTCCAGGCAGCCTCTCCAGAGTGGTTGGATTTTATTTCAATATGCTGAAAATCAGCTGAAATGAATGCACACTCACAGTGGGGTTTGGTTTGTTTTTTTTTTTTCCTGGGAGATGATCTGTTTATTCCAGGCACTTTTTTTTCTCCCCTTCTTCCTTTTGCTGTGTCTGTTATGGCTGACTTCCACTTCTTCCCTCCTCTTGAGCCTCAGCAGGAAGGACAACAATTGGTGGCCTGGGAACTATAAGGCCCAAAACCACTGGATTGTGCCTGCACATCTGGAATTGGGGGTTGATTCTGTGCTGGGTAGAGGGGCCAGCACTGATAGGGTGACAAATACTTGTCCTTTTGTTGGGACTGCCCAACAAAAAAGGAGGAGTTAAAATCTCCTGGAAATTTGGAAAGAGTGGAGGGGAATCCCTGTGTTCAACCTTGGGTTTAGATTAAGATTTGACGTTGTGAACTAAGATTGAGACAGTTCAGGGATTTCCAAGGCTGCCGTAAAAACATGGAAAGGAAATCCTTTCCCATGTCACGCTTCACCTCAGCCTCCAACAGATCCTTGGGATCTTATATTTAATAAGTCTTTTGAAGCCTTGTTGCCATGAGCTACAGCAGCTCTGGAAAGCCTTGAGCTATCCAATGTTTTGTTGCAGAAATATGAGGAACATCTTCTAAAATAACTTGTTTAGGGCCAGTAGGGGTTGGGTGCTTCAATGCAGGAGCTTCCTGATTCTAAACTGGATTTTTGAAGAGGTTTTTAACCAGGTTTTTGTCTGGCAGCTGCATTTACTATGCCTTGGCTGGTACATCAGGAAAATTCCGGTCGGCACATGAAAATATGTGGAAAATTATTCTTCTCTTCGAGTGTAGTAATAAGCAAGAAAGTAAACTGGATGTTGCTCTGTGCAGGTCTGTGTTTATAATTTTTTCCAGTTATTATTAATTTGTAGTGGCCAACAAGGTTTCTGGTTCTGAGATTGCAAAATCATCCTGAACTTGCTCCTTTGAATTCTTTGCTGGCCAGGGGTTTGTGGCAGAAGTGATCTTACAAAACTCTTGAGTCTGTCGTGGCGAGAGCATCACTTGGCCAGGGAAAGGGGAAGTTGTCACGAGAGAAAATGAGACTGAGTTTCTAATTCCACCTGGCAGAGGTGGGATTTGGGATTTGGAATTGCAGGAGGGCTTCACTTGCCAGGCCTGATCTGTAGGGTGGGAGTTACATGGTGAGTTCCAAGTGGAATGTGGGTGCTGTTGGGAAAGTTCTGCAGAGCTGCTGTCCAACCCTGTGGAGTTGGGAAACCTCCTGCCAGGTGGGAGGCAAGAACACAGTCCAGACTTCAGCACCCATGGTCTTGGACCTCATCCATAATTCCTTTCCCCAAGTTTTAACAAAAATCAAAATATTACACAACACCTTGTGCTGCCACTCCCTGTCCCCCTCTGCTACTTTAATATAGAAACTAAATATTCATTATTACCCTCCAACAGAATTTAAATAGACCAGGGACAGGTTTTTCCTTGTAAATTCTTTTCCCAACCAACTTTTTTTAAAAGTTTCTTTTAGTTTTGCAATTTTTAATGCAAAAATGAAAGTAGCCTAGTAACACCCCAGGTAAAACTAATGTTCTGGCAGGTGCATCAGCAACCTTGTCCTTGCTATGTGGACAATCTTCTACATTGTTTAAGTCAAGCTTTATTACTTTTTCCCCCCTTCATACTTTGCTACAGGTTTTTTTTTTGGACAGCAAAATTTCTGTACATGACAGAAACCTTTCATTCTATTAAACTATAGCCCAGGATTACAATAGCTGCTTTGGGAATAGTGACTTTTAGAAAAAGAATTTGGTCCACTTTAACTTGTCTTTTACTCTTTAAAAATGATAGGTGAGTACTCTGTATATTGAGTGGGCTCAGAAAAAAATAGAAATATTTTGAGATGATTGTTGCTTTAGAAGACGCCAAAGATTTATTTCAGCTCAGCTGCTATAAGGAGGAATATGTAGAATTCCAGAGATAATGGTCTTTGTGAATGGAAAAACATCAAAGTGAAAGAAAGAGAATATTTTAGATATTTAGTGAGAAAACACTTTCCTTCGTCTCCTTTCTCCAATAGCCGATTTTTTGGCAAAAATAGCACCCACCATGTTTTGACTGAAATGGAAATAGTTCAGTCTGGAGAGAAGTTATTGTGGTACCTCCCGGGAACTGCTGTTTGGAAACCCGGTGACTCCAACCTGTTCCCTCTCCTGCATGACTCCCAGGTCCTGCTGTGTCCCCCAGAGCACCACAGTCCTCTCTTAAGGCCATGGAGCCTGTCATATTCCCTGGGAAATGCAGTCTGGAAAGGATCTGGAAGCCAACACCCCTGTGCTCTGGCACTTGGGGTACAAGTATTGCTGCTGCAGACAAACAGCTCCTTCTTGGGCAGAAAAAGCTGAGCTTCACTTTGGGCACCGGGAGGAATTCCTTCACGGGGAGGGTGGTCAGGCACTGGAATGGGCTTCCCACAGAGGTGGTGGAGTCTCCATCCCTGGAGGTGTCCAAGGAGTGACTGGACGTGGCACTCAGTGCTCTGGTTTAGTTGACAATGTGTTGATCAAAAGTTGGACTCGACCTTGGAGGTCTCTTCTGACCTTCATGATTCTAGGAAAATATTTTTTCGTCAAGAAATAAAATCCCTAATCAGGTTGTTAATTTTTTTCTGCTCTCAGTTCCCCATTGAAAGACAGAAAAGTGTTGGTTTGGGTGAGAAGTATCTGGGGTGGGGATGGCTCCTCAGTGTTTGTGTGGGGCTTGGCACAGCAGGCTCTGACCTTTACAGGGCCCCACTGAGAATTTATGGTAAGAAACCCCCACGGAGATCACGTTCCAAAGAGACGTCCTTTGAAAAGGGTCACAGAATCATTGAGGCTGGAAAACACCTCTAGGATTTCATCCAAGGTTTCCCCACTATGGCCACATCTACCAGTGAAAGAGGTGTCACGTGGCCTGGCATCGTGCCATGAGATGTCCCTCTTTGTCCTCCGCCGGAGCTCCCGGGTACCCACTGGGAAATGGAACAAGGCTTTTTTGGGGACTGGGTGTTGGTTGTGTGGGGCTAAGAGAGATGATGGCAGGCATCATCTCCCAGGAAATCCATGCAGCCTCTCCTCAGGCAGGAGAGCTAAGGGCACATCCAGGAGTCACCTCCTCGCAGGTGATCTCCCTGGAAGGGAAACACGGTGGGGATGCAGCTCGGGGATGTCGTGTTGGGATAATTTTCATTGAGGATCACGGTGTGAAGGTGGAAGAGGCAGCTCAAAGCTATGACCTGGGAGGGCTGGGAGATCCCTTAGAACCCAGAAGCTTTGAGGGTCACCCCTGAGTTTTGATGGCTGCGGATCCTGACCTGCCCCAGAAGCCACCAAAGCTGCCCTCCAGCTAAATCTCCTGGTGGGATTAAGTGCTGAGTGTCCACAGGCAGGTCCTGTGAATCCCACCCCACAGCCTGGCATCCCCTGCTGCCCTGGATATCCAAGGGATAAACATCTGCTTCCTCCTGGTCCATCTGTCTTTTTTACCTTGTGCACAGCCTGGACTTTAGTTCTGAGCAAATGCTGCTTCCAGGGGATGAAACCCCACCTTTGGAACGGGCTTTCCTTGGCAAGCCCTCAGTTCCCAGGGTTGGGAAAGCTTTCATGGCCCAACCAGAGCCACATTTCTTTGGGTTTCAGCTCCTGGGTGAATTTCCCTTCTGTTCCAGCTCGGTTGCTGATGTTTCTGGCAGCCACCGCAGCAGTGGTTTGGATGAAAGCTCGCTGCTGGGGTAGGTTTATGTGATTGCTGTTGTTAAATTTTGTAAGTTCTGAGTTCTATGGTGATAGGCCCTCCCTGAGGGGTGTCACTGGAGGTTCAGGGCTCTGCATGGAAGAGGCCAGCTGAGCCTGTGGATGGCATTTAAGGAGCTCCTTGCACCAGCAGGATGATTTTGGACGGGTGAGGGGGGTACATCAAAACCAGCTTGGTCCAATGGTTACAGACTCTGAGGAGAAAACTTGTGTTGGAATCAGCACTTTGTGGCTGCTCTGAGCCTGGTGACACTTTGGGGTGCTGTACTGCCTGATCTTTATGCAGTTTAGCAAGTCTTTGGGTTCAGGAGGAGACTCTTACCTCACCTGAAGTGTCTGAGACCCCCTATTCAGCTTCAGATCTTCCTGCAGAGCAGAAATCGTCTTTGGGGTTGCCACATTGCCAATGTGTTTGGAGAAAACGTCACCCCAGGGTCTTTGAGGAGAGGGGATTTCCAGCCTGTGCTGGCAAAGCATCCCGACTTCAAACCAGATCTGGGGGCAAGGGAGTAATACAGGCTTTCCCTCCCATCCTGGCTCTGCTGAGGCTCTGGTGTGCATCAAATCTTGGTGATTTATTTATTTCTCCTTTCTGAGCTTGGTCTGTGGTGCAGGGATCCCCCACCCAGGACAAGCAGGCTGACAGACTCCAGGCAAAAGGAATGGGGACAACTCCTGTAAGGGAAAAACAAGTAGACCTAAATATTTAATTAATTTCCAAGCCAGCTTGGCAGAAATGATGCTTTTATTTACATGCATGTGCATATTGCAAATACCTTACGAACAGTATACAGCTTATAAATGCTACAATATGTAAATAGAAGTCTTGTTTGTTTTGCTAAAACTGCATTTATCTATTTTATGTGTGGGTATAAAATAGTGGTGGTGGAAAAAGCATGAATTTATGGGGACTAAAAGGAAGGGGAATAACGAGTTCTGCATGGATAAAGTGTGACAGAGCTACAGCCTCCTGGGACGGATCTCTCCATTTCCCTGAAAGCCTAAACAAACTCCACGACACTAATGTGCTGCCTTCACTTATTAATCCTCCGATCTACTTATTAATTGATTGCTTTGCTGACTTGTTTCTCTTTTGTTTCCTTGCTTGTAGTAAAGAGTACCCGGTTGTCCCCAGGAGCACAGTGAGACAAAAAGTGTCCTCGAATCACAGCCCCTTCAGCGGCGAGACCAGGGTCCTTTCTGCCTCCTCCAACCTGGGCTCCCAGTACCAGTGTGAGAACGGGGTGTCCAGCACCTCCCAGGACCTGCTGCCTCCTGCCAACCCCTACCCCATCTCCCAGGAGCACGGCCAGATCTACCACTGCACCAAGAGAAAAGGTCAGAGCTTGGCTGCTCCCTGCTTCGCGTTTTCCCCCTCCTCACGTGACTCTGAGCATTGTTTCCTGATGTTTCCCCTTGGACAGCTCCAAGGATAACGGCCTCTGTGGATAGAAAAAAATCCAAGTGAAAGAAAGAGAATATTTTAGATATTCAGTGAGAAAATACTTGTCTTTGTCCCCCTCCTTCAGTAGTTGATTTTTTTGGCAAAAATAGCACGAAACAAGTGATGCTGGAGGATGAGTGAGGCCTGAGGGTTGTCAGGCTCCCCCAGGCTGGGCTGGGAAACTCTAAAATCCCATTTCTGCTGGGTTGGGAATGAGCTGCTTGGAGGGCTGGCAGTGCCTTTCACCCACCATGAATCCACATTTGGAAAGATAGCTGGTGCTGCAGATAAAGATGACTTATCTGCAGCCCCTCAGACAGGGTTAATCTCCAAGTGGAGATACCTTGACAGTTTGCATTTTGCCCAGTTTTCAACTCAGGGCTGTCTCACAGCTGGGAGACAGTTTTCTGTCTGCAGAAATGCTCGAGCTGATGAAGGGTGCCTGGGATTGAAACCCATGATATCCATGTTCCTTCGCTTCTGCTGCCACTGACCTGCTTTGACAGAGCTTTAGGGATCAAACTGAGAGGGCTTTCCACTGACTGCTCAGCTCATCCTGGCGTGAAGAGCCCCCTGATAGTGATGGGATAATTGTCCTGGGCAGGAGTGAGGGGTTTGTGATGTCTGCCCTCTTCTCCCAAAGCAATGGGAACGCTTCAGCGCAGCACCACTTGTAGGACTGAGATAGCAAAAGCTTTAGATCAGTTTTACTTGGAAAAAACCAGGGGGTTTCCAGGGCTGGATGCAAGAAGGAGTGGGCAGGGGCTGGTTTCTGCCAAGCCTGTTGCCTTTCTCGGGATTTACTCTATGGGAAGGCTACCAGAAGGCAGCAAGCACCATGGCATTGAGTGCAGCAGGAATTTGTCCCCCCAGCAGATCCCTTCCTGCTTCCCTGCACGACCCTATCAGTCAGACACGTCATTATTTTTAGCAACATAACCCCTGGAGCACTGGGATGCGCAGACACGCAGTCTAAGGTAGGGAGTGCTGGCAGAGGAGGCAGGAGGGCAGTGGAAATCTCTCTCATGTCCTTGGTGAATCCCCCGGATATTGTGGGAACACGTGGGTTGTGTGCAGGTACGCAAAGTAAAAGAAACCTGAGAAATCCTAACCTTTTCCTGAGATTGAGGTGAACAGTGGAAAACAGGTGGTGTTTTCTGTCCCCTCCAGCTGACCGGGTGACTGTGCTCACATAGAAAGTGTCAGAGCAGGGGTTGGAAATGGGGATGCTGGCTATAGGGCAGGGAATAGGAGATGCAGTGGGTGCCCCAAGTGTTCCCCATGTCAGAGGTGGGATGTGTGCCTGTTTTGCCCCTGTGCTGCTGTGGCTGTGAGGTTCCAGCCATGGAAAGTCCCAGGCTGTGATCCCTCCTCATTGTTGGGACCTACAGCTCCTCTGTCCTGGGAGCTGAGCTCTCACCTCTCCTCTTCCCCCTTCTCCACAACTGACCAAGTCAAGCTGGCCCAAACGGCCACCAGCCCCTGGGACCATCCCCGACCGCTGCGTGTCCCTGCCCCGCGGGGCAATTCATCATTCGCCTCCGCATGGTAAGGCGATAAGGAATCACCAGAGGTTTCCTTCCAGTTTTGGGATTCCCGCTAAGTGGTGTCTCCATGGGTGGTTTCCCTCAATCCCCCAATTATCTCACTTCCTCTTATTGTCACAAAAGACACGGCTATCTGCCCCGGAGTAAAGCTGCCCGGCCCCTGGTGGCCCGCGCGGCCCTGGCCGCAGCGCAGGGGACAGGCCGGGGGAGGCCTTGTCTGCTCATGGCCCCTCCTTATCTCTGCCGTGCCTTGAGTGGCACAAGCAGTTAAGGGCCTTTTATCAAAGCCGCCAAAGGCTTTAATCAAAGAGGAGCAGCGTCCTGCCCGATACCACCGGCTTCTTCCGCCAGCTCGGGTGTCCCGCCGGCCTCGGCCTCCGCTCTCCTCCCTGCGCCGCCTTCCCTCCCCTCCCCGCGCCTTCGGTAAATCGAAAACAGCCACCAGGCCTTAGAGGAAAGAAACGCCAAGTTAATGGGAACCAGAGAGCCAGCCTGAGCTGCCAAGCAGCTCTTTGCAAAGTGAAATTAATTAAAAAAAAAATAGCTAGAGATGAGCAAATCGGGTCGGATAAATCAGAGCATGATCCAAGGTTTCTTGTCACTGAGCATGGAACTTCCTTCCAGCACCAGCAAGGATCTTTGTTGGACATGGGAAAATAATCCTATGTATGATATTTCTCTTTTTTTTCTTTTTTGCTGTTCAATCCTCTCATTTCTGAGTTTTCCCTCATAGTTCTCCTGCTTTCCTATATTTCTGCTTAACAGTTATCAAGTGTCACCACCTTAGAAAACTCAAAAGCAAGAGTTTGTTTGCTCCTACTGTCCCTCTGTCCATTTTCTGGACTGGAAATCTTATTGATTGTGTTGGATTATCAGCTCCCCAAGCATTGACTCCTCCTCGGGCAGTTTAGGCTTTATCTCAAGCAGATTATTTCCTTTCCCAAGGCTGTGGTTACGGATAAGTGCCCTCAGGGGCAGAGGGCAGTTCAGCTGGGTTTGAGACCAGCTGCTGTCTGCATCTTCTGGGGTGAATTCCACTACTGTTTTCCAAGCCAGTCTCCTTGCAGCTTTGACATCTCCTGATGTTTCTCTGCACCCTTCTCAATCAGAGCCAAGCCTTGGGCTGGGCTCAGTTAGGGACAGGTCTGTGTTCACCCAACCCAAAGGAACCTTGTTCAACTTCTGCTTTCCTGGTGACCTAAGACAAGGATTATTCTCTGTGGCTGGCAGTGTTGTTCTTAGCTGTCAAGGCAAGATGGATTCACCGTGGAGATCTGATATGGAATTACATTAGGGGAGAGCAGCAGGGTTGCCAGGGGGTGTTATCTCTGAAGGCTCCCCTGCTTCAGGGAGGTGATGCTCTCCTGGCTGAGGAAGGAAGGAAGGACACATCCCAGAGCTCCTAATCTGGTAATTCCTGGTGTGCAGGTGGGAGGGCAGGGTCATAGCATTGGGAGTGACCCTGGTGTGCTGCAATGGGGTCGCTGTTCCAGGACTGGGGAATGGCAAGGATCATCCTGCCCTGTATTCCAGCTCCCCACTGGGATTGCTGATGGCATGTGACAAAGTCACCGGTCTTGAGAGGATGGACTGCCTCCAACCCTGTATCTCATCAAGGAGTGGCCTCAGCTCTTGATGGGGATTTTTAGGCTGACACAAAGAGCGGTTGGAGCTTTGTCTTTTTTCTGGTTGCTCTCCACCTCTCCCTCTCCCATTGTTGTGCTTGGAGGCCTCAGCAGCAGGCAGCTCGCCTTGTGTCTTTCATTTAGCCCCACATCCCAGTTAGGATACTGGGCCTTGTTTTCCCTTGTATTATCCTCTCTCTCAGATATCCTGTGGACTAAACAGTCATCCCTCTAAACCTCTGCTCCCTCCCAGCCTTACACAATCCCAACCACTTGGCAGATTTCTGGGATGCTTGTGATGCTGAACAGGAGGCAACTGGAACAGCCTCTCCCTGGGGAGGTTATAAAAGTTGTCAAGTTGGCACTCTGAGGGAGAAGAGGGATGTGGCAGAATCCACTGGCTCCAACCAGCGAGGACCATGTCCTTCAGCCCCCTAACTTGGACATAACCCTGGGGAAGGATTTCTCTTCCATCTCCTTCCTGCTCTGATGAGATTGGTGCTGCTACAGCAATGCCTTTCCACATTCTCCTCAAGAACAGGCACTGTCCATGTGGACAGACCTCTGTTGACTGAACCAACTTCTCCCACATCCCACCCAGCTTTGCTTTTTCAAAGAATCTGTAGGACAGAACAATTCAGGGATGAGATGTCTCCTTGGAGGACACTGCTGCTCATCCTGCTGATGTTTGGAGATGTCAAGGCTCGGGCTGTGCTGCAGCTGGAGAGATGGAGCTGCATCTGTGGGACACGGAGGGTGAGGAAGGGACTCCCTGTGCGGGGAGGAGACGTTCAGGGAGCTGGGGTGCACCCAGCTCCTGCTGTGCAGCCACGCTCTTGTGGCACTGTAGCTTCATATCCCTAATGAGGAAAGGCTGAGGGAGCTGGGCCAGTCTTGGCTAAGAGGGGACCCCATCAGTCTGTCAGTGTCTGCAGGGAGGTACCAGGGGATGGACCAGGCTCTGCTCCATGGTGTCCAGCAACAGGACAACAGGCAGGAACTGATGCCTGGGAGAGTCCACCTCAACATGAGGAAGGACTTCTTTCCTGTGGCCAAGCACCCCTCAGGCTGCCCAGGAGGGTGTGGAGTCTCCTCACTGGAGATATTCCAGAATTTTCTGGACACAGTCCTGTTCCCTGTGCTCTGGGATGACCCTACTGGAGCAGGAAGGTTGGACCAGATCACCTGCTGTGTTCCCTTCCAACCTGACCCA
Source organism: Nicator chloris (assembly GCA_013400495.1). Classification (NCBI taxonomy): domain Eukaryota; kingdom Metazoa; phylum Chordata; class Aves; order Passeriformes; family Pycnonotidae; genus Nicator; species Nicator chloris. Next base: position 706,959 of record WAAE01026053.1, read on the forward strand.
TTCTCCTGTCAGAGGTGCCTCCTGTGCCTCTGCAGGGAGTGCTGGCAACTTGCTGCCTGTGGAAAAGATTCCAGCTTTTGGGGCTTGGATTGTCCTTGTTCCACAACCCCGTCGTGTTCAGTACAACACAGCCAAGTCACAATTAGTGCAATAGCTGGAATGGCTGGCGTGTCTCAGGTAACATGTCCTAGGATTTAGGACTTATTTGCCCTTTAGAACTGTTCATTGTGGTTGAATCTGCCTTGTTCTTTGCTTCTTGGACAACCTTTGTCACTCTTGCACCCTGGTATTGGCTCTTCAGGCTCGTGCCAGATCCATGCTGGAATCCAGACTGGATAAAACAACAGGCAGTGATAATCACCCATTGTGTCTCCCTCACACAGTCAGGATGAACCTCCTGTAATGCCCTGGAGGTGTGGGTGAGCTCTGAAAACCAAACAAGTCGTGTCCCATTCTTCATTGTCTTCCATCCTGGGGAGCTGAGTGTCATGTATGGGGACAGAACTCTCCTGATTTACACCAGGGGAGAGACAGAGGCCCAATGCAACCTGATGTCCAAAGGCTTTCCATGTTTGCATTCCATTCTACATGGCCCGAATCTTGGAATTGGGAAAATTCCATTTAAAAAGCCATTTGCATGGTATTTACAACCCAGCTGGAAGTAGTAAATACCGGAAATCTTGGGAGCGCTCGTGCTCTCGCTCAAGCTCCTTCATTAGATAGCTCATCAAATTCCTTGTGAGGGAGCCAGTTTCCACCCATTCTGCAGGCTCCGTTTTCCTTGGATTCATTTCGGAGCAGCTTCTCCCTGGCGCTGGCAGCTCCCCCTGCTTGGCAGCTCCTCCTGCTTTTTGAGCTTTGTGCAGCATCGAGGGGCTGCTCCCTGGAGCTGATCACCTCCCTTGGCTTCCAAGGATAGCTACAGCCCTGGGGGATAGTCAGGGTATCTCCCAGGATAGCCAACAACACCTCCGAGGGCCCGGTGACACCTGGGAAAGGACAAGGAGCTGCTCTCAGGGAGCCAACCTCAGGAATCAAACCCTGAGCAGGCTGTTACGTATCTCCCATGTCCTGCTTGCATTGATAGGAGGAGCTAAGAGGACTTTCAGGGACAGGAGTATGGCCTTGAGCTGCACTGTCCAGGGTCCAGAGCCTGTGAGGATGAACTGAAACTGCAGCCTTTGGCATTGCATGAGACACCTGTTTGTCTTGTGCTCCTTTTGTCGTGGAAGATGTCCCCTTTCCACCCTAAAGCTGCTCTGCACGCCCTGGGGATGCCCTCCAGCTGCTCTGTGCTGGCTCTGATCTCCTCTGTGAGGAGCGCTGGGACAAGACCAGAGAGCCTGGACAGCTGTAAATCCCTCAGGCAGCACCAGCTGAGGCTCTCTGGTCTGCACCATCCCACCTCAGCATGCACGTGGACCGTTCTCTTCCCTCTCTAGCACTTTGAGTCTCCACTGGTAGGAAAATCACTGGGAAGAGGGGCAGGAGGACAGATTGAAGCTGTTAGGGCAGGCTGGAATCCTTTGTTAGTGCCTAGGCCATCTTTGGAGATGGGAACAAGGTCCTTACACACCTTAAAATGCCTTTCCAAATAAAACATCAGAGGGACCAGCAGAGTGATCCTGAGAGCTTACAGAAGGACAGAGGGCACTTATGGGGTTTCCACAGAAATCATGGTTGGCTTTGTTTATTCCTCTTCAGCTGTGATGGATTCTGGAAGTGGTTCTGTGACACTGTGGCTCTGCCCAGCTGGGCTGTGGTGGGCAGTGAAATGTCTGGACTAAATGGAAAAATCAGCAAGCTCAGGTTGTAAGTCAGGCAGTTTTACACCACGGAAAAACAGAGTTTGACTGGTTTGTGTTGTATATTTTAAAAAATCAAAATAAAATAAACAGTCAAACCCCAAGCCAATGATTTCTGGTGCCAGCAGAGTGATGCGGTTTAATGCTGAAAACTTCATTAGCAGAACAATGCTGCATTTTACAAGACATTGTTTTTCCACCCCAGTGTTCTTATTACTCAGCGGTGGGTCAGGAATCCAAACTTTTTACACTGTCCATAAAAGCTCCAGCTCAGGCTGTTCTCCCAGATGTACCTCCTGTCATGGAGCTGAGATCAGGAGAGAGGTTAGACCTGTGCCTCCAGCTTTTGGCTTGCAGGGGACTCCATCCTTTCCCCTGCTCCCCCATAAACTGGACCTGAGCTGGATTAAGGAGGCTGACACATTGCTGTGTCTCCCTGCTCATTGTTTCAGCTGGTTTAATGAAAGGGATGGAACATCTCATTTATCTCATCCTGCTTCCCACCCCAATTTACAGGGAAGGCAGAGGACAAACTTGATTATCAGGGCTCTGCATTGCTGAGGTGAAGGAGCCAGGCTTTGATGTTGTCGGGAAGAAAGAAATGGGACTGTGGCTTTCTAGCTGAATTTATGCTATTACAGAGCCAAAGGCCACTGTGGGGAATGTCCCCAAGCTGTCCCTCAGTACCTGCTCTTTGTGGGATTGTTGGACCAAGATGAACAGCAGCAGTTGCTCCAGCTGGACTTGGAAAACTCCAGAGTGGGAATTACGGGTTATTTTACACGCAGAGAGGGTGCAGCTTCCAGGAGAGCCCTCATGGCTGTTTAGAGCAATGAGGGGGACGTGCATTTGTGTGTTTAGAGGAAACAAAAGATGCCTGCACTGCCCACCTGCCCCTCCTGAAGGTATGAGATGAGCATTCCCTTTGGAGCAGCCTGGCAGCAGCAGCCTCTGTGCCTCCTGTGGGGAAGATGCTCCCAGTCCTCCTTTCTGTCCAACTGTTTGGGGTTTGTTTCCCCACGGCATTTTGGGGGTGAAAAAAATTACAGCTCAAAACACATTGGTTGAGAAAAATTGTAAAGGGCAGCTTGTTCCAAATTTCTTTCAAATCTGACCCCTCTTCAAAGGGTGCAGCCAGGAGAGCTCTAACCAAGTGGGATGTTTTCCTGCCTGCACCAGAAATCTTGTTTTTGAAGCAGCAGCAAAGTTAATCCATGTCAGAATAGCTCCCCTTCCCTTGCCACGCTGTCCTTAAAATCTCTTGGTGAAGTGCTCGTCCCTGGGAATTTTGCCATCCATTCCAGCAGAGCTGGATTTCATTTGATGACCCTGTGAATGAATAAATGAGTGCACATTCATTTGCTCATTTGGCCTCACCCTGGAGATTTCACCTAAATTGTTTATCTCCTTCCCTCTGCTGGCCTGGGATGCTGCAGGAAACAAAGGGCTCTGCAAGATGTGCCTTGTTGTTTCTAGCTGTGAAATTTACTTTTCTCCTTTGTTCCCCTTGGCTCCAGCACACGGCCCTGTGTGGATTTATGTGCCCACAGCCTTGTGTGGATTTATGTGCCCAGCTGCCTTGGCACAGCTGAAGGCTGGGGCTGTCAAAGTCCAAATCTGATTGTCCCGACCGTGCCATTGCTGGAGCTCTCTTGGGAGGATTTGTATTGTGATCTCCTTTTTTTGTCTCTTTTTATCATGGAAATGTTTTGTTGTAAAGGATTTGAGTTGACAGCATCAGCTCTGAGCCTCCTGGAGGGGAGTGGGGACTCTGGGAGGTGCAGAGGTCACAGGCAGATGTTATTTCTCAGGTAAGAGTGGCAGCAGGAAGGAGATGGGGACCATGTGTGGGGATCACCAAGCAAGATAAACCTCAGGATCCCTCCAGCATCTTGATTTTCCTCCCAGGGCTCCTGGCTAATCCCTTCCCCGCTCCAGCAGAGAGGGCCAAGTGCAAGGCTTGGTTTCCACAGGGTAGACTGAGATCAGTTCCAGGGAAATGACGGGGATTTACACCGAGGGAAGCGCCAGATCATCCTCGGTAAAACCAGGGCTGCAGCGAGGGAGGTTCAGCTGCGGGCGCACTGTCCTCGCTGGCTACCAGGCCTTTTCTCTCCCAACAGATGAGGAATGTTCCACCACCGAGCATCCCTACAAGAAGCCCTACATGGAAACCTCTCCGGCAGACGAGGACCCTTTCTACAGGCCCAGTTACCCGCAGCAGCAGGGACTGAACACGTCGTACAGGACTGAGTCGGCGCAGCGCCAGGCCTGCATGTACGCCAGCTCGGCGCCGCCCACGGAGCCCGTGCCCAGCCTGGAGGACATCAGCTGTAACACGTGGCCCAGCGTGCCCTCGTACAGCAGTTGCACAGTGTCTGCCATGCAGCCCATGGACAGGTTACCCTACCAGCATTTCTCTGCCCACTTCACCTCGGGGCCGCTCGTGCCCCGCCTGGGCAGCGTGGCCAACCACACGTCGCCCCAAATCGCAGACACCCACGGCATGTTCCAGCACCAAAGCTCTCACCAGCCCATCGTGAGGCAGTGTGGACCTCAAACGGGCATCCAGTCCCCTCCCAGCAGCCTCCAGCCGGCGGAATTCCTGTATTCCCACGGCGTGCCTCGAACCCTGTCGCCCCACCAGTACCACTCGGTGCACGGCGTGGGGATGGTGCCAGAGTGGAGCGAGAACAGCTAACCAGGGGGGCAGGGAACAGAGCCACGGGAAAATCCGAGAAGACGGGAGAAGGAAAAGGAAAAGGATCCCCCTGTTGATAACAAAGCGTTTTGCCAGACTCCTTGAAGTGAATGTTCACCGCTAGCACTCGAGAGGGACGGACACTGACCCAAACCACGGCCGGACATCATCGGCCTCGGTGTGACTTGCCCTGACCCCCCTTTTGTTTTCTTTTGTTTCAAAAGAAAAGCCAACGGCCCAGCACACTTCTGTCCCTCCACGGTCCCACCCAGTTTGTGTTGCTGCCACCACCCTGGTCCCCCCCTGCCCTTCTGCTCTTTCTCTTCTCCAAGGGACACCAAACTCCTGCTGCCTTTCTCACCACGGTCAGAATGCTTGAACGAGAACAATTAGGTTGTTACTTTTTTTTTTTTTTTGTGGTGTTGATGTTGACAATGTTATATAATAAATAATAATATATATTTTTTTCTTTTCATTTTCTCAGAAAAAAAACAAGGAAAAAGACACCGGCCCTTTATACCAAGGGTGGATTTTGGAGTGGTGTTTCATTTTTTTTTTTTTTAATTAGTGTTATCTTTACTTTTCAACAGAAAGAGGTACTGAGAACTCACAAGTAAATAAATCCAGTACCTACCTCATCCAGGCATTGTACCGAGAGTGAAATTACTCCCACAGGGAGCTGTGATTCCTTACAAATTCCCCAAAATTCTCTCCGGGAACCATTCCATAAACCATCCCCTCATCTCCTTTTCTGCTTGTAATTCTCTCACTCCTCTTCCCTTCCCATCTCCTGGTCTTTCCTGGTCCCTCAGCCGTCTCTGACAGGAGTGTGGGGTTATTTGCAAACATCCCCAGCTTAAGTCCTGCTGGATTTTTAGCAGCATGTGGAAAACCAGGCTCTGAGCCAGCTGCCACAGGGGGAGAGGGGGGAGAGGATGCAGACACTGAGAGGAAAAAGTTTGCTCACCAAAATGATGATGACGCTTGTTTGCAATCCCGGGCTTTCATTTTCTCCCGTGTTCCTTCGCTTCCTCTCCAAAAGAAAAATGAAAAAAAAAAAAAAGGGATATCAGTCTGGGTGTGTGAAGTGAGATATTGAATAAATGTGTTTAAAAGGGACAGAAAGTGATCATGAGAGGCTGGGAGTGGTGGAGGTAAAAAGAGAAGGAAAAGCAAATATGTGCAAGGAAAAATGTCTACTGCAGAATATTTCAGGTGTAAAATTTCCTGGTCCTATTTATTTATACGTGGGAGTTCCAATAACTCCAAGGATGTCACAAAAGCAGCTGATTCCAAGAAGTTCAGATTTTTATCGAAATGGAAGTTTGCTTTCTTTTCTTCTTTTTTTTTTCCTCTCCAAGCTGTGCACACTCTATATAATTTACATATATTTTTAATTAAAAGTAATTCTAATTAACTAAAGAGGTATACCTGCGTGTCAGCACTGGGAGTGTGGGTGGGCACATGTGGGAATTCTGATGTGGGAGGGGGTATAGACAAGTATCCAAAGACATGGAGCAAAGCCATGGAGCGAAGGAGAAAAAAACCAATCCCTACCTGGCTCTGATCTCCCATTTTTGTGTGCCAATTTATGGCTCACAAATACCACACACTCTCAAAGGCAAGGGAGTGCCCATGTCTTTTTAATGGATTTTCGGGTTTGGGGTGGTTTTACTTGATTTTTTTTGTTGTTATTTTTTTGTTTGTTTTTGGTTCTACTTGATGCCCATAATTGAATTTTTATTTATTTCTGCCGTAGCAGAGGAGATGCAAGGTCACAGGGGGGAAGGTGGGGATGGGCTGAGCTGGAGCGGAGTTTGGGGCTGTGGCACAGCTGCCTGGGCCCCCCAGGGCTGTGCTCTCCTGGGGTCACTTTCCCTCAAGGCAGATGTAAAAGTGACCTTGGTGGGTGCTGGGGTGGCGTTGGGAAGCCCCAGCGAGGTGGAACTGCACCCTGCTCCCAGGGCAGTGAGGCTGGTGGGAAGTGTTTGGCCCAGGGGAGGCGTGGGGTTGTGTCCCAGCCTCGGTGGAGGAGGGGAGATGCTTTGGGAATTGGAAACCAGGTGGGAAATCAGCTCCAGAGCAATGAAGAGGTTGCAGGTGGGAAGCCCAGCAGAAAGGTTGGCTCTGTGGGGCTGCTGAGGCAGCATCACCTCAGGAAGAGCATGGAAGGAGCCAAGGAAGTGTCCCCAGCCTGAGCCAGAATCACCTCAGGAAGAGCATGGCCAGGTCCTGGGAAGGAGCCAAGGAAGTGTGCCCAGCCTGAGCCAGAATCACCTCAGGAAGAGCATGGCCAGGTCCTGGAAGGAGCCAAGGAACTGTGCCCAGCCTGAGCCAGAAACACCTCAGGAAGAGCATGGCCAGGTCCTGGGAAGGAGCCAAGGAAGTGTGCCCAGCCTGAGCCAGAATCACCTCAGGAAGAGCATGGCCAGGTCCTGGAAGGAGCCGAGGATGTGTCCCCAGCCTGTCCCACATGGCAGGGACACCGAGGGACACCCTGCAAAGGCACAGAGAGGCAGCAGGATCAGTGGGCCACTCCACAGAGACATTCGCACCTTGCTGTCCCAAGGATGTGGGGCATGGGGTCTTCTGGGCCTCTCCCAGCACTGCCTCCAATAAAACTTTCTTCTTTCGGTTGTCTGCTTTTACTGTCTCATGCTTGCAAAACCTCTCCTGGTTGTTGGGTTAGACACAGCCAAAATGTGGTGCTGGAGCTCGCTGTGGGCATCAACAACATTTGTGGGCAGAAGGAGACGCAGGCACCACGTGTGGGGCACGGCTGGGACCTCAATCCCTGCAAAGCTTTTTGTCTGCATGGAGCCACCCCCAGGGAATCGCCCGGACGTTGCATTAAATCACACAGAACATGCAGTGCTCCAAGACTGACGAGTAAATTGCATTTTGAGTTAAGGAACACAACAATTACAGTCTATTTAGCTGTCATCTAGGCTGTGCTTCCCCAGCTTCGTTATCCCACTGCTGATCATGCAATAATCTAATCCCCATGGGGTGGTTCCCATGTAATTACATGGGCAGTGGTTACCCTGTAAGTAAAGAGGTCTCCCCAGAAATGCCTGCCAGGCTTCTCAAAGAGGATTAAGGAAAACACAACTCCCGTGGAAAATTACTTCTGAAGTGTTGGGAGGAAAGCCTCAAGCTTCCAACTCCACTCATTTCCTCAGAGCTCCTCGGGCTTGGTTTTCGGCTCCTTGGGGTTATGCTGAGATTCTGTGGTGGGTTTTGGGGCTGGAAAAGCAGGCAGCTCCCTGAGGATACAGCCTTGTGGAGCCACACTGGCGTGAGGAGCAGGGAGGCCAGCAGTGGCAGAATCATCACCTGTCACAGCAGTAAAATCTGGGATGAAGGCAAAGAAAAGGTGGAGGGGGATCCAATACAGCCTTTCCCTCCTCTTTGGAAGGAGTTTGCCAACGTGGCATTTCCATATGGCAATTCCATTTCCATGGGTAGGACTGGGAGGAGTCAGGATGTGGAAGGAAAAGGTGATCCCTGGCTGGATGTGTGTCTGTTCACCCTTGAGCTTCTACTTTTCCCCAAGTCCAAAACAACACCAGGAGCTGTCAAGAAGAAGGTTGTCCTGTCCCTCTGGTTGTGATTTTATGTTCCAAAGAGCCTGATGTGATTTCTTTGATTTCTTTTCTTATGGATTCATTTCTTAGCCGGGAATAATAATGCTGACGATAAAAATAAACAGAGAAGTTGGGGGAAAATTACATTTGTCAGTGGAGGAATTGGACAAGAGGGGTTGCAAAATTCACCCTATTCAGAGCTTAACTGGCAATTCTTCCCTGTGAGGGTGGGCAGGCCCTGGCACAGGGTGCCCAGAGCAGCTGTGGCTGCCCCGGGATCCCTGGCAGTGCCCAAGGCCAGGTTGGATGGGGCTGGGAGCAGCCTGGGACAGTGGAAGGTGTCTCTGCCATGGCTGGGGTGGCACTGGATGGGCTCTGAGGTCCCTTCAACCCAAACCATTCCATGATTCTTTAATAAGAAGCCTTGAAACTTGAGGAAGACCCTCCCAAAATAACCCCCTGGTGGTTTTCCACAAACCCCACTGAGGGTGTTGGGGGTGGGCTGGACCTGGGCTGCTCCTGCAGGTCCCGGGCCTGGGGACAGGGATGATGGGCTGAGAGTCCAGGAGAGCTGTACCCCGGGGAGAGGAGGGAACTGGGCTCCAAAGGGAGCTCCAGAGGACGAGCAGGGCTGCTGAGGTGGGGGGAGAAGGCAGTGGAGGCCCATCCTGGCCATGAGCAGGGAATCTGGTGAGGAAAGGGGCTGTGGAACATCACCAGGCAGAAGGCAAGCAGGCCTTTAGGGATTAAGCAGAATAAACAAGAGCAGGCTGAGCGATCCCTCGGAGCAGGAAACCCAACCTGTGCTGAGAACACCTCTGAGAGAGCGAGCAGCAATCCCCAGGCTGTGGTCACCATGCTGTTTTTCCAGCTGCCTCCCTGGGCTGAAGCACTCCCTGCACTCTGAGCCCGGTACCCGGGCAGGGTTTTGATGCCCTGAGAGGCACAGAGAGCTCTTTGTCTGCCCCTATCAATCACTCCACAATCCAGGTTTCACCAGCCTCGATGCTGGGTGGGTTTGGGAGATGACTTTTCCCCACCAGCAGCCCCCAAACCTGCACTGGTGAAGATTTTCCTACAGGCAGGGAAGCTTGGAAGGGGCAAAGTCACCCCTCCAGTGCTCAGGCTGCTCCCACGGCAGAGCCAACCTCCCAAAAATTGCTCCTGTGCCTCAAGGGCTGAGGGAAAAAAATATCCCAAAGCCTCAGGATTCTTGTCCATAAATCCAGCCCACAATATCATAGATTTTACAGTGCTGCCAACTCTGACAATTTTATGATGGGTCTCATGTGATTTGCAAAAGTGTGGTTTAGTTTTTTCTCTTAAAATTTCCAGCTCCTGGAGACCAGTGAATATTTGAGGCTCCCAAAGGATTCTGAGTCTTTCCCCCACTGCCCTGCTTTTGATTTTTTGTTTGATTTTAGAACATACTGTAAAGTTGAAATTTTACTGGAGAGAAAAGTGAGGCTGAGAAAACATGACTTGGGGAGGTGGGGCTAGAACTCATCATGGGTCAGAAAATATTTAAATTTGGGGTTTTTAAAATTTGTTTTTAATTTAATTTTTCTCTGTTAAAGTCAATGCCTTTGCTGAATTATTTTTGAGTAATAAAAATGACAAAGTTTGAAGTGAATGGCAAATGTTCAGAGAGTGGTTTGAACAAATTCCCACCCCCAAAGAGGAGCAACACTTCGTTCACATTTAGATTTTACTCCTTCAAAATTTCCAAGGAAACTTTTCAACCTGAAGCCCAAATTTCAGAGGGACGTGTTTCACTTGAACCCATCACACCCAGGGGCTCCAATATCTCCTACTTCCTTTTCCTGGCTGAAACAAACCCTTCAGACTCAGTGCCTGCTTCTGGCTGTGGGGTTTGGAGATTTTGCCCTGCACCTGTAAGGACTGAAGTACAGAAAAGTGGATTTAAAAGTGTTCCTGAGACAAACAAAGGCAAGAAATAAAGGTACAACATCTTCCACAGTCAATCAGAAAGGCTGGTTTGAACATCCTGGCTCCAACTTCTCCTGGGAACACCTGGGAAAAGCCCAGGAACAACCCCAAGGTTTCCCACCAGCACCATTTGCACCTGGATGAGCCCTCCCACCACAGGGCTTAAAGGCAGAGGGAAGAGGAGGGTGGGGTTTTGAGGAGGTTTTGCATCGACTTCTTGTAGGGATTCTGTTGGGATACATTTGGGCACAAGTGAGTAAAAGGAAGACAAAGGGACGTGGTGAGAATATGGGAACTGGTCACTGTGGGTGTCACCCGTGCACGTGTCTCACTCAGGGGTGTTTGCTTCTACTAGAGACTGAAGAAATAAGTTGTAATCTGCCTCAGGGCAAAAATTGCTGCTTGAATTATGAACAGAAGGTTCTAAACTGGGAGGGAGGAAGAGGCAAACACCTGCAGCAGTGCACGGTGAGCCCTCTAACAGCAAGGTCAAAACGCATTTCCTGTCTCTGGGTCACTGCACACCTGAGATGTCTGGGTGCAACTTCTCATCAGAGCTTTTAACTAGAAAAAAACGTGCCCCACAAACACCCAGGATGGCTTTTGTGGGACAAAACCTGCAGAAAGCAAGCCCAGCTGAAGCCTGGTTGCAAAGATGAGCAGAATGACGAATTTGGGGCTGTTCCAGTAGTGTTGGCTCCCCTGCCTGAGCTTGGTGCTGCCTGGGCAGGGGAGGAGAGGCAAATCCAGACTTGGAGAGCTTTTAATTGAAGGCAGGGCGTCCTGTGGATGGTCTGTGCTGCTGGGGCAGTCTGGAGCTGCTCAGGGAGTCCGGAGAGGGAGCAGCTCTGCACAGATGCTTTACAGGCTGAGTGAGTGCCAGGCACCAATATTGGTATTGGGGTGGTGCCAGCCGAGGTGCTGATGGCAAACCCAGGCTGGCACTGACTGCAGCCCTTGCCTACGTGGGGAGCAAATAACAAAGCTCTGGTCTGGGACATTTCCAAGTGTCCTGTGCTGGGCTTGTATGGCAAAGCAGGGAGGCAGCACCACCTCGCAGCTCCAGGTTGAGGCAACCTTGCGCTGCTGGGTGACCTTCAAAGCCTCCAAAAACACTGGCAAAGGAGAGTGAATAGCACTGTTGGACCCATGTGGGTATCTGAGCTTTCTGGGAGTGTTTAACCAGCACCAAAACACTGCTTTTAGGCTTGCACGACATCATCCCTTCACTTACAAAAAGGAGCAGTTGGACTTTGCCCTCCATTTTTAAGCCACTCACCTGAAACCATAAATTGTTGGTTTTTTGGGTTTTTTTTGTGTAAAGCTTCTCCTAGAAGAGGAAGCATCAGAGATGCTTAATTTTGGGCATAAAACCTTGCTGCTGGCCAGCCCAGCATCCCAACTTGTTGCTCTGCTGTAAAGAGTATTCAAAGAAGGAATAAAACACGGGGAAGTCAGGAACCAGAAAGGGTCAACTCATTCTTAGCTGTGTTCTAATATTAAATATTAATAGAAAAGAAATCCCAAGTATTTCCCCACTGTCTTCCAGACACTGGGGTTCAGTGTCTGGCACTACTTGAAGGTTTTCACCCATAAGGAAGGGAGCTCCAGGTCTGAGCAGGATTATCACCATCCCAGGGCATTCCTGAGCCTGATGTGGGATGATTTTTAAGGTGAATTTGCTTGGATTTTTGTTCAATTGGCACAGCTGTTAATAAAGCACAGGGAAGTGAGATGTCCTTTCTCACCTGGTCGTGGCAGCTTTCAGGGGTTTTTAGCAACTTGATCAGAGATTGATGGATGGGGCAGAACCCCCTTGGATCATTATCTGGACCCTGCTCTTTCCAGGAGGACAGAATTCCAGGAGAATTTCAGGACAGGTAACTCTTTGCCTGGGAGGTGCAGCAGGCTGGGATGGGACAGTAGCCAAATATAATCTAAATTAGGGCTTCATCTGGAGAAAAAGCTGGAGAGTTTGGGAGCCAGGAGAAGTTGAACAGGCACTATTTAAAGAATGAACTGGCTGGAGAAACTCTCCAAGCTCAATGGCATTTCACTGAGGACCCTCAACATTCAACCTGAAATTCTCCTGGGTTTTTATTGAAGGAGGTTGAATTTTGCTCATGAAGGTCCCAAAAGACAACTGCAGTGGCCCATTTCTTTAGGAAATAAAGCTGCTCCCAACTGTCTGCACCAACTATTCCTTAACTAGAAGGTTTTATCCATCAGTCTTGTCCATAGTGGGGCTGCTACTGAGAATTCCAACAGGATTATTCTTTCAGGTTGTAGATGGGCCCATGCAGAGTTAGGTTGGAGAAAAAAAAAGTCGTGTGGGGGTTTTTAAATTTAGTTATTTGCTGAATCCATCCTGCTGAAGTTCAGTGGAGCAGAAATGTATTAACTGAATGCTGTGCTGTAGGGATCTGTTCTCCTTCAGGACAGAGCAGTGGGATAACAGGGGAAGGAGTGGTTTGTGCATTAGGGATAACAGGAAGCACAGCCATTGTCCAGACCTGGCTTGTGCAACTCGCTTGGGATTCCATCAAGGACACGATCCTTGCCTGGAGGAGAGGGATTAAATGGTAGGATAAAAGGAATAAAGCCACAAACCCCGCCCCAGACTGCAGGAAAAGACAAGCAAACGCTGCTCTCTCCTCACACTTGGGAGTGACCCCGGCAGGGAGATGCTCCCTTGAATCCCAACCTTTCCGAAGCACTCGTGGCAAGGAGCAGCTCTGTGGTGCCACGACCCCGAGCTGTCCCCTGCTCCCACGGCTGGTGCTGGTGCTGAGGGGGCTCTTTCTCAGTGTCACTGATGGCCCTGACCTTTATGTTCAGTCTGTGTTCACCGAGCTCCCCCTCGCCGGGGAGGGATCAGCCTGGGAGCCCTGGCACTGCTTCCTGCCCGTCCGCCTCCTGGCTTTCCACGGGATGGAAAAATCCTCCAGCTACCTGCCTCCCTTCCTCGAAGCCAAGGGGATGAGGGGAAATGGCAGAAAATCCTTTACATGGCTGTGATTTTTGGAGACATAAAAGCTTCTCTTTGAGAGCAAATACTTTTTCTTTTTTTCCACCCCCCCCTTCTCCTTCTCATGGCATTAGGGCTCAAGAAATTCCTTGGAAAATAATTTGTCAAGGCCCTGCCTGATCAAAGACATATATAAAAGGACCCTTTTTTTTCATGGGGAAAAACTCCCCCTCCGAGCTCAGAATGAATTGGCAATTCATTTACCAACTGTCAGATAAAGTAGCTCAATCCCTATCACGTCTTTAGCTGGAGCTGTGGCCAGAAGGAAGCAATTCCCGGCCCACTGTGCGTCCATGTTTGGGGTATGTTAGTGATTAGAGTATTCCTGCCTGGGGGATGCAGAAAGATATGACTCAGATTCACAAAAGAGCCATAAATCTCCCTCCTTTTATTCAAAATGTGTGTTTTATAGCCATTTCCTGGCCAATTTCTGCCTGGGATAAATATGTAACATATCTCTGTGTGTATAGTTTCTTAGGGTTGAGTGTTGGGCTTCCTCTCAAGAGCCAACTGTCTGCTCAGAACAGCAGAGAGCCACACTCAGACTTTTCCTTTCACTCCCAGAGAGTTGGGAGCTGGCCTAGCTGAGCCTCGGTTGCCTGTCCCGGTGGCACCTGCTCCTGTTCTCCTTGAGCTGTGGTCCCTGGAAAAGGACTGGGTGGGAGATAGGATCTGGAAGACCCCAAGAAGGTCATCCAGGCCCCAGGAGAGGATGAACCAGATTAGAAGGACAACGTAGAGCTGAAGGAAAAGGCAGGAGGAGGTGGACAGCAGGGCAGGAAAAGTCAAGGCAGGGATATTCCTCTGGTTTAGACCCCCCCATCCCAGGCTGCACAAGCAGAAATGCCCAATATCTTTGGTTGTGTCATCTTTTGGCTCTGATGGGGTGCAATCCTTCACTGGAACCAGCTGAAGTAGCTGAGAAATGCTCCCCAAGACCCATTTGCTCTTCATGTTCAGCCAGAGGATGAGTTCCAGGAAGAGGGAAGAACAACAGGAACAACCATGCTCCTGGAGAGTAACAGCACTCAGCTCTCCATCGGTGTCCTGCCCTTCCAAGTCACGCAGAAAGCTGATTCCCCTCGCTAAAACAACAGGAAAACCCATCCTCTTTGCAGGAAAGCAGTAAATTTGGGGGTCTGGCATTGCTGGTACTTTATTTTTAGCTCTTCCCTCTAATCCTTTAAGCCTGTAGTTCCTTTCTGTTTCCTTTTCCCCTAAACCAGGAGCTGCAATCGCTTGGCCCTGGTTCAGAGTCTCAAAGCCAAGGGCAAAGCTCCCAGATCCCAGAGCAGTCTGCGAGGGGCCTAAGGTTTATCTCCTGGAGGGTTTGATCTGAAAGCTGCTGGAGTTGGTGGGAATCTCACCCCCAACCCTCAGGAGCTTTTTTTTACCGTGCCCTCAAACATACCCAGCCTATCTGGCAGTGCCCTCGTGCATGCGGTGTTTAAAAATAACACGTGTGGCTGCAACAAACAGCCTCAAAATGTTTCCTAAACTTTGGCCTGAGGCTAGAATTGATCTCAGATAGCCAGTGTGATGCCTTGAGTGAAAGACAAAGCAATAAAAATGTGGATTAATGACTGAGGATGATGGGAATTTCTCCTGAAGGCGGGTGGCAGAGGAAAATATCACTCCCTGTAGCAAGGTTTGTGTTATAGCTGTGCTTTGGATGCTCATCACAGGGGATCCACTGCCAGGCTGCTCTTTTTCTGCTCTTTGCTGCTTTCCAGTGACTTCTGGGGGCTTCACATTGCGGGTTTATCTCCTTCCATGAGCCCTTCCCACCAGGTGAACAATCCCATGGCTCTCAGTGCCAGGAGATGTCGATTCTTCTGAATGACCTCCCTCTGCATCAGGCACTGCTGGTCCCGGGGTAATTTATCAGCAGGGGAAAGAACTTCTGGAGATCCCCCAAACGCTGGGTTTAGTACTTCTCTGCCTGAGGTGACCCTTTGATTTCAAACAAGGAACCAGCAGATCTGAAACCTTCCACACGAGTGCCTTGCAGCTCTGCCCGCAGCTTTCAGCTGAATTTATTTTTTTTCTCCTCGTGGTATCTCCATTGCAGGCCCCCTCATGTAAACATTTCGAAGCACATGCTGGTTTGAACAATGATTCATCCTATTAAAGTCCAAGTGGCTCCTCACAGGATGCTTTCCAGAGCTAGGCAATAGATATAAAAAGGGCAGGGACCACGACTTCCCTGGGCTATCTCAAGTGCCTGGTACTTCAGACACGACGGGCTCGGCTGCAGGGGAGCTGGGCTCTCTATTCAAGCTGCTTGGAAATGGGATTTATAGGGGTCTTTTTTCCTCCAGGAAATCCTCAAACATGCTAAACAGGCTCGGATTGTTGGGGTTTCAGGCAGCTCCAGTGATGGTTCAGAGCAGGGCTCTCATGTGAGAGAAGGGCAGTGGGAGGTGACTTTGTGCACAGCAGGGTTTCTTTATCAGCCAGAAAACAAAATAGTCAAGTTGAGAAATGACAATTTTCCAGCTTTTGACCTAAACATTTGGTCTTCAATAGATACAACACAGAAAAGGGCTTTTCCCCCCCCATTTGTGCCACTTTCTGTGTTTTACGTGGCTGATCCCAGCTCGGCACAGGAATTTGGGAAGCTCCTGGCTCTGCCTGGAGACCACGTGCAGCCCTGGAGAAGGTCCCTGGCTGTGTTCAAGCACTTCAAATGTCACTGGGAAGTGGCCTCTGTGCCCAAGGGCTCTGTGACCCTGGCTGGGACAGCTCAGGTGCTGCCACAGGGATGTCCCAGCACATCCCAGTGCTGTGAGGGCTCTCGGGAGCCTGTGGAGACAGGGAAAAGCTGGGGAGGGTGGACAAGGAGCATCCTCAGATTAGATCTTGACTTGTTTTAGTGAAAGACTATCAGAGCTCTCTCAGGATAGGAGATTTTGTGATATCACCTTGTGCATGTAGACAGAGAAGCTCAGGGAATTTTTGGGGGTGTCTCTGGGAAGTTTTCCAAGCATCCACGACCTTCACTGCCCGTCCCCTCAGCTGGCTGGACCTCAGCCAGCCCTGCACGGCTTTGTCAGGCTGCTGCTGAGCCTGAGCTCTTCCCAAAAATAGAAATTAAAATGCCTTCGTTGAATATTTTCAAAATTATTTTTTACAAACTGAAACAGAGCAGGCATTTTACAAACAGCATGTTTTTCATGGGACATTTGAAAGCCAAACAAACAAAAAAAATTGTCCAGAAATGAAGCTATGACAAAATTAATCTCTTTCATTACAAGATGATTCAATGCAGAGAAGTGTTTTACTTCTTTAGTGATTTATCAACTGTCTTCAAATAGACCAGGTAATTTAAGTTAAAAAATTATCATTCTGTTGAAAACTCCCTTTTTTTTTTTTTTTCCTGGAGAAAAATGAACTGTTTCAAGAAGAAAAGCTTTCTCTGGGAACCAGGGAAGTGCTCCTGGAGGTGTTGTGGAGACAGGGAAAGAAGTGAAGTGAGCTGACTTTGTATATTTATATAAAGTATTTTAGGGTGTCTATAAAATATTTTTTAATCTGCTTGATCGTTGGGCAACCAAACACAGAGGTAGAGATACCAACATGATATTTTTGAGGGGAGTTTCTGACTCATCAGACATTTGTAGAAGGGATCTATGGACCCTTGAGGCTTCTGCAAAAAGCAAATTGATAGCAGGGCATTACCAGGGAGAAAAGAGAAAATCCAAAAGCCCTGAGCATGGCCAGGCAGTTGCTTTAGGAGAAAAAAAATAATAGAATTTCCAGGAAAAGCCTCAAGATGCTCGTGGTGAGCTTGAGTGAGGGAACACCTGGGGAAGATTGATTAAGAGACAGCCAATGTGTGCCTGTGATTTATGAGGAGTGGGCCTGGCTTTAGTAGGAGTTTTTGGGAGATATTGCTGCTATGGTGCAGGACAGAAAGCTCCTGGATGCAATCGAGTTCCCAGACTGTCAAACCTCACTTGATAAGGTTCCATCAGGGAGATTATTCACTCAGAGAGGGGGAAACAGAGTAAGAGGTCAAAGAAGCCATGGAGCAGAAACCTGCTTGGAGAATTCTCTCTGTGCATCCAGCTCAATATAAACATGTGTGTAAAAATCTAAATATCTATCTATCTCTATCTGTCTGTCCATCTAATTATTTACCTAAAACAGTCACTCCTGCTCCTCCTTCCTGGCAGCAGGGAGCAATTCCCTGTGCTTGAATCCTGCCTGCTTCAGCTGGGAGAAGATTATTTTAGGGATTCACTCCCAGGAGGACCCTTTGGACTTGAGCTTTGGGTTATTATTTTTTGCTGCCCTGTGTGTTGGATGGTGGAGCTGGGATCAGGAGGTGCTGTTTGGAGATGCAGAAGTCCATCCCTGCTCTTAAAGGGCTTACACTGTGGCCAAGGCACCAAATTCCCCTTTGTAAGGTGTGAATAACCAGAAGGATAATAATAACTGAAGGATGGTTAAACGAGTACACAGAGTTTTCCAGCTGGATAAAGACAGGGAACAGATAAGAGAAGTTGATAACTTTGGTTTTTGGGAGTGATCAGTGGCCTCAAGGTATAATTTATTAAAAATATAAAATAATATTATATATTATTATATATATATATTATTAATAATATATAAAATATATATTATTGCCTTATAAATGTTGGCAAAATGAAGGGTTTGAGCATCCCTGGAGCTGGCAATGCCTGAGGGTCTGGAATGGGCATCCACTGCCTTTCAAATGGATCAGTGGAGTTTTCTGCAATGTCACCTCTGGCTTCATTTGTTTTCGTGCCTTTTGGAATTCTCTGGGATTCTCTGGAACCAGAACGGCTGGGCTGCATCTCCTGTCCTTTGATAAGGTTGTATCTTTTGGAATTTCGCTTTTGGAGGTGGAGGTTTGAGAGATGTGTCCAGAAGGCAGTGAGGCAGAGACCAGCAGCTTTAGGGACTCTGCTTCTGCTCTTACTCCACACCAGGTACCTGCTGCTTCTTTCTGCTCTGCTCCCCAGAGCCTGAACAACGAGAGCTCTTTAATTCCTGATCAATATTCGCTCTTTTTGGCACAAAAATGGGCACTTCTGGCTCCATCCAGTGAGACATCAGAAGGGTTTTTAGGTCTTGTTGAAAAGCCAGGCTGTTAGGACAAAAGAGAAAGGAGGAAGGCCCAAAGCTGCCTCATAAATCCCAGAAATCTTTTGATGCCTTCAGCTCTAAAGCTACAATGGGATAAAAACCACAGCCAGCAGAAGAATATGGGACATTGCTTCCCTGGAGCAAGGAATCAGCTGGGAACTTAGGCCAGATACAGTTATGGCATCACCTTGGCTGGCCAAAAAAGGCCTGAGCCTGCCTTGGGGTGTGGTTGTGAGCGAGGATCCCACTGCCCCATGAACTGGGGCAACTGGGCTAAGTCCACTCCCAAAGTGTTCTCTTTGATGGGGGCACCTAAACCCCTAAACTGAAGTTTTTCCATTTAGGAGGAGGCTCCACCTGGTCAGTAGCCCATAGTCATACTGGGAAGGTCCAGAGTCAGTGGGACCATTAGGAAAAAAGGGAACTCCGGACAAAACTCTTCCCTGGCAGCACAGTCAGATGGTGGAGGCAGCTGCCAAGAAGGCCACGAAGGTCTCACGTGTTTTAAGATGCAGTTAGACATTTTTATAGGAAAAGAGCTGCACGTGGGAATCTCACAGGGAAAGGAGGGGAATGTGACGCAGTGAGGGGGAACAGGGATGTGTTTTGGGGCTCACAGCTCTTTTTGAGAGCTGTCACCTGTGATCTGTGTCCTGACATCCTTCATTCCAACCCGAAAGCGGCTTTTCCAGCAGATTCCCACTCTGGCTTGGTTCATGTGGTTCTGCCTTGGATCAGTTCCTGGGAAGAGCAGACCCAAGTGGAGCAGAGACCACAAGCTTTTCTGGGGGAATGTCCCCAGGAGCTGCATCCTGTACCTGCCTCTTCCTACCATAACCCATAACAAGCACCATAACCCTCAACCTGCAGGAAAAGATTCTAAACCCTCAAAATACACCTGGGAGCCTTTACCTTGTGTGTCCCGGGATTTGCAGTGTTCTCCCAGGGCAGGACAGGATGGCTGCAGTGTGACCCCATCCCCACAGATGCTTTCCCTGGAAATTGACTTCATCTGAGCCAAAAACAGCCCAGGGAGAGAACTCTGCCTCTGAGAGGTCTGGGGTTCTCACTCACAGGGCTGTGGGAGTCTAATTTTAGCAATTTAAAATGTAGGCCTCGAATTTAAGCAGCTCATCCAGGCTTTTTTCAATAAACACGTGTCCTTCAGCTCCGGGAGGCTGCGCAGGCCAGCAGAAAATACAGAGGGAGCATGTGGTGCTTGTAGGGATGCCCCAGCAGTGCAGAACAGCGCTCTGGCTCGGGGTGAGGACAGGGAGCTGGCACAGACTCAGGGCTCTGCTCGGAGCCTCTCGCAGGCCGAGACAGAAAGATAAACAGAAATGGGAAACAGTGGCTGGGGCGACACAAACGCAGCTTCTCCTCCCGTGTGTGCTCCTGGGGGTGGTTGCATTCCCTCAAAGCAGAGAGCAAGTCAACAAGAAGACAATAATAATCACAGCAGCAATGAAGAGCGTGTCTGCTGGGGCTGTTTCCTAAATCCTGCTCTGGCAGGGGCTGCGTGCTGCCTGCTCCTGGCGCTGCAGCCCTGCTGGGAAGCGATAAGGAGACACAACCTCCTGCACTTGAAAGTGCACTCGAAATAGAAAGGGAGATAGAGCTCCACAAGAGGAACCCAGGCGGCCTCAGGCTTCCCTCAGGCCTGGCTGGGGGCTTCAACAGCCAGGAGCCCCTGGGAGCAAACTGAGAGCAAATTCTCTGCTGTCTTTGATGGACAAGGGGTCAAGGTGCTCCTCGAAGGTGGAACAGCTCTGCTTTCGCCAAACCGGCTGGGATTGAGGCCTCAGGGAGGTGGGCAGCACAGGGGCCACTGGCACAGCCAGGCTTTGGAGCCCTTTGGGCCAGCCCTCCCTTTCATTTTAGGTGTGAGGAAGCTCTGGACTTACCAGAGTTAGAAAAATGATGGTTATTACACAGGAGAAATTCTGTGTTTTCTGTTCCCTGTGAGGGCGGGGAGGCTCTGGCACAGAGAAGCTGTGGCTGTCCCTGGATCCCTGGCAGTGTCCAAGGCCAGGCTGGACAGGGCTGGGAGCAGCCTGGGATGTGTCCCTGCCCATGGTCAAGGTGTCCCTGCCCATGGCAGGGCTGGGATGAGATGGCTTTGGGGTCCCTGCCAACCCAAACCATTCTGTGGATTCTTGAGCAGAAAGTTCCATGGATCATCCAGGTGTGAGGATAGAGACAAACTCCTCTTTCTGTTTGGAAAGCAGGAGCTCTGGGTGGCTTTTGGGTCATCACGTGTGAGCCCCTCTCGGGCTCTGTGGCTTTTTCTTGCTGTTCATTTCAGATGACAAACCCCTCCCAAAGCAGCACCTAGAGACACTGGCAAGCTGGTGGAGCAGGGAACTTTTCCAGCAGATGTGGCTTTCCAGGCCCTTTGCTTTCCCTGCACTTGGTGAGGTACTCAGGAGAGGGAAAGAGCCCCTGTGAAGCCAGAACCTTTGCCCACAGACCAGCAAAACCCCGTAATACTGGACACCAAACATTTGTTTTGACCTCAAGGCAACGTCCAGACCTTGGCCATGAGAGGGGATGAGATCATGGTGTGTCTGCAACAAATTTCAAACCATCTCTGCTGTTGGGCACGTGCTGGGCATCAAATTAACTGGATGTTCTGAGAGATGCCTTCCCCAGAACTCCTCCTGTGCTGGGTGTGGCTCGTTCTCCCTGTGCTTTCTCATTTTCCAGCAGTGAATTCAGTCCTGCACCTGCTCAGCTGTTTTCCAGAGGTGAATCCAGGAGCTCAGAAGCTACATAAGGATATCTAATTCCCTTTTTCCCGCTCCCACGTGTGCTCCTGCCCTCCAAAGCAAACACAGCAGGCAACAGGAGCACTGCTTTCCATGAATTGTTTTGCTCTGTTTTCGAAGAAGAGACCGGGGAAAATCTGTGGAAACTTTCTCGCTGGCCCGAGTGAGTCGAGAGAAAGAAAAACATTGCTCCAGAGTCAAAACTGAAATGGTTTTGGTTTTTCTTGCGTTCAAAGATGAACAGGAAAGGCAATTCATGAGGGGAAAGGGAACGGCTGCTGTGGAAACCACAAAAAAGCTTTCGAGGACCTGGCTCCAATCCTGCTGCGCTTGGATGAGCTGCTGGTTCGCAACCTGGATGTCACCAAGAGTCAGGCACGATCAGCTACTCTGCAGAACAGAAAACTGTGGGCCATGGAAGGGGTTCTATAGGTAAAATTCACTGTTGGATGGGGCAGCAGAGAGGCAGCTGCTGTTTGATCAGAATTACTTCAGTCTGGAGCTGAGCTTCCTAAATCTCTGCTACAGTCCAAGCCTTGTTCTTCCTCTTGCACCCCTCCCAGGATCAAAGACAGGCAAATAAAATAAAAGGAAGTGGTTGAAATGGTCTTGAAAGAGGAAATTCTTGTCTAATTCCAGGTCATGGCAGAGGCTGTGTGTTCTGCCTGGGGAGGCTCTCTCATCTCCCAGGCCTGGAAAAGCCATTGGCAGTTCTGAACCTAGAACTAAAGACTTCCTCCCCTCTGGCCCCAGAGAGGAAGAAAAAAGAGGAGTGTTTTGTGCATGCAAAGGGTGGCTGGTTCCACAGGAGGACTCCTATCCTGGCTGTTTGGGAGGCGGGACATCAGTCTGGGGAGGCCAAGAGTTATTTTGGAAAAGCAAGCTTCACGTTTCTCATCTGCAGCACATGGATGTGCTTCACCTCCTTCTCCTCCTCCAGCCTCCTCCTCTGTTGTGCCTTTCCTGCCAGGGCGCTCCCAGCCCTCCTGGTGGCCCTGTCCCCAACCCTGGGGCACAGTGTCACTGTGTCCCTGCTGGCAGCAAAGCTCCTGGCACAGCAGGGTGAAGCTGGAGGCTGCTTTCCTCTTCCCAACCTCATTGTGGAGCTTCCCCACTGGAAAACCTTGGCTTCTCCAGTTTCCCACACTTCAGCTCATCCACTCCTTGCCTGAGTTTCCAGAGTGCTTTGTGGGAAGCCAAAACACCTGCTCTGTGAACTCACCCTGGAGGAAAGTTGGCAGAGATGTCCTTCCTGGACTGGAATGATGGTTTTGTTTTTAAAGTGCAGGTAGATAGGATTCCTTCTGTCTCTCCTGATGCACGTGGCACTCCGCTTCAGGAATGACCTGGGATGTGCCAGCTTGTGCCCTGGCTCCCTGAAGGTGCCACCTCCCAGCCAACATTCCCATCTTGCTTGCAGGAGGTGCCAATGTCACTCCAGAGCTCTGCTCTTCCTGCTGGATGAGGAACAGCATCACCAGGCTCGCCAGCTCTTATTCCTGCCTCATCCAACTGTGTGAAGTCAGGCCAGGAGTCTGATCTGGAATTAGGGAATGACAGTGAGGACTTAATCTGCTGTGCAATTAGTGGTCAAGACACAGCTCCCGAGACGCAAGGGAAGAGAGGCAGCTCCTGCTATTTTCCTTTTCAGCAACAGCCCAATAATTCCCTAAATCCAAACTTTGGATGGCTCTGCTATCCCTTTGGAAAGGGGAACAAAAATAACATCACTAAGCCCGCTGCAGCCCCTTGAAGTGGACTCAAATGGAAATAAAAGCCCTTTGCAGAGTGAGCTTTGGATGGATTTTTCACTGAGCGTCCAAAAATTCCTTGGAAAGACCATGTCGGCCAAAGGCCAGGGTCTGGGCTGTGTACCTGTGCTCTGTCCAGATGGAGGAGAAACAGAACAGATGCACCAAGATGAAGAGAAGGTTTCAGAGTGTTTTCAGAGCCTCCTGTTTGCTGAAAGGCCTGGAAAGTGATTTAGAAAACGAATCCTTTGAACACGAGGAAAAAATTGTCTTGGACAGAGCTACCAGTACCCTTCCAAGCTTCCAGAGGTGGGGAAATGTCATTTGCCTGCAAGGAACTCAACCCAAACTCTCCCTTGGGTCAGCTGCCTCTGTGGGAGAGGCTGGAGTGGGAGGAGACAAACACATGGGAAGTTGAATGAGGCTCTTAAAATATTTGGCCTTCCTCTGATGGAGGTTCATGTTTTGTTCTGCAATGCTTTGTTGTTGTTTTTTTTTCCCTATGACTTTGCCCAAATGTCCAAGCAGATCTGAGACTGCACTGCTCTCCCAGGTTCAGGAGTGAGGGACAAAAGGAAGGAAAATTCTTTGGCAAATGTTGATGGATAAAGGAAAACTCTGCATTTCCCGTCCCATCTGACACGAGGCAAGGAAACCAGCACCTCTCTGGCCACAGCTTCAGTGGGGCTTCAGCTGCTGAAAAGCAGCTGCAGTGGGCTCTGGATGTGAAAATCAGACTCCATCCCTCTTCTCAATTTTTTAGACATCATTGTCTTTCCACTGCAAAGAGAAAATTAAAAGAAAAAATAAGATTCACGTAGGTTTTTTCTACTCCATTAACTGTGGGCACAGAAAAAGGAAAACCAGACAGGCAGACAAGCATCAGCAATGATTTCCATGGAAACCTGGGGTTTTTAACAACTCTGGAGACTGATGGTGATGTATGTTCACTAAAGGTGAAGTTCTGGCAGCTGGAGCTGGTGCTGAAACCACTGGATCGAGCACGGAAATCAGCGTGGGACTAACCTTGAGCCCGATGGAAAAACATGGGGCTCACACTGAAATACTCGCAGGCCAGACAAGCAAATCAGGTAATTTAATAATAATAATAATAATAATAATATGGAAGAAATTTGACCAGGAATAACCAATCTCAGATCTATGGACACCAGAGCCTGCTTTCTGTTTATAATATCACTTTACAGCCTCCTGGCAGCATTCCTGAGCCTAGAAGTGGTGTTCAATTCCCTTCCAGCTGAAGGCCTGTGTATTCCACCACTGTGGGCTGGTTTGGGATAGCAGGGGACTGGGCTGGACGTGGCCAGGAACCACATAGGATGAGAAAAGCAGAACTGACAAGTGTAAAAATCTGGATTTGCAGAGTCCAGTGATGCATTTGAGCTGCAGCGAGTTGTCCAATGCAACAAGCACTGAATAGATCCAGCCCCAGGCCTTTGTTGTGGAAGATGTGGAAGTTCCTCACTTCCATGAAGGAGACCCTGAGGAAGAGACACTGAGGTTTAAGATCTTCCATCACATTTAGTCTCTCGTTTTTGCTGTGATTCGTCTCTGTGGATTTAGGGACTTCATCCTTCATTTTCAGCTCACTTTAAACCTGTAAATGTGTGTACAGCTGAACCTGTGATGAGGAGTGCACACATCTGTCTCCACTGATATTATCCAAGGGCTTCTAGGCTTGGATGTCTGATGAGGAAAGATCTGTGCCTTGGATGTGCAGCTGGAAGCAACAATTAAACAGAAAAAGGAGCTGCTGCCATGGAGAAAGGGCACAGGGAAGAGCAGGAGAGATCTTGCTGCTGTTCACTGCGGCAGAGCTGTGGATTTGTAAATCAGGACCTGGTGCAGCCATTCCTGGTCTCTGCCCTGGGGCTGGGTTTGCCTGCAGCAGCTCCTGAAATCTCTGGAACATCATCCCAGCAGTGGAAGGAAGGAAGCTGCCTTCTGATGCTGTTACTGGTTTGTGGATGTGACCGGCTTGGGGAAGCTGCAATTCAACCCTGTCTCACCTTCTCCTGGACTTTCCAGGCCAGCAGTGAACCTGAGGACTTCAATTCCACCCCCATGGATCCAGAGAGCCTGGCTTGGATGGGCTCACCCCCCTTACCCCAGCTGGGCTGACTGGTGGGCTGTGCTAAAGGAAAGGGCTGGAACAAACCCTGAGTGTGATGAGACCACAGGAACAGAGAGAAAACCCCTCAGTAGATGCACAGCAGTGGGAGATTCATGCATGGAAGTTCTGTGCCTGAAAAATTATCTGTCTTCAGCTGTCATCCCCTTTATTAAAGGCAGGATGGAGAGGGAATAGCTTTCCTTACCTTCACAGACCATCGCTGCTGCAACAGCACCGCAGCAAAACTGGCTCAGTGTACAGAGAGGGAGAGAAAGTTGTCTCTTCAGAGAGACAAGCAGACAGACAGAGAGCGAGCCAGCTTCTCCTCTGTTCCATGCACAGAACTCCAAAACTATTAAAGGAGCTATTTGTAAGCAGGAACAGAATCAAACCTCTGGCAGAGCTCCCCACGAACGATTCCCAGTTCGATCCTGGCTGGCATTTTAACAGGAACAGCTCCTCATCAGCAGTGTCAGGGTTAAACACTCCCA
>WAAE01026053.1:732437-871107 GCA_013400495.1 Nicator chloris
AAGGAAGGAAAATTCTTTGGCAAATGTTGATGGATAAAGGAAAACTCTGCATTTCCCGTCCCATCTGACACGAGGCAAGGAAACCAGCACCTCTCTGGCCACAGCTTCAGTGGGGCTTCAGCTGCTGAAAAGCAGCTGCAGTGGGCTCTGGATGTGAAAATCAGACTCCATCCCTCTTCTCAATTTTTTAGACATCATTGTCTTTCCACTGCAAAGAGAAAATTAAAAGAAAAAATAAGATTCACGTAGGTTTTTTCTACTCCATTAACTGTGGGCACAGAAAAAGGAAAACCAGACAGGCAGACAAGCATCAGCAATGATTTCCATGGAAACCTGGGGTTTTTAACAACTCTGGAGACTGATGGTGATGTATGTTCACTAAAGGTGAAGTTCTGGCAGCTGGAGCTGGTGCTGAAACCACTGGATCGAGCACGGAAATCAGCGTGGGACTAACCTTGAGCCCGATGGAAAAACATGGGGCTCACACTGAAATACTCGCAGGCCAGACAAGCAAATCAGGTAATTTAATAATAATAATAATAATAATAATATGGAAGAAATTTGACCAGGAATAACCAATCTCAGATCTATGGACACCAGAGCCTGCTTTCTGTTTATAATATCACTTTACAGCCTCCTGGCAGCATTCCTGAGCCTAGAAGTGGTGTTCAGTTCCCTTCCAGCTGAAGGCCTGTGTATTCCACCACTGTGGGCTGGTTTGGGATAGCAGGGGACTGGGCTGGACGTGGCCAGGAGCCACATAGGATGAGAAAAGCAGAACTGACAAGTGTAAAAATCTGGATTTGCAGAGTCCAGTGATGCATTTGAGCTGCAGCGAGTTGTCCAATGCAACAAGCACTGAATAGATCCAGCCCCAGGCCTTTGTTGTGGAAGATGTGGAAGTTCCTCACTTCCATGAAGGAGACCCTGAGGAAGAGACACTGAGGTTTAAGATCTTCCATCACATTTAGTCTCTCGTTTTTGCTGTGATTCGTCTCTGTGGATTTAGGGACTTCATCCTTCATTTTCAGCTCACTTTAAACCTGTAAATGCGTGTACAGCTGAACCTGTGATGAGGAGTGCACACATCTGTCTCCACTGATATTATCCAAGGGCTTCTAGGCTTGGATGTCTGATGAGGAAAGATCTGTGCCTTGGATGTGGAGCTGGAAGCAATAATTAAACAGAAAAAGGAGCTGCTGCCATGGAGAAAGGGCACAGGGAAGAGCAGGAGAGGTCTTGCTGCTGTTCACTGCGGCAGAGCTGTGGATTTGTAAATCAGGACCTGGTGCAGCCATTCCTGGTCTCTGCCCTGGGGCTGGGTTTGCCTGCAGCAGCTCCTGAAATCTCTGGAACATCATCCCAGCAGTGGAAGGAAGGAAGCTGCCTTCTGATGCTGTTACTGGTTTGTGGATGTGACCGGCTTGGGGAAGCTGCAATTCAACCCTGTCTCACCTTCTCCTGGACTTTCCAGGCCAGCAGTGAACCTGAGGACTTCAATTCCACCCCCATGGATCCAGAGAGCCTGGCTTGGATGGGCTCACCCCCCTTACCCCAGCTGGGCTGACTGGTGGGCTGTGCTAAAGGAAAGGGCTGGAACAAACCCTGAGTGTGATGAGACCACAGGAACAGAGAGAAAACCCCTCAGTAGATGCACAGCAGTGGGAGATTCATGCATGGAAGTTCTGTGCCTGAAAAATTATCTGTCTTCAGCTGTCATCCCCTTTATTAAAGGCAGGATGGAGAGGGAATAGCTTTCCTTACCTTCACAGACCATCGCTGCTGCAACAGCACCGCAGCAAAACTGGCTCAGTGTACAGAGAGGGAGAGAAAGTTGTCTCTTCAGAGAGACAAGCAGACAGACAGAGAGCGAGCCAGCTTCTCCTCTGTTCCATGCACAGAACTCCAAAACTATTAAAGGAGCTATTTGTAAGCAGGAACAGAATCAAACCTCTGGCAGAGCTCCCCACGAACGATTCCCAGTTCGATCCTGGCTGGCATTTTAACAGGAACAGCTCCTCATCAGCAGTGTCAGGGTTAAACACTCCCAGCATGTGTGCAAGGGCAGAAATGCCCCGAGAAGAACCAAGGAAATATTTCCATCTTAAACTCCGATAAGGAGTGAAAATGTGCAACTCGTTCCATATGGTGGCTGCAAGGCCCGAGCCAAGCGGAAAAGCCGCGGAGTCTGCCAGCCCCTAAGAACTTGCGAGCCTGATAAATGAGCGCCTCGCTTTGGGAAAGCCAGAGACAAAGTCACACTAGAAAGGAGAAAACAGAAGAAAAGTGAGGAGTCTTTAAAAAAGAAAAAAAAAAATAAAGCCAAGTCTTCGCCATTTGTCTTGTCGGCTGGCAGCAAGAATTTCTGGAAATGTTTTACATGTCAAAGATTTAACCAAGCTGGGATGTTTGTGGACAAGCCGTTATAGGCAATGAATAAATAAATCAGGAAAAGAGTCTATCTCCTGCTTTACAGAAATGATCCTGGCCTGAGACAGCTGCATTCTTCTGGGATAGGCTGTGCGAGCCAGGATGGAAGTGCTCAAAGCCGGAGCGTTCTCGGATTTCTCCAGCACTGACACGGACGGCAGTGCCGAGCTTGGACACGCAGCAAGGGGGACAAGCTGCAGGGACAGCTCTGGCCAGAGGAGCACCTGGGCATCCTCCAGCAGCGGGATGCAGGTTCCCAGGAGAGGGATGCAGGTTCCCAGCAGGGGGATGCAGGTTCCCAGGAGAGGGATGCAGGTTCCCAGGAGTGGGATGCAGGTTCCCAGCAGCGGGATGCAGGTTCCCAGCAGTGGGATGCAGGTTCCCAGGAGCAGGATGCAGGTTCCCAGGAGTGGGATGCAGGTTCCCAGCAGCGGGATGCAGGTTCCCAGCAGTGGGATGCAGGTTCCCAGGAGCGGGATGCAGGTTCCCAGCAGGGGGATGCAGGTTCCCAGCAGTGGGATGCAGGTTCCCAGGAGCGGGATGCAGGTTCCCAGGAGCAGGATGCAGGTTCCCAGGAGCAGGATGCAGGTTCCCAGCCGCTGCCCAGGACTCTGACTTCCCAGCAGCAGGAACGGGTGCTCAGGCAAACAGCAGTGGCACCGTCTGGCACAGGGGTCAGGGATCAGGGAGAGCCCAGCAGAGCTGGGAGGGAGCAGAGGGTCAGGACCTGAGATTTGACAGGGCTGCATTCCTGGCTGAAGGGATCTGCCTGTGCCACGGGTTTCTGGAGAGGAGTGGGCAAACCCACAGCTTGGCTGCCTGGAGGGAAGGCTGTGCCTTCGGAAAAGTCTTTTGGCCTCCTCCAGCCAAACACACTCTCATGTTAAATCAGAAATAGAGGAGGAAATCAAGCATACAAACAAAACCTCCTCCCGTTTCTTCTCCAAATAGGGATTTTTTTAATCCAGGAGCTGCTTTGAAGCTGGGTCTGTAGAAGCTCTGAGGTGCCCTGCCATAGGAAATCTTAGCTGGCTCATTTGCCTAAGCAAATTCGTTGTAATGAGGTTTTTCTGTTACATCAGGACTTCAGCACTGTCACCTGTGCCAGCTCCCTGACTTCTCCCCAGCCAAGGGTGTTTTGTTGGGCTAAAAAGAGCAACAAAAAGAGCAAACCCTGCAGGTTGTAAATTGCTGGGCAAGGTGATAAATGCTATGTGAAAAGGCCACTATAATCTGTCTGGAAAGTTGAAAGGAATCCCGCCTTCTCGGGAGCCTAAAATACTTCTTTTACTAGAATACCTTATTTTCCAGCTGTGTGCCACATTAGTCACTTGCCAAAATATTTGTTCTCTGCTCTGTGCTTCTGTCTTGCAGCTGCTGGATGCTCAGAATTTCCCTGGCAAAAGGGAAATAAGAACTTCCTGTATTTGGTGTGTGGTTCTAGAGCAGCTGGGTTACTCTGGTGGTGCCTGGGGACATCCAGGTCACATCTGGATTTACAAATAAGGGGGATTTATTTGCTGCAGAAGGCTCAGATAGAAGGAGGTACCTGACCACTGGCAAGATGCTTTGCTTTGGCTGTTGCCACCCTCCAGTCCAGTCTCTCCTGTCACCCTAGGGTGGCTTTTCCAGGACTGCCACCTCCCCTCTGTGTTGCCCAAAGTGCTGTTCACTGTCCCAGGCTGATGGCAGGGAGGTGCCGTGCAATCCCACCCCTCTGTGCCCCCCAGCCTGGCATTTATTACTTGCTGAGGCCTTCTGGAGCCAGCCCAAGACATTGGAGGGGAGTCCTCTCTAGATCTGGGCTGGCCAAAGATTCAGTGGGTGGGAAAACTTTAGAGATGAAACGTTGAGACTTCTCAGATGATGGGCCCTTTGATTTCCATTTAAAAACAAGTTAAAGAGCGAGCTTTGGTTATGACATCTCTGTCCTTGCAAAACACCCTCCCACTGAAAGGCCTGGGCATGAATTATAGGGCCAGATTTTCCTTTGTGTTTTATTTTTCACCATCATTTACAGCTCAGAAAAATTCCTGTAAATACGCTCAGCTTTACACCCTGTTTTCCCACACAGCCTCTGCGTGGATGAACAGATTCTGTCACAGATGTCATAAACATAAATAATAAACCCAGTTTGCTTCCCTGCAGCCCATTTTTATTACATAAGAGAGGAGCTGAAGAAGACCCTGAGCTGAGGTCTGGGAAATTCCAAGTGTGTTCTCCAGTTGAATGTTCACCACGTTTTGGGTTTGTGCCATGCCAAGGAGCCAGCAGGAAAACTCATCTGCAGGGGATGATGTCCACGTTCTCCCTGGATATTGTTTCTTTTAAAGCATTCCCAACTCGGGCAATCATAAATCCGTACCAAACATTGCAACATTTGTTTATCAAGGTTTTCTACCGTAGGAAATTCCTTTGATGAACACATGCTTTTGAGGGACTTCTCGAGGCTGAAAAGTTTGGAAGACATCCCAAACTCCTGACCTGAGGTCCTGGCTCAACCTCCCAGATGGAGAAGATGCAGCTTTTGAGACAGGCCTGTGTCTTGCAGCCCTAAACCACAATCTTTTGGAAAGAGTAAATCTGTTAAAGGTCATGTTTTGGAGACTTTGGTATAGCTCAGATCAAAGACCCATCTCTCCCCAAATCCTGTCTCTAACGGTGCCAGCAGCAAATGCTCAGGGCAGAACCATGGCAAGTCCCTCGTGGTTCTTCCTGTGGTCCTTCCAGCTCCTGGCAATGTGCAGCTGAAGGACTTCCTGAGCTGGGGGTCATATCCACATCCTTGTGTGGAATTAACTGCCCAGGTTGGATCTTTCCATGTTTTGAATTGTTATCTGAACCCATTTATGCTCTTGGCTTCCACAGCCTCCCCTGACAACGAGTCCTACCACTGGATTAAGTGCTGTTTAAAAAACAGCACCATGAATCAGAGTAGCCCCCAATTATAATAAAAGCCATCAATTTGGATGAGATTGCCAGCGTGGATAAAGTTCCTTAATCACATCCTTGTATTTTATCCACGGCAATGGGAGCCTCATCCCGAGGCAGGGGGAATACAGAAAATGAGTTCATGGCAAGATCTTGGAAATCCTGGAAATTTGGGAGCCTTCAGCTCCCAGCTGCCTCGTGGCCTGTGCCTTGCCAGGGCCTGCTCAGCCTGGAAGGGTTTCCTTGGGAAAACTTTGGGCTGATGAACCGTGGCCATGCAGGAAAGCCTGGCTCTGGTGGGAAATTAATTCCTGGAGAAGTCCTTAGTGTAAGGGAAGGGAGAGCTGGCACCTGCTTGGAGTGAGGACCAGCCTCAGTCCCCATCCATTTGTGCCTGTGCACACCTGGACCAAGCAGTGCTGCTGGAAGAGGGAAGCCTGGGGAAGCTGGGATGATCCCAGATGTATTCAGCTGAGGCACGGCAGACTGAGATGTTCCTCTGCTTTCTCACCCCTTAGGTGGCTCCCAGAAGGCTTTCCCGTCTATCAGAGCGAAGCTTGACTTTGATTTGGAAGTGGAACTGGTCCTTAAAACAGCTCTGAGAGCTAGATCTGATCTTCCTGACATATTTACCTTCTTTTCACCAAGACTGATTTTTTGGGAGGGTGAGAGTGGCAAGACCCCCATAATTCTGCAACATGTTCTGGCTGGGAAAACCCCAACCCTCTCCTTTTCCTCAGTGCTGGTCACCTTGGCATCACCAGCTCCTCAGAATTTCTCATTTCAGAGCATGAATTTTAACATTCTACAGCTTGGGATGCACCAGGAAAGCATCTGAAGGTGTGGGGGTTTGGTTCTTTTTGCTGGTGTTTTTGTGGGTTCACGTTGTTCCAGCCTCCCCAAGCAGTGCTATGGGAACCACTTCCCATTCCTGAGATTTCTTTTTTATTTGGAGTTGGGTTGTGCTGTAATTGCACCATTCCAGGAGCTGGGGATTGAAGAGAAGCAAAAAAACTTGCTGTCACCAGGTTCAGGAAAGGCTCAGGTTTTTTTTTCTAGGATCTGCCTGGCTCTGAAGGAGCCTTTCTTCTTTTTCTTCAAAATTCTCTTGAGTTTTGCCATCCTTGGGGACCACTTGCCTCACCTGGAGGCTGGCTGGGAGTATAAACCATGGAAGCCATCATTTCTCTTTAGCCAAGGTGGAAAATACCCATCTCCAGAGCAAGGGGAGTGACCCAGGGGCAGCTCCACACCTTTCCAAGGTGATCAGTGACCCAGGCATCCTGAAAGATGAATAACCCTGGTGGACCACATGATGCTAAAAGGCCCAGGAAATGCTCCAGCTGGGCAGGGCAGAGATGTTCCTCCTCCCTCTGAGAGCAGCATCTTCCTCTCCAAAACTCAGTGACCTTCTGCCCTCTCCTGCTGCTTTCTGATGCACGGAGGGGAAGGATTTGATCCCTCCTTCCCTCCACGGGGGGCCCAGCGCTCTGAATCCATCCCTGCCTGCTCTGAAAAAGTCTTGCAGCAAAATGAAGTGACAGGAGAGCAGTGTCACGCAACAGCTCCTGCCTGGGCCTTGGGATTCGGGGAGGAACAGCCAGGGTTTGTGTCTGGGGAAGGGTGGGACAGCAGGGCCAGCTGAGCTGAGCTAAAACTGGGCTTGGTTTTGTAGCTTTTGTCAATATAATGCAGATAAAAACATCTACATCTATGCAAAGTCACTCTGCGCTGTCATGGCACTGCAATAATGTTGTATCTCTCTAGACATTGCCAAAATGTGAAGGTTTTGCATGTAAATAATAATAATTCCAAGGGGTTTCTTGCCTTGCTCAGAGCCCAGTGGTTCCCCAGCCATTCCACCTTGGCTTCTTCCCACTCAGCCTCTCGTCACAGCTCATCCTTGTGGCCACTGCTGGGTGCCATGAGGATCTTGTCTTCGTGCTCTGCTCCCTGAGAAAGCCCTGCCCTAAGTCCTCTTTGGGTCCCAGCTCCCTAAAACCTCTTGGCAAATCCCAGAAAATTTCATCTGTAAAAAAAACCAGGAAGAGTTTTGCCTGAACAGAGCTGGATTTAACCTGTTGCTGCCTTCTCACCTGCTGCTCTGGGATGAGAATCGGGTTGGAACAGAGTCAGGTGCTTGGCAGATATCCCTTTCCTCCCTCACATCGATGGATTTCTGTCTGTTGGTTCAGCCTGGATTTGCTGTGTGAAGGTTTTCATGCTGCTATCCATTGCAGAGCAAATGAACCTTCTTCAGGCCATATGCTGCCGTTATAATTTATGCAAATACGTTGTTGGTGACTATAAAAAATAAAGATAAGCCATGGCTGGACTGGTGTTATTGCCAAGAGATTAAATGCTGACATTTAAAAACTTGGCAGTGTTTCCTCAACATGACTTTTGTCATCTAATGCTGTATCTACTGGGATTATCCTTTTAAAAAAATTGGCAGTGGCCTCAGAAAACACAACCTCTAGTTTATTTTTTTTTTCTTTCATCTCTATTTTTTTGGCAGCTCCTGCAGAAATCCCTTTGCCATTTCCAGCCCTTCTGCTCCCACCCAGCGAAACCTCGGCTCTGCAAGCACTGCCTTCCTCCACTCAGCACCTTTGGGACACCCATCCATCAGGGACAGGGAATTGGAGTGAGAGGAGGAAAAGAAACTCTTCAGTTCCAGGAAACATCCGCTGCTGGCCCATCTCCACTGGTTTTGGTGGAGTTGTGCCAGGGTGGAGCTCGACCCCAGCGTTTTTCAAGTTATTATTCTTTCATTGATTATTTGCTGGAGTGTATGAAAAACCTGACTTTTCCATCTGCTTCCTCATGGATTTTCTTGCCTTCTGTGACAAACACACTTTGGTTTTGTGTTTGGCTTTCGCTCTGCAAACGCTGGGTTAATGATAAACGGGGGTTTTTTGGGAATTGTGGGTCAAGTGCACAGGTATATACAGGGTTTGTTATTCCAGATGTAAGCCAGCACCAAGGCATTTTTATGTAGCTGGAAAAAAAAATCAAAGGCAGAAAAATTAGTTCTGAAGGCAAACCAGCATGTTTGAAACACTGAACTATTTTTTTTCCAGTTTATTGAAGTCTTAATATATAGTCCCATATTTAAAAGCAGAAATCGGCAAAGACAGGAACATTTGAAGCGCAGCCTAACCTGCCTGAAGTTTAGATGACAATTTAGATAATGACCACTTAAATAGAAGCAATCAATGTTAATTAGAGCAGTTAAGTTAATCATAAAGGCGATTGTAAACAAGTGGATTGTTTAGATAACAATTCATTATCTGGCTGCCCTCCCTAAGGCGCCGTTTCCCAACACAGCCAGCCTCGATGACCTGAGCAGGGCTCCCTCTGCCAGGTTCACCCTTTCCATGGGAGGATGTGGGACTGGAGAGCTCGGCAGTGGCTTTAACACCCGGAGATCAAGGGCAGCTGCTGAAAGGTTGGTAATTAAAAAGCCTACACAATTGCACGTTAAAGAGAAATGAATTAAACGCTTCTCAACACTTCAAATCCTAAAATTGTAGCTGGGTATTCGGTTGCTACCAAAAGCAGAAGGTGGATTTGGGGTATAAAATGTTCCTTGCTCAGGTGAGATCCCAAAGGAGTCCCAAAGCAAGCAGACATTTGGGTTCCAGCCCTGCTGAGTTTTCAGGATGTGCAAAGAAGAGCCCACCCAAGCTCCTGCAACAGGAGGAGACTCCGGAAAATCCTCCAGAGAAAGCAGGTCTGGAGTGCAGCAAGAGAGGCTTGGTTGTGGGATTCCCCGGGATGGAGTTTGAAGGGAAGGGACAAAACCCGTTCTGTCAGCACCTCCAGAAAGATGCAGACTTCCAGCTCATCGAAATTTTGTCAAGGTGCTTTGGAGGGACGGCTGCTGGAAAAGCAGCATCCCAGTGCCTGGCTGGGAAAGCCCCTCCGATGGATTCCACAGGGAGCAGGCTCCCGAGGAGCCCTTGGTGGGCAGCACCAAGGGGCTCCAAAGCCCCCCGATCCTCTGACAACAACTGTGGCGTGTGAGCACGGCTGGGGAGGGCTTATCCCTCCTTTGCACCACCACCCTGCCTTGGGCTGCAAATTCCTTCCAGCTGGAAAGTCGGGGAAAACACTGATAAGCCCTGGCTGTCCCCCCAGCTGGGAATGATGGATTTTCCAGAGGTAAGCCAACGTACCCAGCTCCCTTCTCCTCCACAGTGGGAGCATATGGAATACATTGTGGTCTGAGGGAAATGCATCCTAGGAATTCCTCCTGCATCTCTTTGGGGGCGTTCCAGGGCGGATGCCAGCAGGTGTCCCGGGATCGCCCGCTCAAAGCGGGTTTAGCGACCAGCACCCAAAATCTCAGCAGAGCTTCGCAGCCAGAAGTTTTGCTGCTCCTTGGGTTTGGGTGAGACTTGCAATGGAAGGTCTGAAAATGCTTTCCAAGGAGAGGGGACAACAAGGAAATATCCAAGACCTGCCTGGAAAAAACCTGCTCCTGCCGAGGGTCTGATAAGCAGTTTCCATGATGTGGTTTTTACCCTCTGCTGCCTGAGGAATCCAACCAAACAGCCTCGATATTCCTCTGCAGGGATTGCCTGGGAGATGCCCATGGATTACTGGGGTATTTCGGTTCTCAAGGCATCCTCAGCTGAAATTTTTCTCTGAAATAAATAGGAATTTAAGTTTTATCGGTGGTTATTTTTTCATCCAAAAGCAATCGGCCAAATCTGGCGGTTTTCCAGCACCAGAGAGGACAGAGTCATTCCCACAGGATAAATCCACTCTGTTTTTCACTTGTGGGTACAATTGACTCCAGGTAAAGCAGGGGATCAAGCTGAAACTCCAGCACAGGCACATCCATTCCAGTCAGAGCTGATGGCAATTCAGAGCTGAGATAAAAATCTGTGCATTGCCCCCCGAGGCTGAATTATCCCATGTGGAAAACCACTGTGTGAGTCCTCTTCCAGGAAAAGGCTGGGCATACTGGAGATACAGAGAGGCTTGGGAAGAGAACTGGGCAGGTTCTCCCACTGGAAGGGCTGGGTCCTGCTGTGGGCTTGGCGTGGCTCTTTCTCAAGTTCTTCCACGTGTGGAGATTTTCCCCACAGCACCCAGTGGGCCCTGATTTAGTGCCCTTGGAGCACCCAGGACACCAGAATTGCGTTTGGTTTTGTGCCAACTCTGGATAGAAACACAGGCCTTAACTTAGGCCAGGCCTGTGGCAGTCAGGCCTTTCTGCTGCCTCAATCTCTCCCTGCTGATCTGCAGAATTTTTGTGGTTTTGCCCCAATCCAGGAACATTCCTTGCTGCTCCTGGGAGTGGAGGAAGCTGGACACTTGGGAATGTCAGTGGGTCCAGCTATCACTGGGCTTTTCCCTATATTTTTTCGTTTTTGGTTTCTCCTGTGTTTTGCCAACAACCTTCTCGCCCAGGATCCTGGAACCCAGAGAACTTGGGTAAAACAAGAGAAAACAGCTCTGAAAAGGTGTCTGGGCAAATCAGGCCCTGGATTTCCCTGGAAAGGACCTTCCTGTGAGGCTTTGCTCTGTGAGGAAAGGCTGTGCCATGAGCCTGTTGTGTGCCCCAACAAATTTTGTGAGTGTCTGGAGCCTGCTACTGAGGGGCGTGAGGTGGAGGAGAGGGATTCTCCTCAAGGAACCCTCCACATCTCCAAACCAGGATCCCAGGTGTCCAGACTCCATCCATGGAAGGTGATGAGCATCCCAAGAGAGCATTTTTCAAACCAGCTGCTGTTTTTAGGCGGAAGGAAAGAGCTTTGAGGTGTCAGCCCCTTCCCATATTCCAGAACTGACCTTTGGGGGCTCGTTTGGGTCAATGATCCCAACCAGCATCACCCCAAGGGGGTCACGCCACAGACTGGGAGGAGTTCCCACCAACTGGGTTATGAACAAATTCCTCTCACTTGGAGGTTTATGGGAATTTGCTGCCAAAGCAAGGAAATGTAAAAGCTGAGGAGGTGTCCAACACCTCCAGGCACTGCAGATGTCCCAGGGTGTAACAAAGTGCCACTGGAGTATCTGACACCCTGCCAGTGAGCCGTGTTTAATGGGTCAGGCAGCAGAGGTGTCACAAAATCAATAATGTTGGAGTGGAGATCTTTGCAGGTCCAACAGCTGCGTGGTTTGGGTTTGTTCTGGGTTCATTTTTTGTGAGTCATTGTTGCTGCTGGGTGTTTTTTTCCCCCCTCACTTCCATCAAAGCTTTCAGTTCCCTTGTGAGTTTCTCAGGTTTAACCCTCAGCCAGACCAAGACTTGAAGGGTGGGTGCCAGAGAATGGAGGTCTATTAGGACACACAGAGCGCTTGGCAGGATTTGTGCTGAGAAATATCTGGGAGAGTAGAAAATAGGAGCCGTGTCCAATCCCCTGGGGAAGGAGCTGAGCTTTGCAGACAGAGCTCCAGGCTCCAGCCCCAACCCCAGCCTGACAATTGAGACAGACAAATCCAGTGGCTGCTGGATTACAGCACCAACGAGGAACGTGTGTTCTGGGCTGATCAAAAGTCCCAAGCCCAGCCTGCTCTGCCTCTGATCTGCAAATACATCACTGGTTTTTATCACTCGTTTTTGCTTTATGGCGGCGGGGCTGGTCTCAAGCGCTACAACCTGATTATCTGGCAAGAGGCTGCCAAAAGCATGTCAGGGGTCGTTAAAGGGAAGAATAAAGGAAGCAGGAGGAATCAAGTGGTTTGAGGAGGAAATCAGAGGGAATTCCTGGCTGGGGTTGCCAGGCTGGTGAAGGCTGGCACTTGCAGTAAAAGAGGAGGGGACAGCTCGGGGCTCTGAAGCCTCCTCAAATTCAAGGTGTGTTCAAGGGAAATGCTGGGCTGAGCTCCCCAAGCCTCATTAAAAAATATTCCCACACATGCCTGAAATCTAGAGGAAAAACACCATTTAAGGCTGAATTTCAAAACCCTCCCACCAAAAATACTTTGTTTTAGCCTGTGGCTTTGAGTTTGTTAAAGCTCAAAAAGAAATGGTGTCAGTTCAGTTGGTAGGAGAATGAACAGCAGCACATTTTATTTTGATGAATTAGATAACAAGCAGCAACATTCTTGTGCCAAAACCCCCACTTCTAGTCAATTTGAAAAGAACATAATTTTGTATTCAGAAAAATTTGAGGATTACTTCTGAAGTAAACAGATATTTTTAGCCTGAAGTGGTCTGTAATTAACAACTTTGCTTTAACATAATCAAAGCGTTGGAGTTTCCTCCCTCCTTGAGCTTTGCCAAATTATTTTTTTTTTAAAAATGTATTATGGAGTGGTTTGATTGGATTTCTACTTATTTGGCTTCCAAATAGAACTGTGGCCAACAAAAAGTCCTTTGGCTCCAATCAAGATGCAGTTAATCAAACCTCGTTTGCCACGGGTTTGTAGCTGCCACAGGAGCCAAGGGGATCCTCTCCACTCAGGGAAAGGGGCTTTGATGGGAGCCCAAGGGCTTGTACTGAGGTCTTTTTATTGCTCTTGTAACAACGTTCATAGGAATAGGATAAAACCAGAATAAAACCAAATCTGGGCGAGAACAGATGCTAAAACCAAACTGTCTTTAAGTAGGTAGAGTTATTCAAAAATCTTTAGCTCTTCAGTGTTGTTGAAGTGTATTTTGTACCTACACCCCTCCCTAGAGCTGGATAGAAATCCTCTTTGGTTTTTAGTGTCTGTGTTTTAGCAACAGTGTTGGCATTTCCTCACAATCCCAATGCTCTTTATGTCAGGAAGACTCCAGAATTCTCTGCTTTATGAAAGGCTTTTCCTTGTATTTTAATTTTTTTTAAAGTTGAAGTTGATCCACAAGGCTCAGGGCTTATGGAGCTTTGTTTGCTGTGGCTCCATGTCTCAGGGCTGGATTAGCAGGTGCCAAATAAAGTGTGAGCTCTGATTGAAACATTTCCTGACCTTGGGGGCTTTGGAAGAGCACTCTCCCATGTGCCTTTCCCAGCATCTACCAGCCTTGCTGAGCTCCTGCTCCCAGGAATTCAGGGTTCCCCCTCTCTCCAGCCATCAACTGAGCCTCCTCCTGATGCTTTTGGGCCTTTTCCCATTTGAGCTGCCTGAGATGGCCCCATGGATTTCCAGAGTTATTCCTGGGGGGAGCAGGGTGACCCCCATGGATGGTGCAGCTCCTTAGGAAGGACTGAGGAAATGAGCTCCAGGCAGGGCCCAGCTGGGATGGGCTCACGTCTTTATTGAAATAATTCAGGATTTTGAGATGAAGAGGGACTTTCTGCAAGACATGGAGTGACAGGGCAAGGGAGGATGGGGTCAGACTGCCAGAGGGCAGGGATGGATGGGATATTGGGAAGGAATTGTTCCCTGGGAGGGTGGGGAGGCCCTGGTACAGGTGCCCAGAGAAGCTGTGGCTGCCCCTGGATCCCTGGCAGTGTCCAAGGCCAGGTTGGATGGGGTTTGGAGCAGCCTGGGCCAGTGGAAGGTGTCCCTGCCCATGGCAGAGGGTGGAATAAAATGATCTGGAAGCTCCCTCCCAGCCCAAACCATTCTAGGATTATATAAAGTTGTCATGAGGTTTTGGGGTACCTGCTAAATCCCTTGGAGTTTGTTACATACTTTCATCTTGATCTTCCCTCAAACAAAGAAACCATAAAATTGTTCCTGGTCTCATATGAAAATATTATTGCTTACAAATAATTCCCCAAAGCAGGCCCTTGCTCCCTGCATGCTTCAAAACGAGCTGAAAATCCTTGCCTTTGCATGCATCCCACCCTGAACATCCTCTGTTTTTTAGGGAAAGCGGGCCTTGAATCCAGCAAGTGGACAATGGCTACTTTTCCTTCTCTTTTTGGTGGATACGGGGTCCTTTTGCTGTTCAGCTGGAGCTGCTGGCAGTCTTTGGGGATGCAGCAGGCAGGGAAGAGGCAGGGAAGGAAGAAGGGAAGAGGCAGGGAAGCAGCAGGGAAGAGGCAGGGAAGCAGCAGGGAAGAGGCAGGGAAGCAGCAGGGAAGGAAGCAGGGAAGAGGCAGGGAAGAGGCAGGGAAGAGGCAGGGAAGAGGCAGGGAAGAGGCAGGNATTGGGAAGGAATTGTTCCCTGGCAGGGTGGGCAGGCCCTGGCACAGGTGCCCAGAGAAGCTGTGGCTGCCCCTGGATCTCTGGCAGTGTCCAAGGCCAGGTTGGACAGGGTTTGGAGCAGCCTGGGCCAGTGGAAGGTGTCCCTGCCCATGGCAGGGGGTGGAATAAAATGATCTGGAAGTTCCCTCCCAGCCCAAACCATTCTAGGATTATATAAAGTTGTCATGAGGTTTTGGGGTACCTGCTAAATCCCTTGGAGTTTGTTACATACTTTCATCTTGATCTTCCCTCAAACAAAGAAACCATAAAATCATTCCTGGTCTCATATCGAAATATTAATGCTTACAAATAATTCTCCAATGCAGAAGAGGAGACAAGCAGGCCCTTGCTCCCTGCATGCTTCCAAACGAGCTGAAAATCCTTCCCTTTGCATGCATCCCACCCTGATGTTTCTTAGGGAAAGTGGGCCTTGAATCCAGCAAGTGGACAATGGCTACTTTTCCTTCTCTTTTTGGTGGATACGGGGTCCTTTTGCTGTTCAGCTGGAGCTGCTGGCAGTCTTTGGGGATGGAGCAGGCAGGGAAGAGGCAGGGAAGGAAGAAGGGAAGAGGCAAGGAAGCAGCAGGGAAGAGGCAGGGAAGCAGCAGGGAAGGAAGCAGGGAAGAGGCAGGGAAGCAGCAGGGAAGAGGCAGGGAAGAGGCAGGGAAGAGGCAGGCACAGCAGAGCGCTCCCAGCTGCCAGCAGCGCTCCCGTGGACCCCCGTGGGTTTGCCGGGGCCAGGCTGCTGTCCCTCCCCGGGGCTGTACCCCAGGCCACGGTGTTCCCTGCCTGGCAGGGGACAGGGGGAGCTCACACTCTCCAGGCACAGCCAAAGGTGCGGGGTTCAGCGCCGAGTGAGCAGGTGAGGATCGATATTCCCGGGCACTATCGCTCCTGCGGGGCCGGGCTCAGCTCCGTCTGTCCCTGCTGCAGGGGCAGGTGGGCTGGAAAAGCCAGGAGGTGTCAGGGAGACATCCGGCACCAGGGGAGGGGGGCTGGCATCTCAGCACGGTGGCAATTTGGGGACCCTCTCCAAGGCAGAAGATTCCACCTTGCTCGAGCTGGGTTTGTTCCGGGAAGAAGAGTGGGCTTCCAACATGTTCAGCTTCAATTCAGCTTTTACCTTGTTTTTCCTGCTCAGGGGAGGCAGAGGGGGGAAAGGCTGGATTGTTTGCTTATTTACATGCACCGGTTTTGCTGCACAGTCCAGAATTAGTGTTTTAACCCCTTCAGGTTTTGGGATAACTAAGAGGGGAAAAATTCTTAATACTTGTCAGCCTAACCAGTCTGAAAATCCCCGACCATATTTGGCTGTGAGGGTTTTTTTGCAGACATAGGTGAGGATGCAGGTTTTGATCAGGTGATTCCAACCCACAGGCTTGGGAACAGTGATCCCAAAGCAAGGGAAATGTGAGTCCAAGCGCTTCATCCTGACCCCATCCATGAAGGGACAGCTGGAGCAGGCTGGGAATCATCCCGAGGGGACCAACAAACCCAACCAAGATGAGCTCTAAGGTCCCTCCAACCCAAACCCTTCCATGATTCTGTGATCGTGCAGTTGCAGCCTCATTAGGAATCTCTGCCTCAGGTGTTGCAGTTGGGTTGCCAAGCCCATAAACCCAAAAAAATCCTTTCTAGGATTGAGGAGGAGCTTGAGTTTGCATTTGTCACCCTCCAGGCTGGGATAAATAATAATAATGAGGACAATGAGTGATTGAGAGGATTTTCCCAGCATAATTAATGCTGATTTATGGTGCAGGGTAGCAGAGAGAGACAGGCTGTGATAGAATGAGTGGGTGAAGTTTCTGAATGAGAGGGGGAAGGGGATGACAGCGGGGAGTGAAAAATGAAATGTGCTTTGCTAAAAAAAGCAAGTGGAGCTGGCTGGAGCCCTGTGTGGAGCAAAGCAGGTGACATAAATAATGCCAGAGGATCTGCCATTCCCATAGCTGGGATGACTGTAATTAGATGGAATTCTTGGTGTCTTCAGTGCTGTGAGACAGAATAGGAGTTCTTCATTCCATGGAGCCAATTAAGTGGCAGTGAGGGAGAAAATGAGTTCAGTCTGGGTAAAAAAGTGACTGAATTGTGTGACTTTGAGGGTGGCCTTCACAGGATTCGAGTGAAATGACCCAAGCTCTGCCTGGGCAGCTCGTTCTTCAGACCTTCCCCAGCCACAGGGAGCTGCTGGAATCCCCAGGACTCCCTGGGCTCCTCTCTGGTGTCCCAAGGGAGCCAGAGCCCCATGGCTGCTGCTCTGACACCAACACCCTCCTCTACAGCCAGGCCGAGCACGACAAGAGCACAAGGAGAGGGTTGGGATTCTCCAGGCTCATCCTGCCCTGGTGTAGCCATGGGATCTTGGCCATGGACTGCGCCATCATCTCCAATTAATTAATTAACGGTGCACTCAAGGCAGCACTGATCAGCAGCAGCAATGCCACCGTGAGGAGCAGAGGAGAAGCAGAGCTGTGCCCCTGCTCCCTGGGCTGGCAAGGAAAAGGGAATCCTTCCTCTGCCACGGTGCCAGGGATTGCTCCTCGGGAGCTGCAGCACATCTGAAAGCAACATTTTGGGGGTTTTAATATATATTTTGTGTGGGTTTCATCTGGCAACCACCCCATCCTGGCCACAACAGGTGGGATCAATGCAGGATCAATGCCAAACTCCCTCTGCTGGGAAGGGGCAGAGGGAGAGCAGTGGGGAGCTGACTGTGCAGCTGGAATAATCTCTGGGGTGGGCTGTCCCCACTTCCCTGAGATGGGTTGCAGCACGGAATTGGGGAGCTGGGTGCTCAGGGAGTGCTCTGCTGCTCTCCCAGGACATCCCACCCTCTGGCTCCCTGCCTGGCTCTGTTTGTCTCTTCCCACACACCCCATCTCCAGCCAGGGGCTGTTCCCTGCCCCCTGTCCCAGTGCTGCCACCCAAAGAAGAGCTCCAGAGGCTTCCTGCTGCCAGCTGTGCTTCCCCTGGCACGCCTGGACAGATGTTGCCATGAGGTGGGGGCTGATTCTTCCTCCAGACACAGG
This sequence comes from Nicator chloris, assembly GCA_013400495.1. NCBI lineage: Eukaryota > Metazoa > Chordata > Aves > Passeriformes > Pycnonotidae > Nicator > Nicator chloris. The sequence continues at coordinate 749,906 of WAAE01026053.1, forward strand.
GGATGACCTTCCTCTGGATGCTTCCTACAGCACGGGATGGACAGAGGTGTTTCTCTGACTCTCAGGGACTCGCTCTGAAAAATTAATTGAACGAAAATGCTCCGAGCCCAGGGACACAGGCAGGACAAAGCTTCCAGGGAGGTGGCAGGCTGGAAGGACATCAGCTACAAGAAAAACAACACACCAGCTTTGGGACTGCTGAAATATTGATTGGATTCTTCCAGCAACGCTGAACATGTCCCTGCTCCCACTGGGCCCTCTGGGTTTGAGGGCTTGATCCTCCCTCTGCCCTTTTCTGCTGGCACTAGGCAGGAAAAGGAACGAGAAGCAGCAGTTATTTCCAAGTCTTTGCCCAGGAAAAGAGGGATTTTACCTCTCTGCAGGGCTGGTTCATAATTAATCCCTCCATTGTGCCTCCAAGTCCAGGCACTCCCTCTCCTCATCTCCCTTCTCCCCCAGATTGCCACATTTCTGTCCCTCCTGCACCCCAGGCAGGTGGCTGAGGGAACACTGGGCTCTCCATCCCTGCTCCCAGCCAGCCTAGAATCCCTGGATTCTGTCAGAGCCGTGCTGGGGCGGTGGCCAGTGGGCCCCCAGCCACACGAGCCCTGCTGGTCTCCTTCCCCCACGCACAGGTCCAAAAGGACACCGTGACTCACTCCTTTTCCACAGGCAGCACCGCCAGCTCTCGAAATACTCTGTGTTTTTCTTAGAGTCTTGGCTCCTGAAGCCCTGTAATTACTTGAACTTTCATTTTCTTTAAATAAAGCCAATTTCTGTCACTCGCAGAGAATCGCCGGAATATGTGACCTCCTACAAGCTCAGAGTGCAAACCCCACCTTTAGTCCTTCATTTTTTGATTTTTTTTTCTTTTCTGTCACATTTTTTACAAATTTTCTTGCAGATTTAGGCTATTGAAAGTTGTCTTTCTCCACCTGGAATCTTGCAACATTGCAAACGATCTGGAGTTTGAGTCTTGGTGGGGTTGACATCTCAGGTCCATTGGCTTCAAGCATTTGGTTTTGAGTGTAAAAGTCATTAATAATTCTCTTCAACACGTCCTGGGCTCTGTGCAGCTCTGGACAACACAAATTTGGCTCTGGATTTTGTGATCCCAGAGCGTGGTGCAGTTAAATTGCTGTTTCAAGCTTGGAGGAGAAAGAGAAATACATTCCTTGGGGGATTCCATCCATCCCTGCCTCAGGTGGGATGGATGAACAACATGGGACAAGAGCTGCCCTTTCCCCCCTTTATTTGAGGGTGTTTGGACAGGTTTGGTGTGTATCCTTCAGCTTTGATGTTCAGCACCAGGTGAGATGGAAAAGCTCATTTTCTGCTGGGATAACCTCTGGAGAAATGTTGGGATTTCTGGGGATGAGGATCAGGGCAGCGTGCAGGATGGAGATGCCACAAAATGATCCCATCCCAGGCTGCTCTCCAGTGGGACATCAGAGCCTGGAGACACAAAGGCACAGAAAACCAGGCAAAGGAACGAGTTCTGTTTTCCTTGTTCTGTTGGTGAGCCCCGAAAATTTGTCTCCTGTCCTCGAGCAGCACAAAAAGGCAGCACACGTGCACAGACAGGGGGCCAGGGAATTGCCTCGGAGGTTGATTTAACAACAAACCTCAGTGATCTCCAGAAGCTCCCTATGAAAAGTGATCCAGAGACATTCCAAAACACATTTTTTCCAGAGGAGTAGGAGGGGGCAGCGTGCATTTTTAGCAACATCAATCAGCGCACTGGCCCAAGTCACACGTTCGAATCGGGGCCTAGGAAATATGGAAAAGCTGAAATAATCCTTGGAAGCAATCCAGGGTCTGGTCATTGAGTCTGCACGACCTTTTATGAATAACTCTGTAACACAAACCCAATGGAAGCACCAAGAGCCAGCCCGTTGGTTTTCCAGTCCCAGTTTCCCATTCCCAGGTAATGGCCTGGGGTTTTTGGGAGGGAAAGGAGCAGGACTGGTTTGTCTCCAGCCTGGGAGAGTTTGGCTTTGAGGAGCTCAGCTTGCAGGAACAGGCAGCGCTGTGGACTTCCTCACCTCGGGGTTTCTCTTGGCCTGGATCCCCTTTTTATTCCCCATTATTTCCACTTCTCTTACATGGTCAGGAAGTTGCCTCCCTCCCACACCAGGACATGCTCTGCTCCCTCCACTGAGTGCCGTGGAGAAGCCAAACCCTTGGAGATCCTGGAGACCTGCAGCTCTCTGTCTCTCACCTTTTTTTTCTCTCTCTCATCACAGACATCTGAAGTTTTTCATTCTTGAGGCCGTGGGACAGAGGGAGAGGAGAAATTTGAAATTAGTGACAGGCCAGAAAGGCCACCAAATGACCTCCCCTTAGCACAGGGGTCTTTCCTGTAGCTCTGTGACCTCACTTGCCCAAAAGCAGCTGGCAGTGGGTAGCAGAAGGGAGAGGGACTCACCATAGTGAGAGCTGCTCCTCTGCTCTTAATTAAAGCTGACTTAATTCAGATTTTCACTGGAAAAACCTCCCGTTCTCCCTATTCCCCAGCCACAATCCTAAGCAGAACCCCCTTGCTAAGAGGGGATGAAGAAATAGATGTGGGAGGTTGTGTTTCCCAACCACCTCATGAGTCAAAATCTCTGGAAAGGGTGGGAGAGGGTGGGTGGGAGCAGAGAGCACAGGGAGTGGGTTATTCCTGTGTCACAATCCCGGGCAGCCTTTGGCCCTGCAGAGCACCTCAGAACCATTAAATTTGGAAAAGCCTCCAAAGACCATCGAGCCCTTCTTGCATCAAAGCAAACTGGCACCTGGCAGCTGCTCCGTGGCATCTCTTGCCAAGCCCAGACATCATCTGCGGGCACATCTTCCACCCACCATCCAGCCGCCCTGCAGGGCCTTTCTGCATCTTCTTTCCTGATGTTAGGAATGAAAAAAGTGCCTTGAATCCCGAGGTTCCTTCACTGACCTGCGATTCGTGCTGAAGCAGTCAAGCACCTTCCCCTTGCTTCTGTGGTTTTAAGTGTTTTTTAGAAGTATCTGTTTATTACAGCTCTATAAAGTTTTATTTTGCGAAAAAACCATGATTGATTTCCTCTGCTTGAAACAACAAGCAGGCACCCTCCTCAGCCAGCACCTCCTCCTCCATTCATAAAAACGTGTTAACAATTTGTTTAAAATTCATAGAGAAGCCAAGCACAGTTTATTCCTGAAGTTACACAAATTATTACAAAGCAGCACACGGCCTAGGCCTGGCATAAAGTCAAAGCCTGCTCCAAAGGCCTCCCTCTGCTGTACAACACATTGATGTGCTCTGGGAAAGCCCAGGAACCAGCAGACAGTGCTTGGAGTTCCCTCTGCCCTGCCTGCTTCCCTCTGCTCTCCTGCTGGATATGAAATGATCTTTAAGGCCCCAAACCAATCTCTGATTTGCCATTCCCTGAACAAGACACAGAGCATTGATTAAATCAAAGGTTATACAAATCTGTGCCGCCTCAAAGCCTGGTCGTGCTCCAAAAGCTGTGTTTGAGAGTTATCCTAAATTCTGGTTTATCCTAATTTTTTCTCCTTTCTGTTGTGTAGGTGCCCAGAGCTGAGAGCTGTGAGCAGAGGTGGTTTGGTGACCAGGAGCGTTACCCAGCTTTGGGAGAGCGTGGGTTGGGAAGGAGAGCTCCAAGGGAAGACTTTCACCTGGGGAAAGTGCAGGTGGAGCTCCCTACACAATTCCCAGGTCGGTGTGGGACACTGGGAAACGACTTTTCCCTGTGGTGTGGCACCCCTGTCCCCTCTGTCACCACTCAGCAGAGCCACCACAGCAGGTCCCTCTGCTGGCTCCCAGGACCCTGGGCAGCGGTGGGCAGGGAGGGGAGCCCAGCGCCCTGCTGCCCTTGGAAGGTGTTTCCCCAGATGGATTTTGCCCCAGGGGGCTCCCCCCTGCCACAGCAGACCCCACAGCAGGAGCAGCTGCAAGGCATTAATTGGTCTTAATTACCCTGATGAGCCTCACCCGGGGCCTCCCCCCAGGGCCCTGGGTGTGAACAGAGTTTAAGGGCAGCTCTGAGGCTTTGCTGGTGCCTTGGGCTGTCCCTGCCCTCCTGGATGGGCTGTGGGTGTGCTGCAGGTCGTTTGTCACCTGGAGTGCCCTGGATGCTCTGCCGTGGGCAGTTTGTCTCCAACCTCCCTCCTGCATGAACTTCAGCCCTGTGAATAGCTTGTCCTGTGTCCTGGGGGGACAGAATTGCTCCTTTCCCTCCCTGCCCTGTGTCCTGGGGGGACAGAATTGTTCCTTTCCCTCCCTGCCCTGTGTTCTGGAGGGACAGAATTGTTCCTTTCCTCCCTGCCCTGTGTCCTGGGGGGACAGAATTGCTCCTTTCCCTCCGTGCCCTCTCCTGTCTCATGTCCTGGGGGGACAGAATTGCTCCTTTCCCTCCCTGCCCTGTCCCCAAACCTGTGCAGAGTTCCTGCACCACAGTCAGGTGCCTTTCCTTGGAGGTGTTGGAATGTCCTGCCGTCAGCTTTCCCTTCACAAGGACTGGGATCATGCAGATTTAACATCCCAACAGTGATGTTTTGTGAGGGAACAAATGACACAGTTAAATATTCTGCCTGGTGTTTCTCTGTTGGCTCCAGCACTGCTCTGCTGTGCTATAGTTCAGAGGGAACTACAGCAATAATTCCATCTACTGAGCGTGTTTGTTTGTTTCATTACCTATTCAACTCCATCTACCTTCTTTTTGCTTTTTTATTCAAGCAAGTCAATACTGAATTCTCCTCTGAGCAGGAAGCCTGGGCTTTCTCCCCCTCCCTGCCCTGTCAGCACAGCCCCTGCTCTTGACCCTGAGCAAAGCTCTGAAGTTCTCATTTGTCAGCAAAGCAAGGGAGAGCTGGGACACATCGATTGTCCTTGCTGAAAGCACCTGGAAGTGGCAGGAAGGGAAGTGTGAGGCCAGGTGGGACTTTGGGAAGCATCCCTTGCTCCCCCACCTGTGTCACGCGGAGCAGGCAGCGCTCAGGTGTTGGCTGATGTTATCAATAAATTGTCAGCCTGGATTTCTCTCTGTGAGGGTCACTGGCTGTGGGCTGGGGGCACCTTCCCCTGGGAGGGTGCTGATGTGCAGCAGGGCCACCTGAGCTGAGAGCACGGCTGCCCTGCCTGCAGGGACAGAGCTGTGCCCCTCCTGCTCTCTGAACTCCAGCCTTTTCCACAGGGACCGGTGAGATCTGTGATTGACAGCGTCCAAGATCCCCCAGCCTTGCTCCTTTTTTCCCCTCTGCTGACCTCTTATCTAAAGTGCTTTCTCCTGCCCTCAGCAGCTGAGTTTCATCACACCAGGGAGGTCCAGCAGCCTGTAAGCCCTCGGTAAATCCCACTGCTCCCAGGACACACCCAGGTGGCCACAAAATGTCCCCTTTTGGCTCTAAGCTCTGAATTCTCTCCCCCAAACCTGGCTGTTGAGATGTTATTTGGTGGTGTAATTCCCCCAGGGCTACCAAGACGGGAGGGAATGATCCCGGGTCTTGCCTGTGGTGAAATACGGTTGGAGTTTGGCCCTAGCCTGGAATCAGCTGCAAAGCCAAGGGAAATCCTTGGCACCAGCTTCAAAACCTCCTGCGCTTCTGGGCAAGGCAGGACCTGAGCACGGCTCGGCTGTGTGTGCTGGAGAGCAGACCTGCCCTGGAAGGGCCCTGTGGGAATATTTAGGTAGTTTCTAGCAAGATAAATTTAGTGCACGTGGGAGAGATGTGGGGATGAGGAGGCAGATGTTTCATCAGCTTTGGCTGGGTAAAAAATCAAGGTTTAGCCTGGCTGTTCTCCGTCTTTGTCCGAGTTTCTGATTCCCCCTGGAATTCCTCGTGAGACTTGCTCAGAGATTTTGATGCTTCTGATTACAGACTTGCTTTCCCTGGTTGTCTCTCACGGATCCTCCACGGTTCTGGGGGTGTTTGATCACGGTGGGCTGAGAATTTGGCTGTGCAGGGTGGCACAGGACAGGTCACAGCTGTGCCTGTGCCACGATGCTCTGTGACTGCCGATGGGCACTTGGGGTCTCAAAAAGCTGAGGTTGGGGAGGTTTTGTTGAGAACTGCTCGTTCTCCAGGCTCATTCCAGAATTTATTTGCAACACCAACACTCAGTAACTGGGAGTTGTATTTGCTGAGGTCACACAGGAATGGATTTGAGACCTTTTCATTACAGCAAAGAGGCCAGGAAATATTGCAGTGATGGAGGCAAGTCCCAGCTCCCTGTTTTCCAGGGCTGGTGCGAGTCCAAAACTGCACTCCAAGGAGAGAAATGATGTGCCATGTGTCTCAGCAAGCTGCAGCTCTCCAAGACAGATATCCAAGTGCCCTTTCCAGCCCCTGGAGTGACGTGGTGGGGATCAATCCCCACAGATCCACCTCCTGTTGGCAGCAGGACACGGCCACACAGTCGGCGTGGAGGAGACACTTCCCTGCAGATGGTTAAGCTTAAGCAAAATGCAGCTATATTACAGTCTCCTGAATTAAATTCCCAACTGCTTTGGGAACCTATTTCAGGGAGGAAAAAGTAGATCATGTTTCACCAGACAATGCCTGAGCTGAACAACTGGGGCTGGTTTTATAGAAGGCACAGTTGATTTTTCTCCCAATTTTTTTTTTTTTTTGGTTTTTGGCAGGAGAGGGAGAGAGAAATCCTGGCAGATGAATCCTTGCTGGAGAAAGGGAGTGTGGGTGGAGGCAGGATGGCAGAAGATGGCCACTTATGGCTGGCACTGAGAATTCCTGCTGCTGAGTGCCACTGGCTGGACCCTGGGAGAAATCCTGGGAATACAGAGATGAGCAGTGACCTCCAAGGTAAGCACTTCCCATCTGCTGGGTTCCAGCTGCACATGTGGTACCCAAGTTGCTTCTGGTTTGTTTTGGGTTTTTTTCAGAGGGGTCTGGCGTTAACTCAGGACTGGGAGAAGAAAACTTGGAATAACGATAAACAGGGAACAGTCACTCCAGGATGAGCAACAAAGGAAATTCAGGTGTGAGGATGGCAGGCGCCTGGCTGGGAGGAAAATGAGTCTTTAACTCAAGAGGAAAAAAAAAGGCAGGTTGTTTTATTCATTTTCTGAATTGGGAAAAGCCAATATCCCAGGTTGGATGGGAACTGGAGCAACCTGGTCTAGTGGAAGGTGTCCCTGCCCACAGCAGGGAGTGGGAACGAGATGATCCATGAGGTCCCTTCCAACCAAAACCATTCCATGAAATTCTGCATATTCAATTCCAAAAGGAAAAAGCCTCTTGGAGTAGTCAACAAATTCCGTTTTGGTAGCAAGGCTGATTTGTTTTGAGCTGAATGTAGAAAATGAATGTCAAGGAAAAGTCATTTCCAAGCAAGAAAGCCCATCCTTTGCGTTGGGGAAAATGTCAAAAGGGCACGCTGACATTTACATTTTTTTCTCTCTCCACTTTGCTCCTGAACAAAAATTTGCCAAAGCCAACAGGGTGTCACTTTGTGATGGAAATCTGTTTTGACAAAAAATTTTCCAACCAGCTTTCCTTGCTCCACACAAACATTTCCGCTCTCGATTCCAATCAGGATTTGGCAGGGAGCAGGGTAAGGATGAAGAGGGGCTATTCCTTTCAGGCCCTTGTCAGTGATGTATCACCCTGTCAAAGCCCCAAGATTGCTGAAAGCATCCTGATTCCAGGGAGATCTCAGCCCCGAGTTCCCTCTCTCTGCCTGCCTGGCTGACCTGGGCAGGGATTAAAACACTCCCTTGCTATGAGCTGCTCACCTGGGAGCTGAATTTGGGCTGGAGAGCTGCTGGTCCAGAGTCAGGGCCTGCTTAGGCCTCACGTGGGTTCTTCTGCTGAGTTGCAGACCTCCCTTACAGATTTTTGGGGTTTTTTTCTTATTTATGATGCAGTTCCTGGATCACTGTTTGGACAGAGAGCTGTTTGCAAAGGCCTGGAGTGACAGGACAAGGGGCAATGGCTTCAAACTGCCAGAGTTGGTTTAGACAGGATGTTGGGAAGGAGTTGTTCCCTGGGAGGGTGGCCAGGCTGTGGCACAGAGAAGCTGTGGCTGCCCCTGGATCCCTGGAAGTGTCCCAGGCCAGGCTGGACAGGGCTGGGAGCAGCCTGGGATGGTGGAAGGTGTCCCTGCCCATGGCAGCGGGGGAAATGAGATCATCTTTAAGGTCCCTCCCAAATCATTCTATGGTTTTATGACATGGAATGAAGGCAGGGGTGCAGTTATCTGCTTCTTTTTTGGTATTCACAGACCCAAATTTCTCTATGTTCACTGCAATTTATCTGTACAACATTGAAAAGCAGCACGTGGGATGGGAGAGGTTTGGAATTCTCTCGTTACCTTGTTGGGATCACACCAGAAGGAACATCCCCATGAGGATGAGGGCCCAAGCCATGCTGGCTCTCTCCTGGGAGGAAGACAGCCCAATTTGTACTCCAGCTCTGAACACGAGGGGCTTGCCAAAAAAAAAAAAAATTAAAAAAAAAAAAAAATCAAAAAAAATCAAAGCACAAGTGCTTGGATGTTACTGGCAGGGGGGAAAAAAAAGCCACAGCGGCAATAAAATTAATTTCCTTCTCTAATATATACAAGACTTTCTCCAAGAGAATTATGAGGCAAGCTGATCAAAGTCTGTAAGTGGTACTTATGCTATCAGTTTCACCCCCTTAATGCCCTGCTGTCAAAACAAAATCCCCTCGAAAGGCTTTGAGGAAAATCACATGAGCATAATGGCTTTGAGAAAAATGGCCCTAAGTACTCAGTAACATATACAGAGAGGACTATTAGATGGGCTGGTGTAATTGGACTTATTTTCAAATGTAAACACTCTTCTAGGAGCAAGTTACTGCTTAGCCACGGAGCAGAGCAGGGGCTGGGTTATCGAGAGAGAGGGGAGCACTGGGAACTTTGCCCTGAGACACCACGGTGACTTCAGGCAGAATTAGATCCAAGGAGGAGGGGAAAAGCAGCAGAAGGATGGGGTTTATTAAAGGCTCATTCTCAGACATATAAAGGGTGAAATTCAGGTGGGGGGCGACGGTGCTGCTCTCAGGTAGGAGGTGGTGAGGGTGACCTCTGGGAGCCTTTATCTGCTGTGTTGGTCTGAGGGGTCCTGGTGGGGTCAGTGCTGCCCCCAGGGACAGCTCGTGTTCAGCTCTGGGAACACGAGTCCTTGGAGCATTCCCAGCTCCAGGCAGAGCTGTGTTCAGCCCAGGCCGTGACCATCCAGCCCTGGTGGGGACAACAAAGGTGACACCCCAAACCTGCAGCACTGGGAGGGAGCAGAGCCAGCTCTGATTAAGGGATGATTAATCCTGATTATTCTGCTTAATCCTCAGGATTAAGGATTTGTTGAGGATTTGTTGGTGCACCTACAGGGAAACACCTATTTTCCTGTCGTGGTCTGTGACTCTTCCACAGGGTATTCCATCACCTCTGGAGCAGTGACAGTGCTTGCTCCACCTGCAGCTCCCACTGGCACCTCCTGCTCTCAGCTCTGCCCTTTTCCACCACTTTTTGGGGAGGTGTCAGCCCCTCAGGGCTCCTTTGCTGCAGCAGCAATGCCCCAGGGATGAACAGATCAGCGTTTGGAGATCCTGATGTAAAGGCAGGAAAACTGAGCATCCCTCACGGTTTGGATGCTTCTGGGTGGAAAAGCTGCTGCTGAGGGTTAATACCAGGGTTCATCTAATTCCCCCTGTGCAAACAGTGTCCAGTGCAGAGTCCAGGGCCCATTTCTTCAGTCCTTGCTTCCCCTCGTCCCTGTTCCCTTTGGCACTGCAGCCCTCTCTGTCTGAGGCCAAAAGGTCCTTGGAGCTCCTTTCCCAGACCACTCTTTGCCACATGACTTTTCTCCCTGGGAACACCAGTTCATCCCACCAAAAAGCAGGATCAGGGATTTTTTGACAGAATCTTGAAATATTTCAAAAGCTTAAGAAAAAAACCACTTCCAAACAACCCAACAAAATCATACCAATAAACCCAGACACTTTCTACCACCCAGTTTTTTCAGCTGGTGAGTGTCAAACAAGTCTTCCCTGAGCATCCTTTTGGGCTGGGGCACAGACAGAGTCTGGTGGAGTCAGTGAAAAGATATTCCTAGGCCAGGCTCATCCAGATTTCTGACATCTCATAGAGCTATTTCCCTATCTGTTCCTCTTTCCTGGCCTTACTGTCTTGCTCTCCCTTTGGAGGAAATTCCTTTCCTGGTGATAACCATGTCTGTAGCTCATATTTCCTCTTTCTTGTTGACAGTTTTAAACCAATAGATTTATGAACTTTGAAGTAATAGAAATATTTCAGGCATACCTACCCTTGCCCTTATCTAGACCAGGCAGGGATTTTTCTTTTTCTGGACACTGCACTTGTAACAGGAGACATTTGCCTTTCAACCCATCCTTTGGAAAGCCAAGCCTGGTTTGCTTAATGAGGGCTTTGGTAACCTCTGATTATTCACGTGTGAGTCCCACAGCTGTTCTGCCAGCTTTGACCCCAGCTGGGGCTGCAGAGGTGAATCTGCCCTTGAGGTGATGCCCTCTGATGGCTGTGTGAGACTGGGGGGTGATGGATGGGTGCTCGAGGAAGAAATCTGCAGTTATTTCCCATCAAGGCTGGCTGGGACACCAGGGTGAGGGAACAGGTCCATGCTCTGCCCCCTTTTTGCAGTCCCTGCCCCAAATGTCCTGCTCCATCTGAGAATCCCACGTCGCTCCTCAGACTTCAGTTTCACCCTTCCAAATGGGAATAACCTGGTTTAAAGTGCTGCAGGCAGGGTCAGAGCCAGCCACAGCAGTGACAGGGGACATCAGCTGCCCCCATGCCCGGGCTAGGGCAGGCAGGGAGGATTTTGCACCTTCCAGCCCATCCCAGGCTGTCTGTCCTGGGGGGTCACAGCTGGGGCTGGACTGAGCACCCTAGAGCATTGCTGAGTGTCAATTCCTCCTCCAAGGACTTCACTGACAGAAATTCTTCCCTTTTTAACTCTGCAGGATCCTTAGTTAGTTAAAAAAAGGGTAGAGGGAGTAGATGCTTCCTCTAGGAAGTGTTTCTGTCTGTCAGAGATGACAGGACAGCCCATGTGCTGATTTACTGCAGCGCATCCCGCCAGTGACACCAGTCAGAGAGAATTCCAGAGGCAGCAGCAGCACCTTCCCACCTGAATGCCAGTGCTGAGCCCTGGGGGGTGGAAAATGATGGGCACTAATTGCTGACACCTCCCTAACCTCCCCAGGGGCAGAGGAGAATTGCTGCGGGTGGGACAATTTGGTGTTAATTGAGATCTTGCATTGTTCCAGTGAGGTACGTTTGGAGAAATCCTGGAGCAAAAGCATCTCCAGGTAGGGCTGGATTTTAGGGGAGGCTGAGCCTTAGTTCCAGCGGTTGCAGACCCCCAAAACGATGCTGTGGATGGAGAAATAACAGCCCTGAGAGGTGCTGCTGTCAGGTGGGAGGGTGACACCACAAAACTTGGTGTCACCAAGCCCTCCTTGGCAGAACTGGAGACAGAATTTCCTGGTGGGATGGGGAGGGTGTGAAGGCACTGGGGGAGCCCGGGGAGCAGTGGGGGTGGGTGTGGGGGCTGATATTTCTGGGTCTGCGAGACTTGAGCCTGCTAGCCTGCTAACCTTTTCCCAGGGGAGAAACTCTTAAGAAAGCTTCTTCTCAAAACAAATCCTAGCAAACAACTCTCCCTTCTCAAAACAATCTTTCTCCAGGTGCTGTTTTGCTTCTCTAGTTCTCAAAACATTTGAGCTGTTTCTCTGGTTTAACCAGTGGGATCAGAGAGGTGTTGTTCCTATTCACCAATCACGTAAAGTCTGTATCAGAACACCTCATAAAAAGGTAGTAAGAATCAGACAAAGTTTTCTATGCTCTTTGCCTTCTGAGATTTTGGAGTCTCTCATCTTTTTTCGTGTCCTACAACGCCAGGTGGGTGCACGGTTGTGGGAGGGGAGAGGCAGATCCACCCCAAGCCAGCATTTTGCCCAGGAAAAAGGGAATCACAGGAGTGATCCTGAAAGACCTGGGACAGCTCTGAGAGCCAGAAAGCGGCTGCTGGTTGTGTGCTGAGGAAGCGCTTTGGGGACGAGAGGCTGTTGATGCCCAGCCTGCTTGTGTTCATCCTGGGAACAGGAAGGATTGGCTGGCTCGGTGCCCAAATGAAGCCCAGGATTGTGGAATGGTTTGGGTGGGAAGGGACCTTAAAGCTCATCCTGCCCCACCCCTGCCATGGGCACCTTCCACCAGCACAGGTGGCTCCAAGCCCTGTCCAAGCTGCCCTTGGACACCTCCAGGGCTGTGTGTGGCCACAGATCTGCACACACAGTATTTTCCACCATGGTGAGCAGCAGGTTTTGTGGCTTTTTCTCTTTTTTTTTGTCCCAGCATTTCCGCCCTTCCTTACGGGATTCTGGTGGCTCTGATGCAGCGCTCGAGGGAGCAGCAGTGCAGGGAGATCCCACACTGGTATTTCCCCGGCTGTATCAGCTGTGGCCTTAACAAAATAAATCATTTTCCAGGGCTATAAATCCCGGGCTTTTCAGCAGCTCCTACAGTAACTCCCATGTGCAGAACAACAGCAGGCTGTTTATCCAAACTCACCAAAGCATCTGTAGCCGAGTTAATGATTTCCCAGCCACTCACACCCCGGCTCTGGGCTGGGAGCTGCTGCCCAGAGCACGGCAGAGGAAAGCAGAGGCTTCAGGGTGGGAGAAAACTGCATTTCCCCTCCCAAACCCCAAGAAAATTATTTTCTTCCTGCTCTACTCCGCGCTGGGATTTCTTTCCAGAGGCACAGAAATTGGCACTGTAAGGGTTAAGCTGACGTGCTGGGATGTTCCTCTCTCCTCTTGATCCCCAGGTCTTGTCTCTGTTAAACATCTCCCCCTCTCTTTTCCGTTCAGCTCCTCTTTTACAAGGCGGGGCTCGGGAGTTTCAGCGCGGCCAAGGGCCATCTCCCCATCCATTACGGCGCTGTGACAGCAGGTAACGGCATCGCTTCAAAAGGGCCACGTCCCCATCTCCCCCTCCCCAGACCCGGCTCTGGCAGCAGCACCCGAGCACGGCAGAGGCAGAAGCAGCTGCCCCGTCTCCCTGCAGGACTCATCCACACCCAAACGGGCCCGTTTTGGGGCTCCGAAGCACGGCTGAGCCCGGTGACCGCTGATGTTTGAGGGACTGCAGGGCTGTCTGCCCAGAGACCCCTGCAGGGCAGCCTGGGCCGTGTCGCCCCCCTGGAGGAGCTGGAGATGCTCTGTTTTATCTGCTGCTGACCTCTTACCCTGCGCCGGGCCAGCCAAGGCTGCATCGTGTCTTGGCTGATCACGGGGTTGCAGAGCCCTGGGGGGCTGCAGAGCCCTGGGGGGTTGCACCCACCCTGGCAAGCAGCAGCTCACTCTCCCAGCCTGCCTTCCCTTTTCTTTTTTTCCCCTTCTTCTTTCTGCGTGTTCCCTGCCCTGCTCTGCGCTGACTCAGTTCCTCACACGGGTACCGGCTGCCGTCTCCCAGCCGTGCCGTGCATCCTCCCCGTCCCTCCCGGCGGGCAGGACAGGTTTGCTCGTGTGTGGTCTCACCTGGGACAGCGGGAGTCACCGCGGCTCCCTGCCCGGGCACCAGGCTCTGGTGACAACGACAGCGGCAGCGGGATCAAACACGGGGTGGAATGTTGGCTTGGGTGATGCTGGCAGGGCAGCCCAGGAGCTGCCAGGGCGTCGCCTGGGCAGGGAGTGGCAATTTCTTCTCATTTTTCAAAACCATTTCTTTTTCAGAATCGTTTTTCAAAATTCTTTTCCTTTTCAAAATCTATTCGTTCTGGCAAACAACAGAAAACACACAGTGATAAATAACCCTGCTAGTTTTTGAGTTACTGAGTAGTTAGAAAGAAATCTGGGAATGTGAAGGTATGAACACACAGAAGCTCCCAGGCTCTGCCTGTAATTTCTTTTAATGATCAGTTTCTCCCACAAATATTACTGTAAAACACTCGCCTCCCTCAGAATTCTTCTGCCAAGCCCATTTATTTACAGGCCTGGCTTCGGCTGCTGCACAGCCCCAACACAAAGCCCTCACCTGAGTTCAGCTTGGGCTCGTTTGGTGAACTGCCCCTGGGTTTGAAATCCTGTCCCAGGTGATGGCTGGAGGAGCTGCAGAGCCTGGTGCCTGCCCAGGAACCTCGGCGAGCCCTGCTGGGCTCAGGAGCCCCGGGTTCATTTGCATTAATGAGCAGCTCCGGTTTCATTTGCATTAATGAGTTACCCGGTGATTGAGGCCGCAGTGCCAGGTCACTGAGGGCATCCCCAGCTCAGGGCAGTGTGTGCTGCTCGTGTGCCGCTGCTCCCCCTGCAACTCCAGAGCTCGGGTTTATGGCCTGTCCTTGTAAACCAGCACAGAACCAGTCCCCAGCGGCCAGGGAAACATTCCTGAAGGGCAGGGAAGGCCAGGCTGAGGGATGGAGAGGCACCTGTGGTTGTGTTCTCATCCCAGCTCCCTGCCAGCTGCACCTGCCAGGGAGCTCTTGGGGACATCCTGTGGCTTCTGCTCCTTGGCCCTGCTGAAGTCCCTTTATCCTGGAGGGCCCTACTGCTGGGAATTTCTCATCCAGGAATAGCTCCTGTGGAATTGCTCTGGCAGAATGGCTCTTAATGTGGGAATTATTACAGCTTTTTAAAGGCAGAAATAGATTTGGACCCATGCAAGTCCCTGGGGAGCTCTTCCAATCTCCCCAAGGTCTGCTGATATCTTTTTTTTCTGTGCTTTTAAGGGGAATTATCCAAAGGAGGCCACTCTCAATTTATGGGATCAGCGTTTAAATACGGCTTGACTGATAATTCAATTAATTGATTCACTTTGTGGCTGGTTTGAAAATGGCTCTTTCAGGGCTCTCCCCAAAGCTGTGATTTCTCCTCTGCGCTGCCCCAGCACTGATGGCTCTGAGCACCCCAAAACACAGGACCCTACAGCACCGCAGTCAGCACCCAGGCATGTGAGGGGTGACAGGAGGAAAGGTGAGCAGCATTCCCTGCTCCAAATCCCTCCCCCAGCACCTGCTGGATCTTCTCCACCCTGCTGATCCCCAACACGCCCCATGGAATGTCAGTGGCAGCATCCTCCCTCTGCCCAAATCTTATTTTCAGGTGGGGAAACAGAGGCACTTGAAAATGAAATGAGCCTCCTTAATCACGCCCAGGGCACTGCAGGCAAAGGCAGAATTTAGCCATTAAAATAACTGATTTCTGTCACCCAGGTTTTAGGGTGTTGGAGAAGACACAGGTCCCTGCACAAAATGAAATAACATCGCCAAGGAGTTCCTCGTGCTGTCAACACTTCTGCCAGCTAAACAGCAAGAAATCCAAATTTTGGCAACTAACCCCTCCAAAAATGGAACGTTAAGGAGACAAAAGGGCAAAATGGGGGCTTGGATCTCCGAGTGCTGAGCCCACATTTTGCTGAGCAGGGGCTGCTGCCACAGCAGCCCCCCGGAGAGTCCCTGTCCGTCTCCATCTGCCCAGCAGTGACAGAGATGGATGACGGTGCTGCCGGGAACGTGCTCCCAGGCTGGGGCTGTCCTCCCAGGAGAAAGCTGGAGGCTTTAGGAGCCCCTGATGAAGATGTAAGAGCCATGTTTGACACGCCAGCTCTTTTGTTGGGGCACTGGTGGCTCGTGCCACCCGCCTGCCATGCAGGAGCCACCACGCTCCTGCCCAAAAGGGTCGCGGGGACTCGTGGCCCTTCTTCTGCCTGCAAAAAAAGCTGGGCCAATAGGAAATCTGCCCAGACAAAAGCTTCAAGAAGCATTTTTGGGGGGGACACGGGGTAAAAAGACCAGAAAACAACCAGGATGTGTAACAGCAGGGAAAGATCAGGGAGAAAGGCTTGCTCGCCCCGCCGAAGGGGGAAGGATGAGCGAGGAGCAGATAAACCCCAAACGGGCAGAGCTGCTGCCCCCGAAGGAGTTAATTCCCCGAGGAGTGCACTAAGTGGTCAGCAGCCCAATAAATTACGGCCTGGAAAGACAAACCCCAATCATCATTAGTCACGGCTCATTGGCCTGGTAAGGCTCCTCAGCAGAGTTTATCTCTTCCCTCCCGTCCGGCCGCGGCCGCAGCCGTATTTCATGCTCCGAAAACAGCTGACCCCGGGGGTCAGCCCAATGAAAGCCCCATTCAACAGGTCCTCCAGGGCCTGGCCACGGAAAAAAACGGCCGAGGTCAAAATAACACGGAGCTGCAGGAGCCCTGGGCCGCTGCCCGCCCCGAGCGGCCGCGCACCACACGCTCAAGTGCCCAGGACATGTTAATCCGCGGCAGGATCACGCGGGGTCAGGCCGGGGCTGGGAGGAACAGTGGCATAATTAGGTGAGGGTGACCTCCATAAAACAGTAATGGGCTTCCAGAGGCCGGCACGGAGCAGCCCGTGGCGCTTCGCACCCATCTCCCGGCTCGGCGGGAGTCGGCGATGGGCGGCTGGGATGGAGGGAGGCCCAAACGTCGGCCCGGCGTTTCGCCACGTGGGGTGGTTTTATCAGGAAGCATTTTAAAAGAAAGGAGCGAGGGATTGTCTTCATTTCCGTTAATTTCCATTCAGGGGAAAAAACATAAAGCCCAGCGGGAAAATCTTTGGAGAGCGTGCGGTCGGCAGCTGGAACAGGTGGTGTGGGAAGGCCCTGCCTGCACAGAGCAGCAGGAAAAGGGTGTGCTGAGGAACGAGGGGGTTTGGAGAATGGTTTTGTAGGGTGTTCTTCTCCCAATGCCCTGTAAGTTCATCCATACAGGCATGGGAAGCTACCTTGCAAGAGCTGGACAGCTTGGAGTGGGATGGAGGGAGGGGAGCTTGAGGCCAGCTTCCTCCACAGAGTGGTTATAAAAGTTTGTACTGGAAGGCACACAGTGCCTCAGAGTGAGCTCATGGTTTTCATTCTGAAGCCACACGGCCAACTGGAAACTCCAAAAATGCTCTTAAAACAAAACTGAGTGCCTGAAATGAAAATCTTGAAGATCAGCATCAAGTGAGAATACTCACTCTTCACCAACACAGCAGGGCGGGGTTTGAATTCTAGAGAAGTGTTTCTCCCTCGTGGGAAGAATAAGAAAGACGGTGAGGAAAATATCTCTAATTTTTTACATTTTGGATATATTGGTTTCCAGCCAGATTGGTGTTCAGCTTTTGGCTACAAAAAGGCTTCTGACATCACAACACAAAGCTGTAAATATTTCAGAAATAATCCTAATTTAAATTGGTTGATTGAGACTCAAGGATTTGACTAAGGAACAACAGAGATCGAATCAAACTCCTGCTTAACCGATCCCTTGGAAGTCAAACTCCTGTTTTAGCAGCCCTTTGGAAGTCAAATTCCTGCTTTCCAGCCCTTTGGCTGACAGATCAGTGTTGCTTTTAGGAATTCAAAGCTGTGCCAATATCTGGGACCAGGCAAACCTCGTGGAGGCAGCACAGGTGTTTGTTTCTGGGGACTGCAGGTTTTCCTGCAGCAGCAGGATATGCTGGTGCTGCCATGTGCCTCTTGATCCCACCTGATGAGCAGCCTGTGCGTGTCCAGGTGCTAACAGGTATGTGGGCTCTGGAAGAGGACGTGTGGCACCCTGGAATATCATTTTCCTGGAGCTGGAGGTCAAATCTGGGGCTGAGCCCACCTTGCCATGCGTGTCTCTATCAAGGAAGGGTCTCAAACCAGCCCCCCTAGTGCCTGATCTCTGTCACTGAGCACCACAAATCAGGAGGTGCTGGCTCAGGGCTTTCCCTTTTCTTCCAGGGAAGCAGAGGGAGGGGTGAGTATCAGGGAGAACTCTGCTGAGATAATTCCTGCCCAAAGCAGCTTGTGGGGATCACATTTTCACCCAGCTATTTGTCTGCCTGTTTATTGCAGCGTGTCATGGGATGTTTGAACACAAAGCAATAGAGATGATGTGATTTGGGACATCCCATCTCCCTGCTCCCTCCCTAATTACGGGCAGGATAATGATGGGAGGGTGCCAGAGGCACGTGTGGAGCATCCCAGCCCTGGAGCTCTGCCACGGCTGCAGGAGAGCTCGGGTGGGGGAAAGGGAGCTGAAAAGGGGAGAGGAGGAGGAGGAGGGCTGTGATTCCTCCTCTTCCTGGGCTGGAGATGGAGCAGCTCCTGGCTCTGAGCACCATTTTCAGCCAGAGATTTGCAGGATTTGGGTAACCCAAGGCAGGAGTCTGAGCTCTGGAGCCAGCCCTGGAGGGTGAGGAGGGAGGGCAGGGCAAGGTGTCCCCCTCCCCTGGAAGGCTGGGGTTGGTTCAGGCTCCTCTGGCTCCCAGGGGTGCAGGATGGGGTCCCTGGGAGAGGGGGGCTGCCTGGGAAGCTCTGCCTGTGGGATTTCAGGCAGCACAAGGAGGTGAGGGAGGTGTTGGGGAGCTGGGGAAGGAGTGCCTGTGCAGGGGAGCTCTGGAGTCACTGTCTCTCCCCCCTTTATCCATCCAGGGCCCCCAGCCCTGGGCTCCTCCGCTGTGTAACTGGGGTGACTGAACTGGGCAGTGTCACCCTCCCTTCCCTGGGGGAGTCTGCCAGGAAGACTTCAGACAACCAAAATAAATCTGTTCTAGAAAAAAACCCTGGGGCTTTTTTGTGTTGGTTTTGTGTTTTGTTTTGTTTTGCTTTTTTCTTTACTTGGAAATGAAAATCTTTGCTGCAACAACTCATTTTGGGAGAGTTTGCTGCAAAACCTGCATCCCACCTGGAGCTGCAGCCTGTATTCCCAACGGGGGAGCCTTTCTCTCCCATCCTGGGTGCTGAGATGGCACTGAGCCTCCAGCCAAGGAGCTGGGGTGTCACCCCATGGGTGCCATCCCCATCCTGGAGCTGCTGGAGCAGGCCTGGCCCTCCCACCCTGCAGCAGGTGTTGGTGGGAGCCCAGGGAACTGAGCTGGGATACCCCAAAGCCTGGCTGAGCACTGCAGAGCTCCCTCCCTGCTGGCCACCGGTGACTTCTGAGCACGAGGTGTGGCCTGAGGTGGGACGGATTTGCTCCTGGACAAGGGAGGTGAAAATGGAGAGCAAAGGAAGAGCTGGGAGCTGGCAGCAGGTAAGGCTTGGAATTCACAAACTGCTGGGAAAGCAGCCCTGGGAGCGAGACAGACGCCGGGACGGTGTGTGACACGTCTGGCTCTTTATTCCCTGCTTTGTAATGAAGCCATTCGTTAAGTTGCAATAATTAGCTGCTCCTGGTGGTGTTTCCCGTGCTGTTCCAAGGCAGGGCTGAGAGCTGCCAGGCTCTTCCCTCCTCTCCCTGTATCAAACATCCCTCCCTGCCTTTTTCTCGGGCAAAAGCAAAGACTCTCCTATTTCCCCTGCCTTTCCCTTCAGCCATCCCGCCCTTGCCAGGCTATGTGTGGGATGAAAGCTCCTTCAGTCAGCTCCTTTGGAGCGCCTGCGGCACGGTGACAGCGCGGTCCCCGCGGTGGGAGCAGGCGGGGCAGGGAGGGATGCAGAGAAACGCCTGAGCAGGACGTCAGGCTCGGTGCTGCTGGAAAATTTACAGCCTCGGGCTCGGGCTCTGGGCCCCCTTTTTATTACATTTGACACCAAGCAAGCGAGATTGATTTAGCCCCGCGTTTCCGTGTGCCCCAGCAGGGCTTTTCCAGCTCCAAAGACCACGGGGTTGGGAAGAGGAGCCACGGAGATGCCGGCTCTGGCCGTCGGCAAATCCAGCAGATCCAGGCATAAAGAGCAGGCGATATTTCATGAGCTTAGGATGGGATTTAGCTGTCCTGCAGAGCCCGGGAGAAAGGAGCACAGCCAGCATTTCCCCAGCACAGGGGGAGTTAGCTGGATCTCCACTTTTCTCTTGTCCCCAGGTAACAGAGGCATTTTTAAGCTGTGTTTGCTGGCTCCTCCATCATCCTGCCTTTACCAGCTCTGCCAGCATGGAATCGTGGAATATCCTGAATGGGAAGGGACCCATGAGGATCTCTGAAATCCAACTCCTGGCTCTGCACAGGACAACCCAGCAATCCCACCGTGCCCCTGAGAGTGCTGTCCCCGAGAGTGCTGTCCCCTGCCAGACGTGGGGCTGTGACCATGCCCTGGGCAGCCTGGACAGGGAGGCTTTAACAGCCCCAGAATCACTCTGGAGTTTGGGAAGAGGATTAATCTGGGCTCAGGGCTCGCTGTGGTGATGTAGAAATGAGGATGCAGAAGAGAGGAGACATCCCCTCGAGCTCCTTGCAGGTGGGTTTCCTCCTCCTAAGGCTCTGTGGGAGGATGAGATGGGGGTGTTGGAAGCTGCCAGGACAAGCTGCCAGGTGTTGGACTGGAGATTTCAGGCCTACGTGCTTCTCCACCTGCTGGAATTCAATGTCCTGGGAGATGCAGCTGCCTGCAGTCACCAAGGCTGGTGTTGGGATGTTTCCTTCTGCTTGAATGCTTTCACACCTGGCACTTCACCCCTGCCCTCTCTCCTGCTCTGCCCCCAACTTGGCCACCCTTCTTCCAAAGCAGAATTGTAAAATTTATTTTTTTTCTCCAGGCTGCCTTCCCACCCCTTATCCTCTCTCCTAGGAAAAGCTTCCCCGTGTGTCTCATCCCTTCTCCCCTCCCCGTGCTCGGGCTGTCACTCATTGTCCCATTTCAGTCCCCTATTCCCTTCCTGAGCACACCCAGGTTGGATATTAGGAAATATTCCTTCCCTGAAAGGGTGGTCAGGCGCTGGCCAGGCTGCCCAGGGCAGTGCTGGGGTCACCAGGGATTTAAAGGGAAGGGAGGGATTTAAAAGCTGTGTGGATGTGGCACTTGGGGACAAGGATTGTGGTGGCCTTAGTGGTTGGGGATGGTTGGATGGGATGATCTCCAAGGGCTTTAGGATCACAAAAATCCCGTGATTCCCTGGGCTACGTGGAATGTTCCTTAGGCCCTTTAAAAGCAGGATGGAGTTTGGGCTTCCCAATCCTCAGCTGGGCCTTGTGGTGTCCCCTGGCAGTGAGAACTGCCTGCAGCATCCCTTCCCAACCTTTCCAAAGGTGGGAGCTCCACAGCCCCATGGGGATGCCCACCCTGCCCGACCTGGGAGCTTCTCCTGGGGCTTGCCTGCTCTGCCTGGACTCTGCTGATGAGACCTGGGATCTCAGTGTGCTTATGTCCCAGATGCCAGTGTGGGAAGCAGGACACCCCTCACCCATCTGCTCCCTCCCCAAGTCCTGTACTTAATCTCCAGCTCTCGGCTTTGAGTGGCAATATTTGCTCGGGCTCTGAGCCATCTCCCCTGCCCTCTCCACTCTGGGGCACGTGGAGGTGGCAGCTGGTTTAGCAGAGCTGCTGGGGCCCTTTCCTGCCCTGCATCCCATCATTGGTCAAGTTTACTGTGGCTCCTCCGCTTGCAGTTTGTCAGGGCTTTATCTGAACATCTGCATCCCGGCCTCTTATTAAGCCCTTAGAAAAATAGAAGTGTCTGATGCCTGAATAGCTTTAAATTTGGAAGCAGAGTGGGAGTAGATGGGAGAAAATGCATTGCCCTTGATGTAATCATCAGAGGAGGACAGTTCTGAACAATGACCAGATCGTCCTCGCCCCGACGATGACAGCAATTTCTGACTTATCACCCCCCAGCACTATATTAAGGCACTGAGATTACAGTGTTATTCATTAGCACCACATCTGCTGGAAATCAGCGCGGGGAAGGCTGCTGAGGGCGCTAAAAAGCTTCAGGATGGCACAGAGAGAACGCTCTCCCAAAAGGGAGAATAATGTCCTTCCCCTGCTGGGGGTTGCTGGGTGCTGATGAGCCACAAACCCATGGGTGGGGCTGCTGAGGACAGGGGACACCGAGAGCAGCAGGTCCCATGCCTGCCCACCCTGGGGCTTGGCTGAGGCTCTTCCTTTTTTCCTGCCTGTTCCAAGTGGTCTCTTCCTGTCCTGGCACAGCTCTCTGCATGGCACCTCAGGTTTAAGCTGTGCCACCGCTTCACTCTCACGCCGTGGGATGAAGATCCCGTCTCCTGTGTTTTGAGGTTCTCCAAGATTCTCATTCTCAACGCAGTTGTAAGAAACCTCTTTGATTCATAACAAATCCAGAGTGATAAAGGAACTCTCTGCCATTTGTCCTGCCTTGCAGCGAGACCTGCCCTGTCCTAGCTGCCCCCAAAAGCCCTCACCTTTCTCATGTTCCTCTGACAGGTGAACTAAACTCGTGGATAACTTCAGGAGCAACTTCCTGATTTTGTTTCCTGCCCAGCCTGCTGAGTAGCCAAACGACATGGCCCTCCTGGTTTATAGGCTGGAGGAAAACCTCCTTGCAGCAGAATTTGCTGATTCTGAGGTTCAGCAGTTGCAGCAAGATTTAAACCATTCTTTAGGACCACTCCTTGACTCTTCCAAGCAATTTCAGGCACCCAGAGAACAAGGGATCTGGACATTAGGGCTCCAAAGGTATTTCACGGCGTTGTGGCTAAAAATGCAGAACAGGCTCTGAACTGTGAGGATCCACCTGGACCTGCCATGGTGGATTTTCTTCTATCCAAAGTCTGAGGGTGATTTTGAGCCTCCCCGGCCGTGGCTGTGATTTCCCAAGGATGATGTGGAGGATGAGGAGCGTTGCTGGCAGGCATTGTGCTGATGTGTGGCTCTGCACGAGGGTTCAGAAATCCCATCCAGCCTTCCTGGAGCTGCCCTGCTTCCCACAGGAGCCAGGGCCGCTGATCTGCAGAACCTCAGCCCGAGGAGCTTTCAAAGGACCGTTTCAGCAGCTGGTGTGAACCATCCATCAGTGCTCCTGTCTTCGCTCTAACCCGCTCCATTCTGGGCTGCCTTAATTCAGTTATGATGAAATTTCGAGCAACTGCTCCTGACAAATGAGACTTCCTCTAGTGGGTTGCTTCTTTAAACTGTTAACACATGCTTAAATATTGTCAGAGCTCAGAAGGAGAACGTTTAAGTTCCCAAAGATCCTTCATTATCAAAGGCAGCTGCTGGCGTGCAGGGGATCCCTGCTGCCCGACTGTGTGTCCGTGGGAGAGTATCCTGGCAGGGATCCTTCAGTTCTAGGAGTGAAGGCTGCTGCCCTGGAAAAGGGGCTGGGGGTTATAACAGCAGGGGTGGACAATTGTTCACAGGCAGAAGAGGAAAGTGGTGGAAATGCAGAGTGGACAATGCTGACCCCCAGGACTTGAAGGGAGTCTACAAAGAAAAGGTGGGTAAGGACTTTTTACAAGAGCCTGGAGTGACAGGACATAGGGAAGGGTATGGCTTCCCACTGCCAGAGGGCGGGGATAGAGGGGATGTTGGGCAGGAACTGTTCCCTGGGAGGGTGGGCAGGCCCTGGCACAGGTGCCCAGAGAAGCTGTGGCTGCCCCTGGATCCCTGGCAGTGCCCAAGGCCAGGCTGGACGGGGCTTGGAGCAGCCTGGGCCAATGGAAGCTGTCCCTGTCCACGGCAGGGGGTGGGATGAGATGATCTTTAAGATCCCTCCCATCCCAAACCACTCTGGGATTGTGTGACTTCGGACTTCTCCCCATTCCACACGGACCTCCAGGAGCTTTAGTTTTCAAGGAAAGGCCTTGCAAGGAGAACAAAGGTTTTGTGCAGCCCCTGCCAGCTCAGCTGCCTGACAGCCACGGCTGCTCAGCCCGTCCTGCAAGGAAAGGAGCCCCCAGGAGATTTCCCAACCTTCCCCGCCCCGCTTTCCACTGGAACTGCTGTGACAAGTCTCTCAGGAGGGCACCGGGAGCTCTGGTGGCAAATCCTCATTAATTGATTCACCAGGACCAGGGAAGAATCCAATCCAATTAGAGATAAATAATTGATGGCATCGAGCGCCGAGATTGGGGCGTTATTGATCAAGGGCGCGCGAGGGGCCGACAGCTGTTCTGGTGTCGGCCTCACGGAACATGAACTGAGACAATGACCCCTCAGCAGCCCCTGGCAGCGCCAGGGGACACCAGCCCCACATGAGCCATCTGAGGTCTCCACACAGCTCAGAGGAAACCCTTCAGTTCTTTAATCCTTGGCCTCCGACCACACCGAGGGTCATGAAACCCCCAGAGCTCCTGAAATATCCAGGGATGCCTGTGGTAACAGCAGGAGGCAACTTTTGTCCCTGGACCTATGGTTTTTAAACAGCCATTGGTCATCCTACTAAAGCCATATCCTGGAGAGAAATGAAATGTCCTCTCCAGAAGCACCAGAGAGGAGCTTGGTTGGACGAGTAGGACAGGATAAGGGACAATTCTGCCGCAGCTTTGTGGCTTGGTGGCTCCACACAACATGGAAAGGAGCAAGAGGGAAAATCCTGATGAGAACGTGGCCCTGAAGGTTCCCTACCGTGGGAGGAAGAGGAGGAAGAGGTTGGGGGATGGTGTGTGTGGGTGAGGATTGCTTTCCTGGGGATTGCTCCTCGGTGCCTTCCTAATGGAGAGGCATTTCAGGAACTGGGGCTCGAATGTGGGCAAGGATTTTTTCTGAGGAGGATCAGAAACGGTTGGACTCTGCCCACCCCATCCTTTTCAGCATTTTAATGGTTGAGGAATTGCTGAAAACTTGTGAACCAGACAGAGATTTACCCCCAACTTTGGTGGAATTTGGATTAGGCCCAATGGGAGTGGGTCCCTACAGAGCCCAGGGAGAAGAGGGGGAAGCTGTGAGTGGTCCAGAGAAGCCAGGATTGCTCACTGATATCCCCAAGGGATGAGCACATGTTGATTTTGGGCAACAGCAATCTGTTATTTCCACTCCAGGGCATTTATTTGGGTCAGGGTAGGGAAATTTGATTTACTTGCCAAAGTTCCACCAGGCTGCTAAAATTATAACTCCCACACATTACTCTGTGTGTATCCTGACTGGTGCTTGGTGACTGTGTTTATCACACTTGGTCACTCAGGGAGTTTTCTCTCTGTCCCCTCCCCTAAATGCCCTGGAGTGAGTTTGCCCTGAGTGCTGCCAGGACCTGTGAAAGCACGGAGAGGGGCTGGAGCCAGAGGGATTGGGTCCCCAGCTCCCTGCAGAGCTTCCATGAGCACAGCCTGCAGAGGGGAAACCCTGAAGTTCTGCCCTCTGTCCAGGGATGCATTTCCTGCCTCATCTGCCGTGGATGGGAGCTGTTCACAGCACCCCAGAATGGCTTGGGAGGGACCTGAAAGCCCATCCAGTGCCACCCCTGCCACAGCAGGGACATTCTCACTGTCCCAGGTGGCCCCAAGCCCCATCCAACCTGACCTTCCAGGGATCCAGGGCCTCCCCACCCTCCCAGGGAACAATTCCTTCCCAATCTCCCATCTAAACCTATTCTCTACTAGTTTGAAGCCGTTCCCCCTTGTGCTGTCACTCCAGTTCCTGATGAACAGTCCCTGTCTGGCTTCCTTGCAGCCCCTTCACATCCTGGAAGGCTCTTCTGAGGTCTCCACTCAACCTTCTCTTCTCCAGCCCCAGCTGCCAGCCTGTCACCACCCTGGGAGCCTGACAGAAGCAGGACATGGATTTCCCCCAGGCAGGGCTGAGCCTGCCCTGTGATGATCCAGAAAGGTGGAGGGCAAAGAGGACGAGCAGGATGAAGATGCCCTTCATTGACAGGAGGACAAATTCAGATTTCTCAGGCTGGATGAAAGCAGGGCCAGGGGATTGGAGCCTGTCACTCAGGCACTGAGCTCTGCTCTCTGCTGACAGCACACAAAGGAAAGGCTGCAGCTGAGTCAGGGAGGCTGAGGTTGGATATCAGGAGGGGTTCTTCCCCCAGAGGGTGCTGGGCACTGCCCAGGCTCCCCAGGGAATGGGCACAGCCCCGAGGCTGCCAGAGCTCCAGGAGTGTTTGGACAGCGCTGCCAGGGACAGGGTGGGATTGTTGGGGTGTCTGTGCAGGAGACAGGACCAGGATCAATGATCCTGGTGGGTCCCTTCCAACTCAGGATATTCCATAACCCAAATGCTGCCTTCCAGCCCTGCATTCCCAGCTCTGGGCCACAGCCCTTCATGTTGGCTTCCCAAGCCCCAGAACTGCCCTGCACCTCATTCACCTGAACCTGTGGCACCCCCTGCCCTCAGTCAGCTCTGGCTGAGGGCTTTGCTCGTGAGTGTGGCAGCACCAGGCTGCTGGGAGCCCAAGGCCTTGTCCTGGCTGAACTCTGCTCCCTCTGTGTATTAGGACTGGCCTGGCTTTTTATTTCTTTTCCAGGCAGGAAAAAGGCTGTTCTGCTGTTCTGCACCATCCCTGTAACAACCCCCAAGGGTGCTGCTGGGTTAAGGCCACCAGCACGAGCGACTCCAGACACACAAGCTCCTGCTCCTAAGGAAGGAGAGAGTTTTCCTTTGTGTTTATTCCCCAAAGTGGCCTGAAGCACCAGCCTGTGTGAGAAATGGATTTGTAGAGGATTCTCAAAACCTGACTGAAAGCTGACATGGTCTTGTACACCTGTGTGCAAACTCTGAGATGAGGTGTGCTGACTTAGAGGGGCCATGGGATAGGACAGACATTGCTGAGAGAGACTGAACTGGAAACAGGTTTCAAACCATGGCCTAGCAAACAGACCAAAGATTTTAGAGAATTAGAACTGTGAAAGATGGATTGTACCAAGGCCACGTGGGGTAAAATAATGGGTGATTGGTGTTAGAAGTCTTAGCAGCACTGTGTGGCAAAAGCTAAAAGGCTGAAAAGCATTTATAAGGTACTGCAAACAAGAAATAATTTGGCTTCTGACAGAATGGCATTGAGTTTTACATCTCTTGTGTCTCACCCTTCTACGAGGTTGAGAATGGAATAAAACCTTGAAAAACGCCTCTCAGTCTCTGCAGAGCTGGGTTTTTCCAGCAAGCCTGCTCCGTGTGCACTGTGCCAGCACAGCAGCCCCATCCCCAGCCCTGCAGGGGGACAGAGGTGCCCGGCTGCACACAGAAATCCCTGCTGCATGGGAATGAATCCATGGCTGGCCGGGGGCTGCGTGCCAGCTCCGGGTGCCCAAAGGCGCTCCCTGCCCTGCCCTGCCCGTGCTGCTGCATTAGCTCACCTTCAGGAGCTCTGCAAAGCACTGAAAGGGATAAAAGCGGAGGGAAATCATCTCCCAGCCTGACCCCAGGCTCGCAGGACCCCGTGGACTTGCCCCCTTTCCTGCTGCAGCGGAGGCTGGCGTGCAGCCTCCAGGTGAGAGCTTTTCCCGAGGAAATCCGGCACCTCCAGGAGGAGCAGGTGCTGTGCAAAGACAGCAGCAGAGCCCACAGATGGAAAACTCCCTGGCAGGCAGATGGGAAACGGGTCCTGCTCCGAGGGAAGAGACCTGGGGGAGGTTTGCTCCCACCGAGGAGGTGCTGGCTGCAGAGATTTGCATATTTAGTGACCTCATGCACATCCACTCACCCACTTCCTTCCCCAGCCTCGCAGGGATCGCTCGTTATTTGTTTTCACAGCTAATTAAAACCTCCCCGAGCTCAGCCCCCTGATCAGGGAGAGAAGGCTGAGCCCACAGGCAGCCACAGTGGAGGATGCCCCAGCCCAGAGCCTGACCCCAGGCCACTCTGCAGACCCCACGCTGCAGTTGGGACATTATTTACCCTGATATTGCAGCGTTCTCTTAAAATATATTGAAGGAGAGATTGGGAAAATGAAGTGTGTAAGATTTATCCTGCACTAGAGGATTTCAGCATCCAAGAAAGCCAGAGAGTCCAGTCCCTCAGACTTAATAGAAACCTCCTGCTTTATTAATGTTGCCTGATTTTTTTTTTTTCCCCTTGTCCACAGGTCCTGGGCAGAAAGTCAAAGCTGTATTTGAGGAGCTTTCCTGGAGGCTTTCATTAATAACAGGGCCAGGGAATCCACTGCAAATGTAAAAATAATAGATTTGAGAGCCCTAAAAGGCTGGAGATTTACTCACTGTGGAAATATTAGGGAGAAAGTGGGAGTGGGAGGTTCCCAGGGCTCGGCAGTGCCTGGCTGCGAGCTCTGGAAGCTGCTGGGAATGGGAGAGGGGGGAAGGTTGCCTCCGAGCGGCTCTGGAAGGCAGCTGCGACTGCCCTGCCGAGCTCCCAGAGCTGTGCAGGTTCCCGAGAAACGGAGAATTTCCTTCTCAGGGTAAGGGGGAAAGGAGGATGGAGAGCTTCCACCAGCCAAGGTGTTCACCCCTTGGAGCTGGAGGGGCAGGGTGATGCTGAGCAGGTCAGGAGGGACCCACAGGAACGGGGGTGGGATTGATGCGAGGGATTGGTGCTTGCTGCTGTGCCCAGTTCCTGTGGGAATGCTGGAACCACGTCCCCTCCTCCCGAGGGACTGCTCCTGCGCCCCACACGGGTCACCAGGCCAGGCTGTCACCGCCGATGGCGTCACCCCTGCTGGCAAACCTCACTGTGCAGAGCCAGGCCAGGGAACCCTGACAGCCATCAGCATGTCCAAAGCTGAATGCCACACGTTTGGGTGGGGGGCAGGACCCGAGCTCCTGCAAGGAAAGAGCCCCTTTGCCTTGAGGACAAGTGGCTTGAAGGATTTGCCCTCCTCACTCCGCTCCAAATCAGAGGAAGTGATCTCCTGGAGCTTCTTGGGATGGGTTGGTTTTATTGGTGGAAAATGGGTTTAAAATGGGTCCCAGGTCACTTTAACTCAGCCTGTAACTCCGTGCCATCCTCCAGGCAGAGGTGAAAACCCCCAGTCAGAACCTCCAGCCAGCTGACTCCTCTGGGTACCAGAAGCCTGGGAGACGGAGGGAGACTGTGACTTTTCCTTCCACCTGGACAAAAAAAGGCAGTGAAGCCCATGGATGCAGATGGCAGTGACTGCAGGGTGGGATGCCAAACCAGCCCTCTCAGGAATCCCGGGGAGCCCCTGCCAAGCCCTGCTTCCCTGGGAGGCAGCATCCAGCCTGCCCTGGAGCACTCGAGCTCCTCCACAGCTGCTCCCCCGGCGCTTTTCAGCAGCTCCGCAGCCCCCCAGCCCCAGCCGGCTGCGCTGGTGGCCCGGGGGGCTGGAGGCATTTTCCCAGCGCTCTAATCTAACAGCACCAGTGGGAATGTTTACAGCACGCTGCCACTTGAGGGCTTATCAGCCTCGCTGCCTATCTCCCACCGCCCCAGCCTGATAAAGGGAGGGGCTGCTGGCACCCGGGGGAAGCGCCCGGAGCAGGGGACGGAGCTGGGGACCGGCCAAGCAAAGCCAGCAGGGCTGCGGGACTTTTCCAAGGGAGCCCCTGTGTGTCACCGAGGATGTGGTGGAGAGAAGGAGCAGAGCAGATCCTTTCCCAAAGGATTCCTCAGAGCAATTTGGGAAGAGCAGCGTGCAGGCCTGGGGCAGAGGGAACATCCCGCGGAGGGGTGAGGGGGTGTGGGGACACAGAAATGCATCCCTGGGAAACTTAGAGGCATGCCACGCTATCACAGATCATTTATGTGGGATCGTCAAGTTATCCCAGCACTGCCAAGGCCACCAGGAATCCGTGTCCCCAAGTGCCACATCCACACGGTTTTTAAATCCCTCCAGGGATGGGGACTCCACCACCACTGCCTGAGCTTGACAAGCCGTGGTGAAGAAATTTTCCCTCTTATCCAATCTAAACCTCCCCTGGGGCAACCTGAGGATGTTTCCTCTTGCCCCGTTCCTTGGGGGAAGAGTCTGACCTCGCCATAGCGGGTGGCTCCGATATTTCCATCAAGGAAACCAACTGCTGACACCTGCCTGCCTTAGGTTTTCCCGAAATTGGCTTAATCAACTGGGGCTAAAACGCAGCTCAGCTGGGGCTCCACCCTCTGCTTTGTGTCGGGGCTGAGCTGCAGCAACTCGTGTCTGCATGAATCCTAAAGGTACATCCCCTTATCCACCTGCAGCGTTTAAACCCAGCCGAGTTAGAAAATAATTATTTTTTTGGCTTTAGGATGGACAGGCGCCCTGCCCTGTCCTGGCGGCCAGGGAGCAGCCCCTGTAGCTCCCGCGGGCACCGCTCGCTCCCGGGCCGCTCCGGGACACTCCACGATTGCCCTCTAGTGGCCCCCGGCCCGGGGGCTGCGGGGTCCCGCTGCCAACCCCCCCTGTCCCCCCAGCCGGGATCCTCGCCCGGCTCGGCAGCGCCCGGTCCCCGTCCCCTGCGTGTCCCCCGGGCTGTGCCAGCATCACACACCCGGTCCCTGTCCCCTGCGTGTCCCCCGGGCTGTGCCAGCATCACACACCCGCTCCCTGTCCCCTGCGTGTTCCCCGGGCTGTGCCAGCATCACACACCCGGTCCCCGTCCCCTGCGTGTCCCCCGGGCTGTGCCAGCATCACACACCCGGTCCCCGTCCCCTGCGTGTCCCCCGGGCTGTGCCAGGAGCGGAGCAGCTGGTCCCTGTCCCCTGCGTGTCCCACGGGCTGTGCCAGGAGCGGAGCAGCCGGTCCCTGTCCCCTGCGTGTCCCCCGGGCTGTGCCAGCATCACACACCCGCTCCCTGTCCCCTGCGTGTCCCCTGGGCTGTGCCAGCATCACACACCCGGTCCCCGTCCCCTGCGTGTCCCCCGGGCTGTGCCAGCAGCGGAGCAGCTGGTCCCTGTCCCCTGCGTGTCCCCTGGGCTGTGCCAGGAGCGGAGCAGCCGGTCCCTGTCCCCCGGGCTGTGCCGGGAGCAGCCCCGTTTGGGACGCGGGCTTTTCCCGGGATTTGGCGTGCAGCACACCTGGCTGCAGCCCCAGCACACCTGGCTGCAGCCCCAGCACACCTGGCTGCAGCCCCAGCACGGCTCTTGTGCCGCTGCCCCGCCCTTTGGGATGTTCCCCAGCCGGGGTGGTGTCCCCCACGCAGGGAATCTCGGAGCTGAGGTTTTGGAGGGTGGTTGGAACAGGGAATTCAGTTCGGGCTCCTCCCCAGCTTTACTTTAAATGCATTTTCGTAGAATCACGGAAGCATTTAGGCTGGGAAAACTCTTTAGGACCATGGAGCCCAACCATTCCCCCAGCTCTGCCCAGGTCACCACAACCCTCCAGGGATGGGGACCCCACAGCTTCCCTGGCCAACGCTTGAGAATCCTTCTGGGGAAGAAATTTTCCTTTATGTCCAACCTGAAGCTGCCCTGGCACAACCTGAGGCTGTTTCCTCTCCTCCTGATGGTTTAGGGAGAAGGGAGCGATATTTGAATTCATTCAGGATAAGAAAGCAGCTGCTGCTCCTGGCAGGGTGGCCGAGAGGGACCCCCAGCTCCCACATGGGATCCAACAGAGCCTCCCAACACCAGAAACAGAGGAAATGGAGAGGTAAAGCCAGGGAGGGAGGGAAGTTTGCGAGGGGAATGGACTTTGTGTAGCTCCTGGGATTGATGGAGGGCCGTGTGAACGCAGGGAGAGAGAGGCTGGAGAAGCACCGTGGGCTTTCAAGAGTGCTGCGAGAGCCATGCGTGGCACATTTTGCCCATATTCACCATCCCCCTTTATCTGGATACATAAGGACCTCTTGGAGAGCATAAATACCCTGCTCTCCCCAGAGTTCTGTTCCCGAAGTGTCGTTCTGAACGAATCCACCCTCTGGTGGAGCTGGACGTTGCTATTCTGGTCCCTGCAGTAACAGGAACCCTTTGGCTGACTTGTCAGGACCTGCTTCACCCCAGACACGAGATCACAGCCTCATTTCTCATTTATAAATAAATACAATACAATCCTGGCAGGGCTGGAAACATGAGGGAAGTCTAGAGGAACCTTTCCTCCCTGCTGTGGTCCCAAAGGGCTGGGCAAGGGGAGAAGGTGCTGCAGGAGGTGAAATGTGGTGTCATCCCCTCCTCTGCAGATGTTTCTGGAGAGGTTTGAGGTTTTGGGCTCTTCCTCCAGCCCTGGTTTATGCAGGACAGGGATGGGCAGCACTGGCATCATGATCCTGGTGTGTCCCACAGCCTGACATGGGAAAGGGCATTACATGAGACTTTAAAATGTGTGGAATTTTTAAATATGAAAGTGCCATTAAGGAAAAATCATAGATAATATTTTTTTTTCTCCAAAAAACAAGGGCAGAGAGGATATGGAAGCACATCACCAATGCATGCAAACCACAGCCTAGACTGTGACACTGTGCACAAACTGCAGCCACAGGTGCCAGGCGAGGGATAAATCAAATGTGAGCTGTGGATTGCAGAGAAAAACACAAGGACAGGGGAAAAAAAAATAAAAACAAAAGGAGAGACTGACAAAGCCATGTAGAAAGTCAGAATGTGGGGAAAAAAACCCCAACCCCAGAGCAATAATGGGGCAGAGGAAATAGTTGGGAGAAAGCAAGAGGAAGTGAAACCACGGCAGAGGGTTTCTTGTTCTCACCTGGTGTATTTTACCTCCTCCATCACCCGAATCTCTCCCTGGGTGGCTGTGGGGTTTCACTAACTCACTGTGTGACCCCCTCAGGAGTTGCATGGCTCAGGACAGACCCCAGTGGCCATCACCATTCAGAGCCACCCCAGCACAGGGGCCCGTGGTGTCTCTCCAGGCTGCAGGGCTGGGGCTGTTCAGATGTCATTGCAGGGTCCTGGGTGGTGTTCCCGTTCCTCCCCTGGAAGCTGCTGCCCCTTCAGAGCAGGATAAGAGCACAGGAACTTCCCTTAAAGCAGATTTGGCCATGCAGGAATCTCTTGTGTCCCTTCCCACAGGCAGAGGGGAGGGAATGAGGAGCTGGGACAGGGACATCTCCAGCGGAGTCCTGGCCACACTCTGTGCCTGCACTGGGATTTTTCTCTCCTAGGGAGAACAGGGGTGAGGAAGTCTCATGTCTGAAGCTGCCGGCTCTGACTTTTGTCCCTTGGTGAACCCAGTGACACTCGGTGCTGGGTTTTGTGCCTTCCAAACCGAAATCTGGATAACCCAGCTCCCCTGTCCGAGGCTGATCCCTTATCCCCTGACCAGGGCCATCCTCCCTGGAGGCTTCCAGCCCCCAAACCCAGTTCCCCCGTGCTGCCCAAGGCTCTGCCCTGCAGATCCCTCCTCCCCTGCAGTCCTGGGCCGGGTGAGGTGCCCTTTCCATGGACGCCCAGCAGCAGCTGCTGCTCAAAGCCTGCTGTGATGCTGTGCCAGCCCTCCGAGCGTGGCTCGGGGCTCCTCTCCTGCCCGCCAGCCCGGGGGGGACCAGGAGCCAAGCCCTGCAGCACAAAAGGGGCTGTGTGGCTGCTGTTTGCCCTCCCAGAGCTGGAGGAAACTTGGCAGGGAGAAAAAAGCCTTCAGAAGCTCCTGGCATGGCCGGGGTTTACGTGAAGCTGCTCTCAGGAATAAAGGGAAGCTTGAGTGGGAGCAGGTATGGCAGAAGGGATGTGGGCAAAGGGGATTTGTCTCCATAGATCCAAGAGGAGCAATTCCCTGTGCACAACTGCAGTTTATGTCCTTCTAAATTGCCTTTGTCACCTGTGGGAGGCTGGTCCTGCTCAGCTGAGAAAATCCCTTTGGTTCCTCAGGGGAGCTGGAAAAAAACACCTCAGCCAGGTATTTTTAACATGAATGTCCTTAACTTTGGGTCATGGAGAACAGCAAGAAGGATGAAAAACCCCAGAAATCTCTGGGAAAGAGGGCAGGGTGCAGGTATCTGAGCTGCAGAGCGGGAGAACAAAAAGGTGGCTGTTTGGAAAGAGGCACAGAACATGGAAAACCCTCTCCTTGGAAGAAGGAAGGCTCTATCCCCGTGGCATTGTCCCAGGACTCAGGTAAGATGAACTTCCCTGGGGATGAAAAGCCTTGCTGTGGATTTATTCCGTGCCAAGGGCTGAGCCATGGGGTCTCTTAGGCTTTGTGGTTAAGGGCAGGCTGTCCCCAGCCAAGGGACAAAATCAATCTCCACTTTCGCCTGACTGAGCAGGGCCTGAGCCTGCTGTGGGGCTGGGCCATGGCCAGGAGGGTGGTGCTGTGTGCTGGCCAGGCTAGCACAGAGCTGGCTTTGAGAGCCAGGAGCCTGCCAGGCAATCCCTGGATCTCAGCTGCCCTCTGGGGAAGGCCTGTCCTGGTGGTCCAGCTCTCAGAGCCTCACTGTGAGCGTTCCCAGGCAGAGAAGGGCACTTGCAGTGGTACAGAAAAGGCTGAGGAGCGTTTCCTACAGCATCTTGTAACTCCTCTGACGGAGCTCTGCGAGGGGATTCTGCTTGCTTAGGGTTTATACCTTTAAATTTGAACTTCATTTGCCCTTAGAGTGTTTTTCCTCCCAGTCCTGATCTCAAGTCATGAGCCCTTCACTAATTTTTTCCCTCTCCTCCTCCCAGCTACAGCAGGAAAGGGTGAACGAAGGACTCCCATGGGTGCCTGGCGTTTGCCCAGTGTCACACCACGACAGCCTCTCAGCATGAAATCCCCTCTGTCCTGCTGTCTGTCCACTGTCTTCAGCCCCATCCTGGTGGTTCTTCAAGAACCTCTGGTCTGAAGAGGGTTTGTGTGTTGGAGCTGTACAAAAGTGCTCTTCTTCTGCCTCCTTCCCTGCCTGGCCAGTGCTGACGTTCTCCAGCTGTAACCTCAGCCCTGGGCTCCGTGGGGGGAAGGAATCCCAGCCTGTCCCTCCTCAGCCCTGCCAGTGACACAGCTCTGGGGGCCAGAGCCAGCCCAGCAGCTGGGCATGACGGGGCCTCCACGAAAAGCCTCCTGGCTGAATCCCTGCGAGCTCCAGGGAAAAGCTTGGATCCACCAAGTGTCCTGGCCGTGGTGGAACAGCTCTGGTTACACGCCTGGGCTGCTGGGGGTGCTCTGTGGGGCTGCTCTGGACGTGGCTCCTGCCCCCAGCCTTGTTGGCCAAGCACGTTGCCTGGGGGTCACCAACTCCCCGCTGCTCTCCTGGCCCTCGGCCCTCCCAAATTGCCTTTGGCCCCAAAACCCAGGGTGTCCCTTTGCCCCTCGTGTTCGGACACTTGGCTTCCTGTGCCAGCTGCCCCAGACTGCCTGCAGCTGGAAAACAACCCCAGAAAGACACCGTGCCCTGGAGGAAAGCAGCTCAGGCCCCCTGCTCTCCCTTTTCCCTCCTCGGCCTCGCTGCTCTCCAGGAGATCTCCTGACTGCTGATTTATGGGCAGCCAAAGGGAGAAGGAGCCTGACTTGGGACTTGCTTTTGCAAGGCCTCAGGGCAGTTCTGTGAGGCTCAGCTTGCCTGGAAGGTGTTTCTCGCTGGTGGCCGCAGGTGGGTGAGCCTTGCCAAGCAAAGAGGGGCAGCAGAGGAGCATGAAACCATGGAATCAGTTCAGGCAGCTCCTGTGGGCACAGTGAGACCAAAACCAGCTCATGGGAGCGCTGAAGTTGAGGATGGCTCCAAGCACAGCTGGCCCAGCTGCAAGCCATTCTCAGGACAAACTCACTTTTGCCACCGAGTGTCCGTATAATTTTATGGCTCTGGTCTCTCCATCACGCCTGATACGTGGCTGTGTGAGCCAGGCCTAAGCAATGAGCTGTGACAGGCTGTACATTTCGTGGTGATTATGGCATGTGTCGTAAAGCAAAGGCTGGAGGCAATAATCCCCTGGAAGCACATTGCCCCGGGGTGTCTTGTTACCGTTCTGAGATAAAATTACAAATGAAAAAATAATGAAAACCCAGCCACAGGTAGGGCAGGGCTGTCAGGGAATCAATCCTGCAGCCCCAAACTGTGGGGATGGTTTAGATCCAGTGTCAGCACCCACTGTCCCACCCCACGGGTGCTGCTGACAGCCAGGCCCTGGGTGCTGCTGCTTCTTTTCCTTGGAGTCAGGGGTTCACCTGCACTCTGCTCACCCCCAGCTCACCTGGGGATTCTCAGGTCCTGGGAAATGTTGGAGATTCCTGCACTCTAAGCCCGTTCAGTAAAAGCTTCCTGTCGGATGAGCTGGGTTTCAATGGTCTGGCTGGGTCCCTTCCAGCTCAGGATATTCTGATTCCTCTTTTATTCCCCACATTTGAGGTGGAGCATCTTGTGAAGTGTTTGGGATAATAATCCCTCCTTTACTAACTGGGCTCCAGGAACTGGAGCCTGAGAGATGTGGAATCTCAGGATGGAGAGGCTGGCCCTTGACCTTCTCCTTGGTTCTCCTGGCCTCCAGACCTTCATCTCCTCCTCTTCCAGGGAGCAAGAAGGTTTTCTTTCCAGAGAAAGCTGGGCAGAACAACTCTGGGAGCTGCCTGGAAGCACAGGACTGTCCTGTCTGTTGGGCAAAGCCAGGAGGGACCCAGTTTGAACTCAGGGTGGACCTTGAGCACGAGGTTGGACTCGAAACCTCCCCAGGACCCTTCTGAATTGGTATTTCTGTGATTCCATAGGAACTCCATGCTTTTGGGGGTGTGTAGGAGCACAAGTTGCCTCTCTTTTCCATGAAATCTCATCCAGGAGGAAGCCACTCCTGGTGTGATAGGACATGAAATGAAGGAACAGACTTCTGTTGACACTTTGAAGGCTAAAATTAACTTTATTTTGAACCTGACTCTTTTATAAAGTATTTTAGATAAGTTTAATGATTGGTAGGTAAAGTTAACACTTTTTAAATTACATTGGTGAAAACAGGTGTCTATCAAAGGATTTTTTCTTTTAAAGAAGGAATGCAAACAGATAAAATTAACAAAATTCTCTTATTTATAAAAAAAATTATGAGAAAGAATTTAGAATAACTATAAACATTAGAAGGCTAAAAGATCAGGGCGACACACTCCCACCAGTACAAGGCAACAGTTGTTCCATGGGGTTTTCTCCCTTTTCTCAGCACGAAGTGAGGGATTGATCCAGCAGCCAGAGGTTTGGGAGGACTTTCAGCACCACGTGTGTGATATCTAAAGCAATTCCTGGGGCTGTGCAGAGAATTCCAACGAGCCATGATGGGCCCAGGAATGCCACCTGCTCCTGCTCTTCTCCCAACACAAACAGAAGATGATGCTGGGAAATTATAGCACGAGTTTCTTTCCTTCCTCTTTTCCCTCTCTTTGTTTTCCCCAAGCTTAAGGAAAACATCCAACAAAGGAAACTCCTTTTTTCCCCTCCTCACACCAACAGGATTTGCCAAGCAGTGAGGGAGGACCAAGATGTGTCAAATGCCATCCCAGAAAGGTGAAATGGCTTTGATATTCCACAGGTCTGATTGCAAATTTGGGGCTTTTCAGGAAAAAATCCGTGTCGCCATTTCGATTTCCTTGGCTTGCCAGGAATTGAGTCTTTTCTATCAAGTTTTTGTTTAAGAGAGAACTCAAAAACGTTGGTGGAAATGAGGGTCTTTTCCTCCTCTTTTCCTTCTGTGGGAAGAACACAAGCTGAGGAATTCCAGTGCCTTGAGAGCTGACTGAAAACTGCAGGTTTTTAGTTTGAAAACAACAAAATGATTTTTTCCCCTTCTGCAAAGCAATTAGAAACCAGAATTTTTCATGCAGGAAAATCGGAGAAAAGCAGTTAAGTGTGGAGGAAGTCTAAAATGCTTTCTGACTGTGGGATTTAAAAAAAAAAACCCACAATTTGTTTCAATAAAAATCTGACATTTTAATAGGAGAAAATATTTTGTTTGGATTTTTGTATGCTTAGTTGAAATTTACCAGCATCAAAATGCGTTGTGACATTTAATGTATTATAATATGTCATTATATATTTTAATATCCTTTCAACAAAATGCTCCAGTGAAATAATGCCTGAAGTGAAATATTCCAGCAGTGCCTCTGGAAAACTGAGGAAAAACTTTGTCCCTCTTCAAAAATTTCAGAGAATTGGAGAAGTTCTTGCAAAATATTCTGATTTTGATCCAAACGTGGATTTGGAAGGAGCAAGAACTTCACCTCCAGGAACTCTTTGAGCTACTCCTTTGGATTCCTGGCTCTCTAGTTGCACTTGGAACTCCAAAATGTGCTTTTTTTTGTCATTTCCTTAAATCAAATTATCTCATCCCTCCAGAAGGAAAGGCAGAATTGGTCATTATGCTCATTTTACTGCCTAGGAAGCCAAGTTTTAGGGAGAGAACTTGGAGGGAGAGCTGGAGGGGAAGCCAAGATTTAGTGGCCAACTCGGTGCTTCCCACAATGTGGATGTTCCTCCAAGCCCAAACGAGGCACGTTTGGATTAGGGAATGTGGGAAGGGCTGTGGGAATCAACCTCTCTGTTAAATCTGCTTTGGGGCAGTTGTGCTGTGCTGGATCCCAAAAAACTGGGATTTTTACACACTGTGACTGGGCTTGTTACTTCAGCTTATTGCCATTTCCCAGCTGAATTTTGCCATTTCCCAGTTGGATTTTGCCATTTCCCAGCTGAATTTTTGCCATTTCCCAGTTGAATTTTGCCATTTCCCAGTTGAATTTTGCCGTTTTCCCAGTTGAATTTTTGCCATTTTCCAGTTGAATTTTTGCCATTTCCCAGTTTGATTTGGCAATTTTTCAGTTGGATTTTTGCCATTTCCCAGTTGAATTTTGCATTTCCCAGTTTGATTTTGCCATTTCCCAGTTGAATTTTTGCCTTTTTCAGTTGGATTTTTGCCATTTCCCAGTTTGATTTTGCCATTTCCCAGTTTGATTTTGCCATTTCCAGTTGAATTTTTGCCAGTTCCCAGTCGAATTTTGCCATTTCCCAGTCTAACGTCCCTGCCTCCACAGAGAATTCCCTGGATATTCCCCAATTTTCTGTCGATTTGCTGCAAACTGGGAGCGTGGCTGAGCCAGGGGAGGCTGCTCAGGGTTGAATGAAGGTTGTGTCCCGTTTCCTCAGGCTCTCCTTGATCCTGATTTTAGGAGAAGCTTCCTGAAAACAACATGACAAGTGTCGTTTGTCCCGTCACAGTCAGGCTTTGTCCCATCAAGTCAGCCTCAACTGATCTGCAACCAGATTTGAGAGCTAAAACCTGTTTCTTTTTTATTTTTAAAGTGCCTGGTTTCCCCTGGGGGGGGATCTCTGGAGTCCTTGGGAAGACTCAAGAGTGACTGAACAAACTGGAGGGTTTTTAATATTAAAGTGTTAAAAACTGGTCCAGGCTGAAAGGGAACATCAGGAACATGATTCATTTCTTTTTTTTTCCCCCCAAATTCCTATTGAAAACAAATAAATAACTTTATGGATTGGTATCCATCAGGGTTTTTTTCCTGGAAACAAGTTTTAATAACCAAGATGTTGATGTGTGAGTTCTCTGCATGCTAAAGAAAGGTCTCTAATGAGCCAGCTTTGGCTTGAAATTGAGAATAAATATAATTTCCAAACTAGTTAATCACAGCAGCTTTGCCCTTGCTGCACCAGGCCCTTTGACCCAAAGCTTTGGTGGAGGTTTGAGATGAGCTGGGATTAAGGTCCCTGGAGCAGGGTAAGGTCCCACCTTCCAGGTTCCAGGGTCTGTTTCTCTCCTCGGAGAAGCCAACAGGAGAAAGGCTCCACAAGATCAGGTGAATTCAAATATTCCTGCATTTTTTGTCCTTTTCCAAGCACCGTTCCCACTGCTGGATGTGCAGCTGGGGTTGTGTTCCCATTCCACCGAGGAGGGGGAATCTGGCCCTTCCCAAACCTTCCACATCCCAGCGCTGTCCTCGGAGGGCTCCGGCTCCACAGCTCCCAGAAATGGGAATCCCCAGGGCAGCTCTGAGGTGTCACCCAGCTGCAATCACAAGGAAGGCCTGGAGAGGTGACCCTCCAAAGGAATCCCTGATCTCCCGTGGCAGGGACAGCCCTCATTCCCAACCTGTTTCCAAACGTACTGACAGTGGGTGAGCCGGGGATGAGGGAGGCAATAAACTGGCTCCTCGGCCACAAATGAGGAATTAATTGAACACTTGCTTTTCATTTCCCCCCTCCTTGCCCAGGACTGAGCCAAACTCAGATCCCTTCGACAGCCAACGTGCCTCCCACCGGAGGAAAGGGGCGTGGTGACAATTTTTGCCTCCTGGTTGGGGTTTCCATCATTTTCTGCTTGATTTAGGCAGGTTTTGGCCCGTTCTTTTTCCTCTTTTCCCACCAGCTCTTCCCTTTTCCCGAGCACGGAGAGCTGGGAGGAAGATTTGGGACGCTGCCTTTAGCAGTGGTGTCTGTGGTAAAGATGTCAATGGAATCAGGGAGTGGCAATATTTAGTCAATCCCAGAATTCCAGGATGGAATTTGGGTGGGAAGGGCCCTCAAAACTCTTCTTGTCCCAACCTCCTCCTGGATTTCACTGTCCCAGGTTGCTCCAAGCCCCGTCCAACCTGGCCTTGGACAATTCCAGGGGTGGAGCAGCCACAGCTCCTCGCAGTCAGTTCAGTTCCTTGGGATCACAAATCTGAGCAGCACCTGTGGACCGTGGGCTGGATCAGGGATTTAGGAGCATTTCCCATCACATCTCTGCTTGCACCTTTGGATACTCCAGATCTGGGGTGACTCCAGAGAGGTGCTGTGACCCCTGAGAGCAGGTGAATTGCCAGTGAACCTCCTTTTCCCAGGGGATGTGTCCAGCCACAGGAAAATATCTGCTGCCGTGGAAAAATGAGCTTTCTCCTCACCTTTCGGTGTCCCTGGCACTGGGAATCCCACAGTCCTGTTCCCCCCTGGATTGCAGCATCTCTGTCACCTGCAAATACGGGAACCCTCCTGCAAATGATGAGAATAATGTTTCTGTGCCCCAGGAGAAACAGGAACTCAGTTAGGGGCTCAGATAGGGGCTGGTTTTCCCTCCCCATTTCTTGGTAGAAAGGACCCATGGACACGTCTGGGTTCCTCCCATGGATCTCCCCTTCCAGCTCCGATATTTGAAGCTGAATTAATCTCTCTGCCCTCAGGGCTGGCCCTTCCTCAGCCCTTCTCCCAGAGCAGTGGGACCATCCCTGCACGTGGCAGGATCTGAGCTCTTCCCAAGGCCATCCGTGGCCTGATGGTCGCCACATTGCTCCTGATTTCAGGGATCCTGCTCCAGGAGCGCATTTTGCAGCGGAATATGGAATTGCAGGGGAGATCTGATGCTTTCCTTGCCCTTTTTTTGTCTCTCCCTCTCTTCCCCCAGCACGGCCCGGCCCCAATTACAGCCCGGGGCGCTCTGGGAGGGGACATTCAAACCCAACAAAGCCCCGTCCCCCGCCCTACAAAGGCGACATCTCCTGGGCTTGTGCCCTAATGAGAGCAAATTTTTTGTCCAAACATTTGAAGCGAGGAGGTGCCTTCTCCTGCCACCCCCTGCCGGGGTTAATATCATTATCCAGCTGGCTCTGGTTGGGAATTGAAACAAGGGCATTCCCTTCTTTTAATGAGAGCTGACAGTGGCTCCAGCACTTCAGAAGGGAATTAGGGAAGGAGGGATGGCTGCGGAGTCTGTCTCCCTGGAGTCTTATCCAGCAGCCCTGCTGCCCCCTGGGATCAAAGGCCACTTACCTGCTGCTGAGCACCAAATCCCTTGGGATACCACGCTGGAATAACGGCTTGACCCGCTGGAAATAACCATGTCAGCAGGCACAGCAATCCAAGGATCCGCTTCCACAGGGCAGGAGGGCAGAGAGGAGCCCCCTGAGGTTTTGGGCATCGTGGCCAGCTCTAAAATGGGATTTTGGAGCGTTAAACCTGGCCAGGTTTGGGTTAGGACTTGGTGGAAACAGAAAATTTTTGGTGTAGACAGTCTGGGTGAAAATGTAGCAAGCGAAATGTTGTGGGGAAAATGATGCATATACATCTATCTTTTAAATTTTTTAAAAATTGAAAACTCTGAAGTTTTCAATGGCACCTTTTGGACTTCAGCTAAGTGCTTCAGAGAAGGGGTTTTATTTTTAGAAATGAAAATAAGCTGATTAGGAATACCCATCAAAACCTCCCCGTGTCTTATCACTGAAAAACAGCGAGTCCAGCCCATCCTCCTCTCTGTCTCAGGACAGGTTTGATTAGAAACATCAAAAAAATGGGGGACAAAAATGTGAATTTTTAATCCCATTTTAAAGGACCTTTACCCATGCATGAACTCTCCTTTTGAAGTGCTGCAGTGGCTCTTGCCCAGTCTGCTCCGAGGGACAGATGCCCAAACAAAGGGAACCATTTGCAGTGGTCGTTACTTGTGGCAGGATTCCAGGATTCCAGCGCTGGGACATGACCAGGAAATCCATTTCCTGGGACTCCAGGGGAGTTGCTGGTGCTCTGGAAGTGTGGAGGAGACACTGAGCCACACAAAACAGCCCCCAGGGTGTGAAAATGGATTGAACAGGCTGATTGCAACGGTTGCAGGGAATTTTCTTGGAATGTTTTTGCGTGCTGGAACAGTTTATAGCTGCCCTGTGAAAGGGATTGGGTGGAAAACTAATTCCTCCTTCACGGATCACAGAGAGGATGCTCCTGTGCCGTGGAGCTTCAGGTGTAGCTGAATGATTTCAGGAGCTGATACAGGATAACTTCAGCCCAAATCCCATCATTTCGTGGAATGTTGTCCTCCTTAGGAGAGTCCCAGCTTAAAAGTTGTGCTCAAGCATAAATTGCTGTCTGGGAATTACTAGCATGGAGCTGGGGAGGCAGGATGCTTGCTGGAAAAAATGAGAGAGTGAACGGCTCTGGGGATATTTCTTCTCTCAAAAGGCCAGGTCAGAGGGGCTGCTGGGGACCTGGTGGTTCTTGATGTCCCCTGGGCAGCACTGGGGGGAAAGGGACAGCAAATAACAGCTTTGGGGCACTCACAACTCCGGGAAAACCTGGATAAAATAACAGCTTTGGGGTGCTCACAACCCTGGGAAAACCTGGATAAAATAACAGCTTTGGGGTGCTCACAACTCCGGGAAAACCTGGATAAAATAACAGCTTTGGGGCACTCACAACTCCGGGAAAACCTGGACAAAATAACAGCTTTGGGGTGCTCACAACACCAGGAAAACCTGGATAAAATAACAGCTTTGGGGGGCTCACAACT
This sequence comes from Nicator chloris, assembly GCA_013400495.1. Lineage (NCBI taxonomy): Eukaryota > Metazoa > Chordata > Aves > Passeriformes > Pycnonotidae > Nicator > Nicator chloris. The sequence continues at coordinate 792,529 of WAAE01026053.1, forward strand.
CTGGGAAAACCTGGATAAAATAACAGCTTTGGGGCACTCACAACTCTGGGGAAACCTGGATAAAATAACAGCTTTGGGGTGCTCACAACACCAGGAAAACCTGGAAAAATGCGTTGCAGTTCCAGCTGTGGTAGGAGAAAAAAAAAATCCCTTTCCCTGATGTCCATCACAGAGGAAAAAATCTGCTTTTTTTTCCTTTGATTGGAGAGCTGAAAATGAATAATTAATTTGAAAACGAATGCACTTTCAGGCTTCTGGATGAGAGGTTTTCAGTTTCCAACGGAGAGGTGACAGAGCCCGGGGAAAACCAACACTCTTGGGGGGAAATCTGCCTCTTTTGGTGCTCAGCCCCGGAGCGGGGCAGGACCAGGTGGGAGCTGCAGGGAAAGGCAGCATGAAGGACCTGAACCCACTCATCCATCTCCAGCAGGGCTGGGGGTGCCGATGGAAGGGGCTGGGGCCATCCCATCCCGTTCCCTGCAGGCTGGGAGGGGGAGGCAGGCAGGAACCCGCGGGAGCAGGAATAAACATAAACGCTCAATAAACAGCGAGTGAGAGCCCAGCCCCCTCCGCCAGGACATCAATTCGATGAGGGGTCTTTAGGTTGGCTTTTTCCCTGTCTTCCCTCCTCTCTTCCCCTCCTCTTTTCCATTTTCCAGGCAGGTGTCCAAGGTGAGGGCTGTGGGAGCAATGAGGCAGCCGCTTTGCTGTTCCCCCTGCTCACAGCTGAAGGGCAGCACAGCCCGAGGCTCCGGGGCTTTGTGCTTCCCCCCGTGCCCCCATCCACGGGGAAGCTGGGCCTGGAGCTGGGGAGGTCGCCGGGGTCACACGTTTGAGCTGTTTGCATCCCAAAGGAGGTGCATTAGCCTTGGGGTTGGTCCTAACCAGCAAGACCCAGAGCAGGGCACGGAGGTTTTCAGGCTCAGAGTGAAGGAGAGGAGGGTTTGGGAGGATGTGCTTGCTCTGGGTTTGGCTTCTGAGTGTGATCACAGGTGAGGAAAGGCTGGGAAGGGGGCAAAATCCAGCTCTGGTCAGGGAAAGCCACTGGAAGTGAAGGGGCAGCACGAGGGGTTTGGCAACAGGAGAGCAGCAAATTGACGGGTCAGGCTTCGTGGGTTCAGCAGGGCTGGCTGTACTTGGGAGCAGAGCTAGCCAGGGGTCTGGATCTGGGATCTGAGGTGACCCAGCTTTGAGACCAAATCTCTCATCTTTATATCCTCTTTGCCACTTGTCCTTGGTGGGTTGGGACCTTGCTTGCCTTGCCTCTCACTTAATCCCCCCAAAATCAAAACTGCCCAGCCCTTTCCACTGCTGGCTGCACAGAGACCTGAGCATGGGAGGAAGAGATGGCATTGGCTTAATCAGGAAAGGCCAAACTACATCTTCGCAAAGATGGACATAAGTTTAAGAGATCAAACACCACCAAGAAACTGGATTTCAGAAAGCCTTCTGCTTTGAAAATGTCAGAATATCCGGCGGTCTGGGCTGTAATGTCATGTTTTCATCAAGCAAAATCTGTCCGAGCCAAAATATCAGGTCTTAAACGGCTACTTCAGTCAGCAAGCAGTCATTCAGCCCAAATAATGAGGAAGAGAAATGCCACTGTGAGGGCAGGAAAGGGGACAGAGCAGGGGACTGATGGCCTTGAGACCAGGTCCATATCCCCACATAGGTGCTGGCACAGGGAGAGATCTTGATCTGTCCCTTTGAACAACCCCAGGTCAGCCAGGCAGCTGCATTCATCTTCTCCTGCAGGCAAGGAAAGGAGCAAATCCTCTGCCTGGTCTGGATTCCAGATGTGTGGCAGTACCTGGGATGCTGAGCCCCAGCAGAGCCCTCGGTCTGGAGAGCTCCTGACAACAGCAGCACATCCCTGGGGCAGCCAGAGCTGCTCCATCCTCTGGAGCACCCTAGTCCATCCTCTGGAGCACCCTGTTCCATCTCCTGCTCCAGTTCCCACCCATCACCAAGCGGATACAACCCTCTGCAAACGTGAAGTGTTATTTAAATTCTTTCTCTGGCCAAAAGCTGAAGGAGAGAACTTCACACCATGGTCATTTAAGAGCCAGCTACCAAATCTACCTCAGCTGCTTCTAATCATCTGGACATCCCCTGAGCTCCCAGATGCCAGGCTTGGCTTTATTCCCCTGCAGGAACTTGTCAGGCTGTCAGCCCTAAATGTTCCATTATCCCAGGTGAGGCACCTCCCATCTTCATTTAATTATCTATCTCCACTCCTACGTATCTATCCGGCCTCCCAGCTTGTAGGGTAAAATAGATGGCTTGGAAAGGAATGGATTGAGGAGGGTTTGCTTTGCCTTTTGTTCTCCAACCGTCAGGTCTGGCTTTGAAACCACAAGCTGACAAAAAGGCTCACGCTCAGAACGGGGGGCTCGTACATCTGCTGCTTGCATGTCTGATCTGTTCAGGGGCGTGCTGGGCCAGCTAAACCTGTGGTTTTCTGCCCTGTTAACAAGTCTGGCGTTGGGAAAGGAAATGGCATCCTGGTTCATCATTTCAGGGAGGGGATAGAAGGGAATCAGGGCACAAAACATCACCTAGCTTGGGCAACGGGGAATTTCTCTCTCTTTTTCTGGACTTCATTTGGATTCTGCAGAAGGAAACTGCAGTTTCGTTCAAGCCAAACTAAATGGAAATATTATCTATGGAAGGCTTCAGAATGCTGTGGATTGGGGTTTTTTTGCCTGCCTGCACATGATGTCATCTTTTAACACTTGTCTGTGTCAGGCAGCGTATCTGCCCTCCGTGAGCCCGTGTGGCCTCAGTGCTGTTCTGTGGCTCATGTTCAGCTCGTTGTGTCCCCAGCTCAGTCCCTGGGAAGGAAAGATAAGGCCCTAAGTTATGTCTTTACCTCCTGGCTGTGTTTCCTGCTGCCCCCAAATTAGCTGGAAACAGGGAGGAAGATTCTCCAGAGAGTTTTCTCCAGCTGCCTGTGAGCAGAGGCTCTGCCAGGCTGGAGCATCCTCGCTCCCTGCTGCAAAGTCCAGGAGGTGCCAGTGGCTCCCAGAGGGAGCAGGAGGGTTTGGAAAACAAGCACATTCCTTCCGAGGCCTCTGCTGTGTGTCGCTGCCTGCAGCCCGTCCCGTTGCAGCCCCCAGCCCGCCGCTCTTATTTCAGCAATCAGCTGCAAGACAAACCAGCTGGCCCCTGCCGAGGTGTGGAAAGTCCACCGGGGGATTAAGCTGGTCTTACCATCAGTCCTCACTTGTGAAAATACAACCTACTAAGTTTTCCTAGATGATGCAGTTTTCAATTGCTTTTGTTTGCTTTTCAGGCAGGTCTTAAATCAGGCTGTCAGTCAGGCTCCCTTCCTCCCCCCGCCAAGCCTCCGAGGCGGCTTCCAGGCGCTGCCGCAGGACCTGCAATCTCTTTCCTATTGCCATTTATTTATGGCGTTTTCCCTTCCTCCCGCTAGGAAGGGAGGGGCTGTGTCTCGCAGGGCGAAGCCCGAGCTCTGCAGCTCATTCTCTGGAGCTCCCACCCCGGGGTGCCGCTGTCAGGGATGCCGGGGCACTGTGGGGACACTGGTGGCACTCGGTGTCTCCGCATCTCCAGCCTTCACCATCTGCGATGCTACAGGCTCGGGAGGGAGGATGTGGAGGTGGTTATCAGCGTCCTACAAACCTCTCACGCCTCTCTTCACACCTGCGAGGAGGATTTCCCGTGAAAAGCCGAGGGAGAGGCTTTATCTGCCGTGTCTGTGCGGAGCCCCGCGCCGAGAGAAGCGCTGGAGTTTCTTACAGCTCGTTGCTAGAGTTTCGAAAAAAAAAGGGTGCCGCGGTTTTCTGGAGGATGAAGCAGCGGCTGAGAGGTGCAGGGAGCAGCTCTGGGAGGTGCAAGCTGCGAGTTCAGGAGGGGTCGGCTCGGCCTGGAGCTCCGTCCCCCCCCCAGGCACATTTTATATATCTTTAGGTGCTTGAGCACAGCCCTGTCAGCACACGGGACAGGAGGTGGTCCTGCCTGAGTGTGTGCAGCAAATCCAACACATCCCAGGCAGAGACTGACTCTGCTCGACAGCTGGAGCAGGTTGGTGCCTCTGGGACGCAGCAGAGCTGCTCGGTGAACGCTCAGGGAGGATGGGCCAGGATTTCTGGCCACCCAGAGCAAGCCCTGACCCAGATCTCTGGGCACTAAGTCACCTCCCCGAGTCGTGGCACACAGCTCGCTCTGGCAGAGGCTGCTGATCTCCAAGGACCTCTACAAGTCTGGCCCAAACCTTACGAGCAGCCACAGCTCTCGCCCCCACCCCGGCCTCAGTGTTCCAGGTGTTTTCTTCCGCCTTCGTCTCGTAGCACAACTCACAAAGGACAGAGCTCTTCCAGATATGGGAGTCTGGGCGCCAAGTCCGCTCCCAGCAGCCCTCTAAATCCTACCCCTCCATCTGATTTAGATTGCAGGGGTTGTGCCTAGGGGAAGGGGGGGGAGGCTGCTGGATTTGAATGTCACCTGGTTAACGAGCGCACCGTGATCCCTTTTCCCCCTGTGTGGACAGCAAAAGGCAGGGGATGGAGGGGGTTTGATCAGCTCTGCTGGCTGGAGAAGCTGATTCCTCTGCTGTGACTGGTATAACACAGAGCTGGTGGAGCTGGGAGGATGGTTGGAGTCAGGGCTTGCAGCTCTCCCCAGGCTCCTGGGGGAGCACCGTGCTGAGCTGCCGGCAACTCTCACCTCTGATAAGGGAGGAGGCAGAGAAAACACAGGGCCTGTCTCATGCTGGGGGAGCTGGGGTTTGGTGTACAAGCAATGCAGAAGGGTCCCTTCCTGGCAGAGAGGTGTGTCCTTACCCTTAACCAGCAGAAAAATGCAAATCCTGCTCTAACACACCCCATTGTTGCCACAGACAGGCAAGGAATCATCCTAAATATCTTTCTTAGTGAAATGTGTGGCTACCTGGCAAGGCACCCTAAAGCTGCTTGATGGCAGAGGAAGATTTGGGAGTGCTGCTATCCGAGTGAATGGAGGTTTGCTGGCTGGCTGTAGGAGGGGAGAAAGGGCTTCCCAGGCTTTTGTCCTGCTCTTGGCTGATGTGAAAATGGCTTGGGCAACTGAAGAGCCACCATGCAGACACGTGGTCCCAGCAACAAGGCCGACAGTGTGGCTGCCCCTGACTTTAACAGCTAAATCCACAGGAGCTCCTCACTCCAAGCCTTGAGCTGGTTTTATATCTGATTTTAGCTATGCCTGAACAACGCTGGCACTTAGGTAAACCTTTGTTTTCCTTCTCCTCTTTGCATCTCCTCCCAAGCAACCTGGAGATGATTGGAGAACGCTGCATCTTCCAGTAATCCAGAGAGTCAAGAAGGACCCAAATTCCTGGTCTTAACGTTACCTGGTCTTAGTGTTAGGCTGGTTTTGTTCTGTGCAGCAGGAGTAAGAAAAATCCCGAGTGCAACGTGAAAGTGGCTGTGTTGTTAAAGAGTCCAGCCCACAGAAGGAGGGGAAATACATTTTCCCCTGTGCCAAAGCAAGCTGAAACTCCAAAACTCCCTCATCACCCAGCCCTGATGTGAAAGCCAGGCTGCCTCCCCTCCACACACCTGCAGCACTGCAGCTCCTGGTGCCTGCAGGGGAAAACAAGGCAGGCAGAGCCCTGCCAGCTGTCCCCAGCACAGCGTGGTGCCACAGCCTGGGGAGGTGGCAGGGAGCAAGGCTGGGATGGTCAGCATGCCTGGGAAGCCTTTGAGGGGTGCTCTGGGTGAGAGCTGCACTGTTGCCCCATTAGCAGCATGGCTTGAGTGGCTTCATCCCCGGCAGCTTGGGCAGGTTTATCCCAAGGGATTTATTCCCAAACTCCCCAGGGAGGTGGCTCACTCAGCTGGCTCAGCCGGAGGAAGGAAAAGCATCTGGCTGGTGTCAGAGCTGGTTGTGGCTGAGAGAGCAATGAGGCATCACCACCCTGTGCCTTGAACCGGGATCTGCTGGATCTGGGACCTCCTGTTTGCTCCCAAGAGATCTCCCAGCCACTGCTGGATTCAGTGTCCTTGGAAAGCTGCTGGATTCAGTGCTGATGTTACCTGGAAAACGCTGCTCAGGAGTCTTGACCTGTGAGCTCAGCCGTGATTAAAGCTGGAACACCTCAAGGATAAAAAGGATTCCTGAAAGAGCTCCAAAATACCTGCTGTGGGATGCCAAAGGGTTAATGCTCAACTGAACTCCTCTTTCCAGGCACCAGCTTCCCTGGGAGTCTGGTTTTTAACCTGATACAGAAAAATGGGAAAATGGCAAAGGTTTCTATTTGATCTGGATTAACCAGGAGCATCCAGAGCCAGCACCATTCCTCAGGGGGCTCTGGTGGGGACAGCCAGAGGCAAACCAGGCTGTGCTGTGGGATACCCATGGCACTGCTATCCCGGTCATGGCAAGGGGATTTTGGAGCCACTGGAAGCAGAGCTGGCTGGGAATCTTTTTGATAAAGCACGTGTTGGAGTCACTTGGTCAGATGAAACCTCTCAGAGCGATGTGTGACAAAGTGACAGCTGAAGCTGGGAATGCTTCCCTCTATCAGAAAGGAGAAAAAGGGGATCCAGGAGGAGCAATGGATTTGTGGAAGCACATCCAGGCTGAGTGTTGGCTCCAGCTCTCTGCAGTGGCCGGAGGCACAAGGAATGGCTGTCACTGACACCTCCTTGGCCACCCAAGACCCCAGATGTGGTGCCAGCACCCACCAGGGTGTGGGTGACCTCAGTGAGTGCCACGTGCCAGAGCCTCTTGTTCCATGCATGGTGCCTTGGATAAAAGAATTTGGGTTGGAAGGGACTTTTAAAGGTCATTAAGTCCAATCCCCTCCATGGGCAGGGGCATCTTCAGCCTCAGAGCCCCATCCAGCCTGGCTTGGATGTGTCCAGGCATGGGAAGAGCAGCCAGTGGGCAACACTCCTTAGCGCCCACCTGGAAGCAAACTCTTGAGCCCAAGGCAATAACTCTTCCAACCCCCTATGCTCTCCTTTCCCTTTCTCTTTGAGAAAAATCCATTCTGGAGGTAGCCACTTCCGTGTGGTGGGGAAGAGGAACATTTTGGGAATTTTTCAGCAGGCCATCAGTGTTCCTGCTGCCCTGGGCATAGAGAGGCTGCTCTGAGGGCGAGCTCCTCTCAGCTGCTCCTCGGTGTAAATCTGACCCACGAGCTCACCCAGTTCACAGACACTGCCTGCTGAAAAGGCAGTAAATCAGCTAAAACCCTCAGTCAGAGCTGCCTTGGGAATGTTTTATGGTGGAATTAGAATAATGAATGAGGAGCCTGCTGTTTGTGTTAGTTTTGGCTTGCAAGCTGCAGAGAAAGTCTGGTACTGAACGTGGTGATAAACTCTCCTCCATCTGAGGCTGGAAACAACTTGTTAAAGCCTCCAAGAGCCAGGAGGGTGAGAGGCTGGCACAGCACGAGCTGAGTGAACATTAGGGCTGAGATGAGAGGCCTGGGTGTGTTTTGGGGCAAGATGAGCCCTCGCTGCTGGACGATCCCAGCTCTCCAAAGCTCTGGGCACTCTCCTCCTCAGGGCTGGAGGAGAAGAGTTGGCCAAACCTGTGAGAATCCAGCTATTTCCATGCTCTCCGTGCCAAAACTCACTGGGATGCTTTGGGGCCGCTCCACACCTGGTGGCAGGTCACCCATCACGTGTCCTTGGCAGGTTCCTTTCCAGCTTTGCTCTCAGATCCCTGCTGGAGCCCACGGCTGTCAAATGAGCTTCGTGCTCTGACTGCCAGAGCTGCAGGGGCTGGAGGGAACCTGGCTGTGATTTTGTCAAGCTTTGACGTGGGTCTGGATGGCTCCTGGGTGGAGCTGGGCCGGTTTTCTCCTGGCTGGGGGAAGATACTCTGGAAAAACCTGAGGAGCTGCTGGCTAGTGGGACACAGTTCAGATGGAGGGAGGGATGGAGGGATGGAGGGATGGAGGGATGGATGGATGGATGGATGGATGGATGGATGGATGGATGGATGGATGGATGGATGGATGGATGGATGGATGGATGGATGGATGGATGGATGGATGGATGGATGGAGAGCATTTCTGTGTTAGTATGAATGATCCACTGATGCAGTTCCAATGCATGATCCCTAATCCATGCACGCTGCAGCAAATTCCCATTTTCCTGGAGCACTCTGTGCCCAGGCAGCCCCTCTGATGGCCCTGGGAGGAGGAAGCACCTGGATGTGCTCAGCTCCCTCCACTTCAGAACTCAGCAGGGCTCTCCAAAGAGCTGGAATTACCTCCCTTTTCTGGACGCAGGTTTTTGTTTCCTGGTGGTCCTTTTTGTCCCCTGACGACTCCTGCTGCTTTGCTCTGAGTGGGACACTCCTTTCACCGAGGTTTGGGATCCTTCTTCTCCAAATCTTTGCCCCAGCACATGGACCCAAATCCTAATTCTTCCACAGTGGTCAAAACCTGGCAACACTCAGTCTCATTTTTGTTTCCATGGTTGATTTTCTACTTTCTAAGGGCTGTAATCAATGTCACCTTCCCAGAAAAACTCCCTGCTCAACTGGCCTTGCCATTTTTCATCTTTTTGGCGATTTCTTTCTCTGCATTTTTTGAACTCTGCTTTCTCAAATTGTTTAAAAGGAAACGTTTCATGATGGGAAACGACTTGGAGCTGCACAAAAGCCTCTTCCACCTGGCGAACCCTGAAATGCAGTTTGCAGATGGAGCCTCCCCTTTGGCCCATGTTGGCTAAGCCGAAGCCTCTGTGCTTAAAGGGTGGAGTTTGAATTTCCAAAATTTGGAAAGGGCAGGATTTTCTGCCCTGCTGCCTCTCCTGTGAGTAATCACAGGGGAAGAGCCCAGGCTCGGCCTTGGCCTTTCCCACCAAGGACATGAAAGTCCTCTCCCAATCTCTGACACAACCGAGGGCTTTGCACGCCCGCTCTGTGCTCAGAAGCATGACAAGTTGTCTTGGGTTGAGTGCAAGATGTGTAACCAAAGGTGTGTATTCTATTCCCAGCTGTTGAAACCAGCTGGGGAGGGGCTGGGTGTCCTCTGCTGATGGGCCAGCTTAAACCAGGTAAAGCACTGTTCTTGATCTCTCCCTCCACCCACCCTCCCTCCAGGGGGATCTGCTGTCCATGGGCCATCGAGGCTCACTGCAGGGCTGATAAAATTCCATCATCCCACTGGGAGATGCCCCACCCAGGGGAGGAGCCCAGCATTCCTGCCTGGATAAAACCTGAGACTCAGAACTCCAGCACAGCCTGTTTGCATTCCCAGAGGAACCAGGCCCATCTCAGCACCCCTGGGCCCTCAGAGGAAACTGCACCCTGCTACAGGATCCTCTCTGCTCCACCAGAACCACATCTGGCACTGCAGGAGGATTGAACTGGGCTGCTCCCAGCACCCTGCCCAACAGGGGTCAGGTTGTGTTCTGACTCTGTCAGTGCTTTCTTTTTTGTTCGTTTGCTTTTTTGTACTACTACATTTTTATTTTTAATATTCCTAGGAAAGAACTGATATTCCTATTGCCATATCTTTGCCTGAAAGCCCCTTAATTTCAAAACTATAATAATTTAGAGGGAGGGGGGTTACATTCTCCATTCCAAGGGAAGCTCTGGCTTTCCAAACTAAGACACAAGTCCCAGCTCAGCTCACCTGGCTCGTCCAAGCCTTGTCTGTCCTCCCCAGCCAAGGAAATTCCCCGAGGGATGGATCCGGACTCCGGTGGGGAGCACTGAGGGTGAGCTCTGTCCCTGCAGCTGCACCAGGACTTTGCCATTCGGGATTTTTGTTGGATTTTGGGTTGTCTGACAGGACAGCAAGGCCTGGAGGGGGAAGAACACCACGAGGGATCTCTCTGTGTCCCCTGCTGCCACCCCAGAGCACAGGGCTGTCCCCACAGCCACCACCCAGCCCTGGCCTCACCGAGTCCTTCCGTGCCCCTTCTGCTCCTTCTCTATCACGCCCTGAACCCGGCCACACTCGGTTCAAGTTGATCCCAAGTTTATTTTGGAGCTGGATCAGCCTCCCCTGAGGCCAGGCCCGTGGCTGCCTCCTGGCGAAGTGGCTCTCTCGGGGGCAGCCTTTATCTCTTTGAAGATTAGGGGGCTTTAACATGTCTTTAAAGTGAATTTCATCCCCCCCTCCACTCCTCTGTTTTATTATGATAATTGATGACCAGCAAACTTTTCTTTTTCCTTTATCTCTTAAATATGTTTCTTTACCCTTAAAAATGCAATATTTCTTTTAACTGGGAATATGGATGGGTCTGTGCGGAGCGGGGCTGCCTTGGAATCATCTGTCAATTTGATCGTGTAAAGCCTCTGTTTTCAGCTGGCATCCAGTGCAGATTTCAAAGCTGTGACTCACCCCTTCTCTGCAGAGTTAGGAGTAGGGGGGGAAAAAAAAAAAAAGGTAATAAAAATAAAATTAAAAGTAAACGTTTTCCAAGTGGTCAATTACGGAGTTTTATTTTTGAGCCTCCTGTATCAAGGGGTTTTGGGTGTGAGAAGGATTAAAAGCACCAGAAGATTTCAGTAGCAAGGGCTACAAAATGAATGGTTGGCCTTGGAAAGAGGAGGCTGGAAGAAATAAAATGATTGTAAATGAAAGGCCAAAATTCAAAGGTTTTTTTTAACAAAGGATAAGGCAGGAAAGAGGAAGTCGTGGTAATAATTTAATATCTAGCCAAAACATTGTATTGGAGTATAATGTAGATAAACTCATGCAGCAAATGCTTGGAACTGAAACTGCCTTTTCCCTCCCTGCAATAACTGTATAAATAACTAAATAAATCCATATCTAATGGATAAATATATAACTACAAATCTAAATAGCTAAAATAAACCCACTCAGATGCAAAGGATGCGTTAAACTGAAACCCAGATATCTATCCTGAAAATGTGAATATGCTTTTTTTTTTAAGCAAATTTTTCCCCAGTTTATGCCATGTGACCTAAAATGCAATTTTCACCAGTGTGATCACAGCTCCACTGGGAAGCAGTCTGTGTTTGCTGGGCCTGATACCCCAGCCCGGGGTAGCCCAGGGCTCTGAAGGCTTCCAGGAGGTGACAGTGGCTCTGTGCTCCGGCCACCAGTGGCTTCAGTCCCAGAATACCAAGATTTCCCCAAGCCAAGTCTCCAAATGGTGTCAGGAGCGAGGGTGAGCAGCAGCTCGGGGTTTCCTGGCTTGTCAGAGGTTTCTGTGACAACTCCTGGGCATCTTAAACCCACGAGTGGGGAAAGGAGGCACCAAAATGAACGTTTGTGAAGGCTGAGGAGCCCCGGTGAGGCGCTGGGGCAGGGTGATTCCAGCAGCAGGGATGATTCCCAAGGGCTCAGGGCTTGGCATGCTGTGGGTGGCAGTGCCAGCTACCAGTGCCTTATTCCAAAATATCCCAGTCCAGGCTGGAGCCCCGCTCCCGCAGGCTCTGGGAGGTGGAGAGGGGGTGAACCCCACGGATGTTTGTGTTCGGAAGCTCCCGCTGGGATCGCCCTGCACTGGCACCCACCAAGGCAGAGTCACCTCATGGCTAAACCACAGAATTGTTTGGGTTTAAAGGGACTTTAAAAACCGTCTCATTCCACCCCCTGCCACGGCAGGGACGCCTTCTGCTAGGCCAGGCTGCTCCCAGCCCCATCCCACCTGGCCTTGGGCACGTCCAAGGATGGGACAAACCACCTGGAACACCTCCAAAGACCCCACAAAGACTGTGGGGCAGCAGAGCTGTGGTGGAGCTGGGGGTCAGGAGGTGGGGGGACGTAGAAGCTCTCAGAGCACAAATTAGGATTTTTAACCCCAAATTTGCAAGCAGCTGCTGATGGGAAGCTTTTCATGGTGCTGAGAAGAGCTGGGATTTGATGGTTGCTCAACCTCTGCAGTCAGGAGTGAGAGGGATGTGAAATGCAAAGATCCCACGTGTCCACTCTCATTTACCGAATTTACCCTTCCTTGCCCCAGGCAGTGTCTGGAATTATTCCTTTCCTGAAGCACCGACATTTCCCCAGGTGTTTTGCAGGTTGGCACCTCCAGCCTCTCTTCTGGACCCGTGTGGGGAGTGCCCCTGCCCAGCTCTGCCAGCTCTTCAGCCCACTGTGATCACCTGACATGAGCCACATTCACCTTTCCTTTGCCATTTCAATGCCAAAGGCTGTTTGCTCAAAAATCCTCACCAAGCTCCACTGAGAAGTGGCTTCAGCGTTTTCTGAGCCCCTGAAGACCAAGAGCTGGTCACCAGAAATGTGCCAGGGGTTCTTACACCCCCTGAATGAGGCCTACACCTGCTGAGAGCTTGAAATTGGTATTTTTCAAAATATGGGTCACCGTGGCTGGCAAACCCAAAGTGAAGTAGAAGAGGAGATGGGGAGTGAACGTCGGAAGGGGACGGTGGGGTAGAAGAGAGGAAGGAGAGCAGAACTACCAGATTGAACCTAGAACAGCCCAGAGTTTGGGTCTAAGAACAGGATCTTTGTGGTGACTCTGCGTTCCCTGACTGCTTTCAACGAGTGAACTGCTGGTGCTGACGTGGCTTGGTCCAGCACACACCACCTCCTCCTGGGAAAGGTGCTGGAGATGGAACGAGACCCTCTGAAAAGCAGAGCCTGAGCCAGGCAGAGCTGGGGAGAAGCTCTGCTGGAACCCCCCTGGATCAGGGAGGCACCCGCTGCTCTCAGGGGGCTCTTGGGGGCACCTCCAGCAGTAGCAACGGGCTCGGGCTGGATCTGAGCCTGTGGAATTGGGGATGAAAAGCTGCATTACAGGTCCAGGGAGCCCACCCAGGGCCCTCCAGCCGGCGGAGTGCCAGGATGAGGATGGATCCAAGGGCCATTGAAAGCCCTCATCCAGCGTATATTTAGTTTGTCTTGTGTGACACAGAGAACCTGAGTTATTATTTGATCCTGCTCTGAGTAATAACCAGATAAATGGGCCTGCGGATTTCCAAATAAACATTTTAATAAATGAGGGGGGAATTAAAGGAGGGCTGCTCCCCCTCCTCTCCCCTGCTGCCAATATTAATGTTCAAATGAAGGCAGGCAGTGTCTAACAGAGCCCCGTGTACTGTAAATACATTTCTTGCACTGTCACATATAAACACAGCAGAGACGGAGATCAAAAGGTCTCGCTGTGCCGAGCGGAGCCGTGTGATGAAGTGAACATGTTGCTTTGTGCCTGGGGTGGGGTGATGGGACGCCTGAGAATAACAGACTGGCTGGAGACGGAGCAGCCCAGAAGGCCTGGGGGGCCTCAAAGGGGAAAAGAAAAGAAAAAAAAAGAAAAATCCCCACTAGCAGCAGGAAAAATAAATAATTCCGTTATCTCTGATGAATTTCTGCCTTTGATCTGGCTTTTCCTCTCCCTCGCGCTGCCTTTTCGCTCCCTCTTCTCCCCCTTGCTCGCAGCCCCCCCTCCAGCTCCCCCTCGGACACTTTTTCCCCCCTTTCCCCTCTCGGTTTGATTTATCCACGGCCGGCTCGGGGAGCCTGATGGATGGGCAGAGCCCTGCCCAGCCCTGCCCGCTGGGGACAGGGTGTCGCTGGCCCGTCTGCCAGGACATCCACGGTTCCTTTCCCGACTGGAAGGCGCAGAGCCCGCCGGGCAGCCCCGGGCGCTGCGCTGGTCCTGCTTCCCTCGGGGAAGATGCTCTGGTGCCTCTCCCAAAGCCCAGCCTTCCCCATGCCGGGGTTATTCAGCTTAACCCTGACAGCTGCTAAATAATTGGGTGTTTCTTCCACGGCCAGTGCCTCCTTTCTGAGCCGCGTGGGTGCCTCTGATATTTCCCTGCAGCATTGCCAGCAGAAAAAGGAGAAAGGTGGGGGTTTGGCAAGCTGCAGAGAGGGGTTGGGATGCTGGGAGAGGCTGCTGAGGGGATGGACGGGGAGCAGGGAGGGGATGTGTTGGGATTGATCCTCCTCAGGGCTCGCCGAGCCACTGGGATGATCCCTGTGAGGAGAAGCAACACCAAAACATTGCTTGCCTGCGCCTTAGGCTCAGCTCAGCTCTGAAATTCAGGCCCTAGGAAGGCCCAAATTGAGGAAAAAGTCAGCACAAGGGAATGACTCAGGGAGCTCTCAGTGCCCAGGTGAAGATGTCCTTTCAAAACCTGAATTTTTGTCTCTCCGTGCTTGATAGTCCATCAAAGTCCATCCACGGGCCTGCTGCAAACCCCCACCCCTCCTCTGCAGCTACAAAGGCAACAAAATCGCGTGGCTCAGGCTGCAAGAGGCTCTCAGGAGATGTAACAACCCCCCTGGACACATCCCTGCTGCTCCAGCCACTGTCCCACCCCTGCCCTGGCTCTCCACAAACCCCTGGCTGGATGCATCCCCCGTTTCCTACAGCTCAAAGCCAAAATTCACACAGTGGCTTGAGCACTGGGTTGATAAAAGGTCCAGTAAAAAAAAGCCTTGCAGCTCTGCTTTGACATCTCCTGTCTCCCAGCCCAGCTGGTTAAAACTTCTCCTACACCACGTTTAATATTAACCATTTTCCCAAAAACCCCTGAGAAATACAGGACATTTCTGGTTCAAGCCCACCCATCCAGCCCAGCTTGGTCAGATGTTCCCTCTCTATTTCTTCATGCCTGTGGTGCTGTTCTGGTTGATCACTCCTGGTTTTCCATCCCCTGGATCATTCCTGATTCTCCATCCCCTGGAGATGTCTCAGCAATGGCAATCTCTCCCTTTGGGCTCTTTGGCACTACATGAACTCATCCTTTTCCCAAAAGAGGATAACTTAAAAATTGATGCTCCACCTTTGGTGATTTGTATTTTAAGGTGTTCACATTGGTACAGCATTCACTCATCCACTCCCTTTTGCAAAATCCTCTGTCCTCTGATCCTTTTATTGATGCAATTCCCTATTTTTGCAGCTTATAAGAAGAAGTTTTTGCATGGAAGATTTAAGGATTTTTGTACAGTCAGTGTGCTCATGGAACCGTCTGGCAGTGAAATCCCCCCAGACTTCTAATAGTCACCAAAAATTACACAACCCTTGAAAATTCCTACATAACCAAAGCTATAAAACCTGAAATCAGCCTGACTGATCCTGCTGAGCACCGTGCAGGGCATTCCTGCCCTTAGCACCCCCAGCAAGGGTGAAGAACTGATAGCAAAAACCACAAGGAGAAGAAATAACTCTGATAAAGGCCCAGAGCAGGTTGGAAGCAGAGCTGGGAGGAGAAATTGGATCTTTTTGTGTTTTTTGTGGAACTGCAAGGTGAACAGTAGCAATTCCAGTGCCAGGGAAGGTCAGATGCAGCCCCTGGAATCATCCAGATGTGCTTTGAAGACATCCAGAGATGGCAAATCCATCACTTCCCATGGAGAGCTGTGCCAGCGTTAATCACCCTCACTTAAATATGCATGCCTTGGCTTTGCTTGGAATTTGCAGGGCTTCAGCTTTTGATTTCAGTTTTCCTTGCAGAACCACAGACCCTTCCTGGCCTGACACCCTGGGCAAGGGCTTGGAGAGCTTTTCTCAGCTGCTTATCTTGGATGCTTGATTAATTCACTTTTCTTCTACAGCGCAGTGCAAAACTCTGTCCTGCCATCATGACCTCCGTTTATGAATAAGGAATAAAGAATTGTCATCCTAATTTACATAAATAGATATATTTCCTTACCCATGAATAGGAGTTTTGGCATTTAAAAAAAAAATTCTGATTTAAATGGATTTCTCCTGCCACTGGATTTCCCTACAATGATCAGTTGCAAAAAAAAAAACACCCAACAATCAACAATCAGGGAGGTGCCCTCTGTGTTTCTGTGGCATCGTTTTGATTCTTTGGGTCTCACTTGTCCATGTTCCCACGGTAAATACAACATCTTTTAGAGAAAATAGTTTTTTAAATGTCATTTTATTTCCAGCCACGCACCACAGACCAACTGTGGGACTCCACACACTGGAGAGACCCAAGGAAGTTCATCTCCACTCTGATTTTAACAAAGAATGGGATGTCCTGATGAGCACAGCTGGTAAAACACCCAGGAGGGAAGGAGAGAGGATTAATTAGCTAAACAAGCTGCCAGTAATTAGAGAAAGGGCAGAACTTTCCCTCCCTGGGGTGGAACATCTATCTAAACCCCCGGGACTGCAGCAGATGGTGAAATGCTGCATTGGGTGAGCAAGGTGAGCGCTCCCAGGTGGAATCCTTTCCCACAGGGAGAAGGAGTGGGAAGGTGTTTGCTGGTTTGTGTTATTTTTGGGGGTAGGAATGTCCTGCCCTGGGTGCTGCTGGTGTTTGGGGAGCAGCATTTGGAGGGATGCCCTGCAGGAAATGCTCTGGGCTGGACCAAGGGATGGGGTTAAGTCACTGCCTGCCCTGCTGAGTGGATTCTGTTGAGTCCCTTCCTCGGGCAGAGGCTGCTTTGTGCTTTTCCAAGGTTCCTGTTCCAGCTGGGCCAGGAGCTAACACAGGAAACCACCTGGATAATCCCTAAAAATCCTGAGAGCCTCCGCCTTGGGGCTTGGCTGGCTCCACAACTCCAAGGGGCAAGGCAACATGGATGTGTTGGGTTCTAGTTTGGGGGTGTTTGTTTTCTTGTTCTCCTAAATGAAGGTGGAGAAGGTTCCAGGGGCGAGCGAGGCCTCTGCCCCAGTGGCCTTCTCTAAGCAGAGGCTCAGCTGAGTCTGGCGTGTCCCTGAGCCCTGCTGGGGACAAGGAGTGACAGACACCACAGTGAAAGTTTACACCTTCCCTCCCCACCCCCAGAGACCTCCTGGTTTTGGGAAAAGCCCTCAAGCTCTTTGGATGAAGCAGCCCTTGGTGAGCAGAGCACTCGGGGGCAGCAGCAGTGGAAACCTCTGCCTGCTCTATAAAATAAATCTTCCAGCACACATTTCTTGGGAAGTGACTTGAACCCTGTGAGGCTTTAACTCTGCAAGGTTTTTTCTGTGCTTTACCTCCCCGAACCTCACTGAGCCTTTGCTGCCCCTGCTTTTCAGGCTCCATCACGCAGGTGGAGGTGAAGCTCTGGGAGAGGCTGGGGACCAGCTGAGCAGGCTGGAGCTGCAGCCTGAGGAGGAGGCTGCTGCTCAAACCCCTGGGAAGGACCAGCTGGGTGTGCCCTTTGCTGAGAGACTCTCAGACAGAGCCCAGGGCTGGCGGGGAGCGGCCACGCTCGGCCATCGTGCCGGCGCCTTATCTCTCCCCCAAACATCAGAGACCTGATCTTGCTCCTGAGGCCAGGACCTGACAGCCTTGTACATTAGCACTTTTTTAAAGTGATGTCCACTTTTGAAATAGTACCTGTCCCGAGAGTGGTCACTTCATTTGACAAATGCCAGTGATGACAGCTGGACATTACAGACTCCAGCCCAGCTCACACAGGGCTGAGGGGGGAGAGCTGTGCTCCCCCTGGCTGTGTGGAGTTCCTCGGATGTGGTGCCCACCCTGAGCCCACAGCCACGGTCCAAGGCCCATCTGGACCTTGGATACGGGCTGTCCCCGTGGGATGGGTGCCTGGATCCCACCAGCAGCACAGTGCATGGAGCATCATCAAATGGGGCAGCTGAAGGCAGGCAGAGAAGGTAAATGGGGATTTTCCCCAAAAAAAAACAATGGAGTTTTGCCACCTTCTGTCTGCCCAGAGCAAGGAGCGAAGCCAGGCAGAAAACCCACTCGTCTCCTCCTGACACAGGAAGGTTTGAGCTGAAAGTTTCTGGATGAGGCTCCCGCTCCAAAGCTGTCCCTGGATGTGTTTTTCCCTGCAGACACCTGGCTCTGGTGGCCCGAGGGACTTGCCTGGCTCCAGGGGGTTGCTGTGGGCACTGTGCTGAAGAGCTGGGACAGCCTGGGTAAGAGGAGACAGGGCTGAGAGAGACCCCAGAGCTGAGAATTCCCTCCCTGCTCCGCCGAGCCTGCCAAGAGCCCTGGCGCTGCTGCCGGCCTGTCCAAATCACCACTAAAAGCTGCACCGACACAGCATGACTGAGGTGACAAATGAAGAAAGCTGGGAAACACCACATTTTGGGCTGCTTGATTAATTCTCTGCCTTTTACTTAAATAGGAGGTTAAATACATGCACTCCCTTGGAGCGTGGTGCCCTGCTGAGGGTCTCTCTGGCAGATGCCTGGGGGTGCCGCAGTGATGTTTGTGCTGTGCTCGGTGTGAACGGGCCACTCACAGCCCCTGGCTGAGGGCTGCTGGGACCAGCTGGGCTTTTCTGGCCACTTGCCTGCACTGTGGGATGCCCACCCACTGCTGGAAAAGTGAACTCTCCGCCCTGGAATTCCGAGGGAATAGGCTGTGGATAGGAGCAGAGGGAGCAGTGCTGTCAGCAGTGCTCGTTGCGGTCTTCACTCTTTTCTGTGCCTCCTGAGCCTCTCCCCTAAGTTTCCCATATTATTCCCATGTTCCCAGCAGGATTCCCTAGAGGGCAAGAGGTGGCTGAGTGTGTGAATGCTGTGCTCTGGGAAGCACCAGCTTTGCCCAAAGTCCAACGTGTCTTGCACTTCTCAGTGTGTTTGGCTCCTCAGTGCCAGCAATGCTGCAGCTCACGGGCAGAGCCCAGCTGAGCATTGGACACATCAAGGCAGCCAGGGACTCCTCCCAAAACCCCTGAGCATGGAAACATCTTCAGATAGATGCAGGAAATAGAAATATTTTTGCAGAAACTCAGGCATAGCTGAACTCTTCTCTTCTCTTGCTGATGGACAGAGGGAAAGGGTTGAAGTGCTCTTCAGGCATCTCCTTGGCCACAGCCTCTGCTCTGTGGGTTGATGTTCCTCTCTTCCCTGGTTCTCTGGCTCTCCACAGTTTGGTCCCACACCCTTTCTCCTCTGCCAGCCTTCTCTCCCCTTAAAAAATGCTCATGAAGAATATCAGAAGTTGAAAGGGATCCACAAGGACGTTCAAGTCCAGCTCCTGGCCCTGCACGGGACAGCCCCAATAATGCCACCCTGTGCCTGTTGGACAGGGTGGAGCAGCTGCACAGAGAGGTGGTGCCCTGAGAAAGGATGGGTGTCTCTGCTCCCAGCTGGCCCAGGAAAGTGCTCCAGGCTCCTTTGTGCCCCTGGCAAATGGGGACTCTCAGCACCTTGCTCCCAACCCATCAGTTTTTGGGCAGTTGTGGGTGGGAGTGGAAATTGGATGGATTTTTTTCTCCTTTCACAGGCTCTTTAATGTTTTCCCCAAGCACCAACTCGATGTCTTGTAGCCATCCCTGCATCTCTTGGTGCCCACATCTCCCTCCACCTCCTCACCTCCACTGAGACCCAAGTTATGATGTGAAACTTGAACACTTCTGGACAACTGGCACAGCCCAAGCTGAGCCTGCAATTTCCTGGCTCATAAAAACATGAGCTTCCTCCAGGCCCAGGTCTCTGCCAGGTCACACTGATCCAAGTCCCACACCACCTCCCCAAGGCCTCCCCACCCCCAAAATATTTTGTGACACCAGCTATGAGCTTGATTTTTCTTTTCTTTTCTTTTTTTTTTTTTATTGTTCCATATGTTGGAGACACATGGAAAAATGCATGGGAGAAATCCCCTCAGCCAGGGAGCGAGAAGCCCCCGAGTTTACAGGGTGTTGCAAATAATCCCAGGCAAAACAAATGTTTAAGGCTGCCTCAACTGCCAATTTTGAGTGCGTTGTTTTAAATCTGGGAAAACAGGCCAAGGGGCAGTTGTTAATGGGCCAGTCATTTTCTTCCTTTCTAGGCACCCCAGAGCACAAATATCAAATATTCCTTGGGAAAAGACTCAAGTGTGGGGGCCTTTTTATTGAACATCTCCAAAGCCTTCATTGCCTCGCCCTCGGAGCGCTGCTGCTTCCAGCGAGGAGTTTTACAAGCAATAACCTGTTTGGGAAGCAGAGCAGGGAAGCCACACGGCCCAGTTTGCAGCTCATTGTTGGGGCTGGCTTTTACAAGCCACAGTGGGGGCTCCCAACAGCCCAGCTTTTTGTAGCCCAGTCCATTAAACACGGCGAGCAGAGCTAAAGAGCGGCGGGGGTCAGAGCCCCCGGGGATCCTGCTGAGCCAAGCCCTCTGCTCCTGCAATAAACTCAGCAGCATCCCTCTTAGAATTCCAGCAGCAAACAGCCTGGGCACAGAGGCTAATGTATCGCTGAAGGGAAGGTCAAGTGTGAAAAGAGCCAGGCTTGGGATTTTTCCACGGGGTTTGGTTGTTGCTGCAAGAGCAGTTGGCCAAAATGCTGCTGGTTCTGGTAATGAGCCGAGCCTCGTGTGCGTGACTTTGGGATCCTTGTTGGGGTTTGTCTTTCTGAGGTCTGGTGGATGTTACGTTGGTGGGCAGTCCAGGAGAAGTGACAGGAGCCGGGGAATGGCTGGAGCTGTGTCAGGGGAGGGTTAAGATGGATTTCAGGAGCAGGTTCTTCCCCCAGAGGGTGCTGGGCACTGCCCAGGCTGCCCAGGGAATGGGCACGGCCCTGAGGCTGCCAGAGCTCCAGGAGCATTTGGACACCACTCCCAGGGACAGAGTGGGATTGTTGGGGTGTCTGTGCAGGGCCAGGAGTTGGATTTGATGACTTTTGAAGGTCCCTCTGCACCCAGGGTATTCTGTGTGTGCTGGGCAATGTCCCCGGCTCCCACAGACCCATCCTCCCCTGGACACGGTGTGGCCGTGCTGGCCCTGGGCAGCCAACACCAACATTTCCTGGAAGGTGCCTCAAACAAAGCCAGCCTGAATTCGGGGGATCTCTTATTTCTCTTTTGGGCTGCAGGAGAAGGAAGGGCTGTTGCCTCCCAGAAGAAGTGAGGGGTGTGGATGCTGTGAGAGGAGTGGTACAGGCAAGAGGGGAGAAAAAGGGATGAAGCAGCTGCCTCAGCTGCCCTCCCTGTGTGCCAAGGGCACGGGCACTCTCTGCCTTGTTCCCTTGCTGGATTTGCTGGTATTTTCCCAAGCCAGAGCACTGAAATGCTTCCCTCAGCTCCAGCCCTTCCCCTCAGGCAGCAGCGTGGAAATCCTGCAGTGCCGAGCCTGCTGCATGCTGGGCTTGGAGATCACCTGGCTGGGACAAAACTGACGTGGGCTTAGTGGGGGGCACAAAAAACAAACCAACCACTACTTTTCACATTAAATTTGGCCTGGCTGAACCCTCTGGTGTCCTTCCTCTGCTGCTGTCACTTGAGCTGAACATCTTTGTGTCATCTGAAGAGGACTTGTGTCTTCTTGCCCTTCCCCCAGTGTTGTCAGTGTTTCCCTTGGAGGCTTTTACCTGTTGGCAGCTCCTTTTCTCCCTGCCAGGGCTGGGGGAGGGAAAGGAGCTGTTAGAAATGCCCAAGGACTGTGGGCTAGCATCGAGGCTGGCATGGGCTGCAGTTTTCACCAGTGTTTTTAGTCAGAAAAAACAGAGATCTGACAATGTGGGAATGCTGTGGGAGCTTCAGGCTGTAGCATACTGCTGGAGAAAAGTAAATTTCTGCTTCAATCCAAACTGTTAACCTCTAGTGTTCACAGAATTGTCCTGTCATTTGTCTGCTTTGGAACAACCTTGTCATTTAGTTGGTTTTTCATCTTTGATTTTGAGGTTTCTGTTTAGAGCAATTGAATTACTTTGGAGCAAAATGTCTTGAGTCTGTGCTTTAAATAAATTTCTGATTTATTTGCTTGCAAAGCCAGGGTGTTCTGGTGGGAATTGGGATAATTCCACTCCACCCCCTCTGCGATAATTCAGCTGTATATTTTCCTGTACAGGTACCTGCTATTGTCCCATCCCTGGAAGTGTCCAAAGCCAGGCTGGACAGGGCTTGGAGAAACCTGGGGTGGCTGAAGGTGTCCCTGTCCGTGGCAGGAGTTGGAATGACATATTGAGGGTCCCTTCCAATCCAAACCATTCCATGATTCTACTGCACTCCTGAGGTAGAAAGCTTAAAAGAATGAATCTGAAAGCAACTTCTTTTTTATCTAAAAGGTCTGGGTTGCAATTCTCTGTGCAAATGAAAATGTAAGGAGGAATAATTCCTGTTCATTATGGAGTTCAGGACTGGGAAAACAAAGCATGGAAAATTCTCAAAACCTTGTGCATGTAGTCCCAAACTTTCAGCAGAGAATACAGGGTTCCACCTGAGACCTTGGAAAAGGCTTCCAAATTTAGAGACCATAAGTAAGAATGTGGGTTTGTAGTTTAAGCAGAGACGTATTAAGCTAGGTTGTGGAAAGTTTTAAGGTTTTAAAGTTCAGCTATAGAAGTAGTTATAAAGGTGATAAGAAGTTTTAAGGTGCAGCAAGTAGCCCTGTGTGTCACCACATGATTGGGTGAAACAGTCTGCATTGTGGCAGGACGTGTGACACAACGTGTGACACAGCGTGTGACACAACGTGTGACACAACGTGTGACACAGTTTAATTAGCATTGGTGTGAAAGTTAAAACAATCTGTGTGGCAGTAGATTATTGGCTAACAAACCTTTAAACCCCTGTAACCTGTGGCCCCGTGACCACTGCCCACGAGCTCCTGGCGTGTGCGGAGCAGACGTTCTCACTCCCTGAGACTGAGGCAATAAATCGTGTTTTAACACATCTTCCAGTGGTCCCTTCTCTGTTAATATCCCGCTAGGCTGGGATTTCCAGGGCTGGGCTGTGCCGAGCACCCCGTGCCGAGCATCCCCTTCCCTTCCAGCTCACTGAGGGCTGCAGCCAGGGGGTTGCCGTGGAGACGGGACAACAGCGAGCCTGGGATGCGATTTGGTCCCCACCGATGCTGCCGGGGAGGAGGGGACGCGGCCGGGGCCCCCTCGGGGCGCTGCCCCAGCCCCGCTGGAGCGGGGGGCTCTCGGGGGGCTCGGGGCGAAGGGGGCGGGTGACACCTTGTGGTGGCGGCTCCTCGCCGGGGCTGTGCCGTCGTTCCGCTCAAATCCCGGCGTCTGCCGTGGGCTGACATTCCCTGGGAGCTTTCCTGCCCGGAGCGCCTGCACAGCTCGGGCTCGGAGGATGGAGCTCAGGCAGGGAGCCCCGGTGTCCCGCAGGAGGATAAAAGCCATTTTTTCCCCTCCTTGTGCCAATCAGGATCTGCGGCAGGGAGTGAAAATTTCAGCCACCCCGACCAGCAGAGCTGTGGATGGGTTTTCCTGCCTGGCTGGGAACACGGGGGGCTCAGTTTGGCCCCTCCTGTTCCTACACAGAGGATTCAAACCTGCTGGAGGCTCTGGAAGCCAACGTGAACTCACTGCTGTGGCATGTCTGGGAAGCCAGAAATACCAGGCTCTGGAAACCCTCAGGAGGCAGAGGGCTGTCTGTCAGGGGATGTTAAACACCAGGGCTTGGAGATGACTCGGCATGAGATGTCCCTGGACCACCAGCACCTGAGGCTGCAGTAACTCCGTGCATGTGTTGCTTCCTTGCCTGAGTGCCTGGTGCTGGCTGGTGTGAGGAGGATGCTGAGCTCTCTGCGTGTCCAGACTGGCCCCTTGCCGCTGGTTTTTATGGGCTTTGTGTCTTTTGGGAACCTGTTTCACTCCTAGATGTTGAGATAAAACATTAGAGCTCTGAAAATTCCTCAAACTGCAGGCAATTCCCTTCCCTGTGCTCCAGGATGGGCAGGAGGGACAAGCACCCTGCTTTCCTGGGAACTGGGGAGGTTTGGAAGTGTGTGGCTCTTTGGTGCTTATCCTGTGCAGGAAAAGGTTCAGCCCTGGGCTGGGAGGATGGTTGGGACTGGGATTTTCTTTTTCCCCTTGAGTGTGGTTTGGCTCCTGGCTCCCAGCACCCTCCTACCACTGTCGTGGTCCCCACGAGTGACAGGGACCTGCCTCCTCTGGGATGCTGAGGGAGCAGCCAGCAATTCCTGGTGTGTCCATCCCTCCAGCTGCAGAGGAGTCCAGCAGCAATCCTGGAATAGATGCCCAGGGGTGTTTGGTACCTTGAGGTCACTGAGCTCCTGCTCTTGGGCTCCCTTCCCTGGCTGCCAGCAGGTCCCTCCCCTGCTCTGTCTGTGTTTGGTGGCACAGGGTCCCTGGTTTGAATCTCTTTTTGGGGTGGGACCTTCTTGGTTCACCCAGCTCCGGCTGAGAGCAGGACTTGGAGTGCAGCTGGGATTTTGTATTCAATGGGGGACTTCAATGCTGAATTAATCAAGTGGATTTTGTAGTGCTGGAGGGAAGGAGATACGGAGTGAGACCCCACTTTGGGGGTTGTGGTTCTCCTTGCCCTCATGAACCCCTGGTGGGGGGCAGGTTGTCCCCACAGAGGCTTTTGAGAGCTCCTCTCTGGGCAGCTGAGTTGATGGGCAGTTAATGATTCGAGAAGGATGGAAAGGCTTAACTCTACCCTGCCTCAGCCACCATTTTTCTGGTCGGGTGGGCAGGAGGCTTAAAATGCCACTTTGGCTGGCAGAGAGATGGGGGCCAGAGGAAGGGCAAAGAAAAAAGCTTTTACTTCCAAAAATAACTCCGGAACAAAACGAAGAGGGCGGAGGGCAAGCAGGGAAATGGAGAAGTGCCTTCTCCAGGGACCAGCCCTGCAGTTCTCATCCTCAGAGTAGGAAAGCTTGGCTGTATTAAAGACAGTCCCCAGCTGCCGAGCTAAAACAGGCACGTGTGAGAGCGGCGGGGGACGGTGGCACAGGGCACCGTGCTGCCCCTCCTCCTCTGGATGTTCCAAGCTGAGCATCCTCCCAAAAACTCTTCTTTCCCGGCTGGGCAGGGCTGGGACACACCGGGACACGGCCATGGCACCTGTCCTTGCCCTGTCTCTGGTGATGCTGCAGCTGCTCCCCAGCCCCAGCGCTGCTGTGACTCCGGCACAGGGCAGGAGAGGGGACTGAGGGACTCCTCTGGTCCCTGGTCCACGGATGGGCTGCTCCATGCCCATGGATGTGTGTCCTGGAGATGAAGGCTGGCGTTCCCCGAGGGTGGGAAGGGTTGTGGTGTTCACCAGGCTCTGCCTGCAGGGAGGGGAGCTCAGCAGGGAGGGAGGAAGGGTTGGGCTCTGCTGGGCACAGAGCCAAGCAGAGCTGAGGACATCTGAGGGCTGGGCACCTCTGAGGACATCTGAGGGCTGGGGACAC
Organism: Nicator chloris; assembly: GCA_013400495.1. NCBI lineage: Eukaryota > Metazoa > Chordata > Aves > Passeriformes > Pycnonotidae > Nicator > Nicator chloris. Next base: position 817,438 of record WAAE01026053.1, read on the forward strand.
ACCTCCAGCCCCCTCACAGGGCAGGGTTTGATTTGGACACAGGGAGATGCCTGTGGTGCTCATGGGGAGCTCTGGCTGGGAGTGTTGCAGGTGGGACAAGAGGAACCTGCTGCTTTATTGGCTTTTTTTTTTGTCCCACCCTACTTGATCTAAACACCCATTTCCCAGCCTCAGGACCTCAGGGCTCCTTGAAGAACCTGTTCCCTCCAGCTTGGCACTGATCCTGCCAGATCCCTCCTGTCAGAGGGAGCAATCCCTGACCCAAGAGACCCAGGGAGCTGGCAGCTTTTGAGCACCAGGACACCGGGGAAAATGGGAAAAATTCCTGTGCTGAAACGGCAAAAAATCAGAATAAAACCCCAAAGAGGATCTCCTGGCCAAGAGCAGCATCTCTGCAGGGCTCTGGGGCCTGGTCCTGCTCCATGAGTGTCTGTATGTCCTGTGCCTGTATGTCCCATACAAAAGCCTCTTCCCTGTGCACAGAGCCCTCCCACCAAAAATGGGATTTTCAAAGGGAGATGCAGGGGGTATTTCTCGGAGCAAGGTTTGGTTGGGTATTGAATTGTCAGTGGTGGCCAGGAAATGCTGCTGTTCCTTCCCTTCCCAGAGCTGGGAGATGATAAACACCGGGGGCTGCCTCCATTCAGCTGTGATCCATCAAGGAGGGGGGGCCTGGCCCCAGAGAGGGGGTGAGGGGAGGTCAGTGATTGTGTAAACAGGCACTTTAGAGTTCACCCCGAGCTGGGATTACTGTAATTCATTAGAGGTGTCAGCCTGCTTTGTAGTTCCTGCTTGGAGAGCCCCTTGCCTGGCAGCTTCCAGCATCCAGCCTTGCCAGCAGAAAAATAAACCTTTGCAGGAGGCAGAGTTGCAGTTGCAGCAGCAGCACCTTTAAATAAAATAAAACTTAAAAAGTGAGGTTCGGTGTCTCTGCTCATTTCCTGGCCAGGCTTTACCACAGTCACAGAGGCTCCTCCTGGAGCTTGGAGAAGGCTCTTTGCTCCTGCCAAACACATGGAAGGGAGGTGCAACGTGGTGCCTGAGCACCACTGCTGGAATGAAGGGATTTGTTTAGGGAAAACAGCACGAGGGCACAGAACACACTGTGCTCTCCCACAGCCAGCATTTGCTTCGAGGAATTCCAAACCCTTTCTAGGCAGGACCTCGGGGACCACAGGAGCTTCTCCCTGTGGGCTGATCCACCTGTGTGGAGTACCCTTTCCACCTTGGAGCAAACCACCTGCACCAAACCTCACCAAATCAACATTTGATTGTGAGGAGCCTCCTCTGCAGCCCCACCTGGATGCTGGGCTTGGCAGGGAGCTTGGTGCCACTTGTCACCATCTGGTGATGGAGCAGGGCTCTGCAGGGAGCCTGCCAAGCCCCAGAGGAGGAGGAGGAGGAGAAGAGCTGGAGCTCTCTCCCCTGCGGGAACAGCTTGTTCTGCTCCCCTCGCCAGCTCGCTCTGCTGCAACACTTCACCCAACACAAAAGGACACTCAAATTCCCCCTCCCAGCGGTGAGGAAGCCTAGCATGGGATATAAACTGCCAGAGGTGTCCAGGGAGAGGCTCATGTGGAGGCTGCAAACCCTGGGGAGGATGGAACACTGTGGGGGCAGCCCCACCAGCTCAGGTGGGTGCTCTGGCATGGGGGCGGTGATGCTGAAGACAAAGGGAAAGAGAGGGAGAAAAGTGATGTTCCACTCTGCCCAGAGGGTAATAACAGCTCCCCTTCCAACCAAAATATGCCTGCAGGTGGGGTTGGTTCAGCAGAGGAAGGGGCTCTGCAGGTGGAGGTGTTGGCTGGCTGCTCCTCCCTGGATCCTGCATTTGTGTCAGGGTGTAGCACGCTCCCCAGGAAGGGTTTTGGCCTCAGCTGAGTGCTGACAGGAGGTGAACTGAAGATTGGGAGTCCTCTGTGGGTCCTGCTGTGCTCTCCAGCTTGGAGGGTGTCACTGTGTGGATCCTGGTCAAGTTCAAGATCACCCAGTGCTGATGCAAAGATCTGAGAGGAACAGGCAAAGAAATGCAGAGAATTCAGCTGTTTGCAAACATGGTGGCCTGGCAGATCCCTCCACAGAGCTGGACTCATCATCATCCTCCAGGTGACACAGCAGCCTTAGGTTTGCACGCTTTCAGGCACTAATGAGCTGCACTAACGAAGGTTTCTCCTCCCCTGGGGTACCTGCTGCTCAGTCCTGTTTGCTCTCACCAAACCCATGCTAAGGGAGATGCAATGTGGTGCCTGACCACGCTGGGCTGGCTGAAGGGGACAGAGCCCCCCCACTGCTGAAATTCCAGAATTGGCTTGGTTGAAGGCTGGATTTGATGATCTTGGAGGCCTTTTCCAACCTTAGTGATTCCATAATTCCAGACAAATGGCTATTAACCCAGGTGACAATTTCCATTTCTCCCTTATCTGCCTCCTAAACGCCAGAACCTGCTCTAATCCCAGCTCTCCACTCACCAAACTCACTGCTGTGGTATCAGAGTGCTGCATTCCCAAATAAATCCAACCTCTCCCACCCTGCTGCCAGGGAGTGTGTGCGACACATTCTGAGATGAACCCACTCCTGATGCCTTGGGGCTGGAACGAGAAAAGTGGCAGCTCCCAGCTCTGTAATTGCTAATAAACCATCTGGCCTTGCTTGTTTTAATTGCGTGCTGCTCCCACGGAGGGTCACCGAGGAGAGGGGGTGCCCTACATTCCCACACGTGGCGTTTCCCCAGGGATAATTGTGCCGTGCAGGGATCCCAGCACCAGGGCCTTTGATTCCCAGCCAAGGCAGGCAGGTGCTTCCAATATCCCCCTGCTCAGGCTCTCCGAGAGGGAAAAGCGTTTGCAAGATCCATCTGGTGCAGGGGAGGCGGAGGAGCGAGTTCAGCCGGGGTAGGTGGCACGTCCTTGGTGGGGGCTGCCCCGTGGCCTCATGTCACAGCCGTCCCCTGCCACATCGGGCCCTCCCCGTGCTGCTGTCACCGAGTGTGGCCCTCCCGAGGTGTCAGCAGTGGCCTGTCACCCTGTGCTGCCTCAGAGCAGTGCCCAGCACTGTCCCCTCCCCTCCCACAGCTGTCTGTCCCTCACTGCTGCCTCTCCGAAACTTCCCCCTCCATCCGTGCTGGGTGTCAGCTGGGATGGGATGGGATGGGATGGGATGGGGATGGGGATGGGGATGGAGCAGCTGCATCCCTGTGCTAAGGGTTGATTTCACAGCTCAAGAAGCCTCTGGCCACTTCCATAACCCCCACAAAAGTGAGGGTCCTTGGGTTGTCCTTAGTGCTGGAGCACAAATAGCCCAGGTGTGGCAAGGGGAGGCTGTGGTGGCACCCTGGCTGTGTCACCAGGCTTTTCCCTGTGCCTCGGGTTCCCTCCCTGCTCTTTGGTGCAGGATGTGGCTGTAGTGGGGGCTGTGGATCTTGGTTTGTGGGGGATATTTTGGCAGGTGAACCCTTTGGGCTGTGTCTGTGGGGACGTGGCAGTGCTGATCACACCATCCCTCCTGCCTTATTGACACTTTCTGCGGCCTCATTTTTCTGGCAAATCTTTCCAAGGAGTCTTCAGGTTCACTTGCTCCCTGGGAAGACCCAGCACCTCCTCAACCCCACATTCTGTGGGTCTGGCACAGGGGCACCCTATTCATTCCCTGCCTGCTGCCTATCCCGGTCTGGAATGGGCCACCTGCAGCTGGGGGGGCTCAGCCTGGAGAAAAGGAGCCTCAGCAGGAGCTTCCTGCTCCCCACAACCCCCTGAGCAGAGGCTGGAGCCAGGCAGAGGTTGGTCTTTTCTCCCAGGTAATAACTGACAGAGAGCAAACAGCCTCAAGTTGCCTCGGAGGAGATTTAGATTGGATATTAAGGAAAATTTCTTCATGGAAAGAGTTGTCAAGCACAAGCTCAGGGCAGTGGTGGAGTCACCAAAGCTGGAGGCATTTAAAAGATGGGTGAATGTGGCACTGAAGGATGTGGTTGGACCTGATAACCTTGCAGTTTTTCCAGTCTCAGCGATCCCATGAGCTCAGCCATCCCCACTGGCCCTGGCAGCCTCTCCACGTGCCCTCAGCTGGCGGTGGAGGCACCACTGGAGCCATGTGGGATCCCAACCTTCAGCCCCTGCTTCCCAATTCCCCCCGCCCCTTTCCTCTGTGCCACCCCCAGCAGCCCTCAAACCCCAAACTCTCCATCCATCCACCCAAAAAAAGGCTCATCCCTGCCAGACTCCCAGCCTGGCGCACGAGCATTTTCACGTCTTTATTTTCCCAGGGTTTGCTGATAAATGCTGTCTCCGTCCCCCCGGCCCTGATGGACTCGTTATCAGGCACGGCACGGCGAGGAAGCGACCTGTGACCCGGCCCGGGGACGTGGGGTGACCCCGAGGGAGCCGCCCTTATCGGCCCTTTTTGAAAGCTTCCCTTTCTAACATGACAGAGGAGCCTCGGCCAAGCCTGAATAGCCGCAGGGAGGAGGAAGGTGTGTCCGGGCAGGATGAGGGGGAGCGGGAAGCATCAGGCACGTGGGGTGGGATTATTCCCGCTGGGAATGGAGGATGTTCCTGAGGTTGGGAAGAGCTGGAGTGAAGCCGGTGACGGTGGAAGAGCCGAGTGCTGCAGTGGAGAAGGGCTGGGTGTAGCTCTGGGGAGGGCTGAGTTTGACAAACGCCTTGCCCGAGTCCACCTGCTCCTCCAGACAGGCTTCCCACCGGGATTATCGGGAGAAAGCCCGCCGGGAGATAAGAGCGGCCGCGGGGGAAGGTGACATGCGACATTCTTGGCACCGGGGCCCAGCCCACACATGGGGGCTGTCCTGCCCCGCCACCCACACACCTGGGGTGGAACGGGGGCTGGGAGCTGTGTCCCCGCTGTCCCCAAACCCCGGCTGTCTGTCAGGAGGGGCCGATTTGTCTTCCCTTTTCCTCCCGGCTGTCTTTAGAGCAAATGACCTTTCCATCCATCTTTTTGGAGGTGACAGAAGTCTCAGGGCACCACTGCCCCTCTTTTCCTTCAGCTCTCTCTCCGGAGAGGAGCTGCAGGGTTTGGAGAGTGCCGGCGCCTGGGAGCAGGGATGATGGAGAACTGAGGAAGAGAGGGGAATCCCAATTCTTGTTAAGGATAACGCCGTGCTCAGGACAGAGCCCTGGGGGAGATGGAGCAGCCCTGCTCCCCTCACCCTGCCGGGGCTCGGATCCCTCCCTCTGATGGGCTGAGGGCTCTGCCTGTGTGGGTCCCGGAGCGACCCCCCAGCTCCCCAGCAGGGATTAGCCGGGATGGGTTTTTGCCAAGCCCGGCTGTCACTGTGTTCCCACCTTTGATCAGGAGTCGGCATTCCTGAAGTGCTCCATCTCCCACATGTTGCGCTGATCAAAGGCAGCTGTTGCCCGGACCCTCCCCTGAGCCCATTTGCACACACACACCCCCAAAAATACAGAAATAAAGGAAACTCAAGGCGGTAGAAAGGGTGATGGATGAAGGAGAGACCGGGCAAGGGCAGCAGCAGGAAAATCCCTCTCCCTGGTCTCCTCATGGAGGGTCCCATCCACAGCCGTCAGGAAGGCTGGTGGGGAGTCTGTCAAGGTCTGAAGGGAAATGCTGCTTGGGGCAGCTTGGAAAATGAGTTGGACCCTATCTGTCACCTGGAGGAAACAGTGTGCTGGGTGGGTGACAGCAGCAGCCTGGGCCAGCTGCAGCTGTGGCAGAACACAGCCAACATCTCCCCCAGCTTTAGGTGGGGTCAGGAGAGAGCCTGGATTGACCTTTCCTTTCATCCCACCCCAACCTTGGCAGTTTGTGTGTGGTCAGTGCTGAAGTCCAGCCCATCCCCTCTGGAGAACCACGGAAGGCTCTGCTGGGAGACACATGGGCTGTGATGGGTAGAGCGATGCCAGGAGGGATTTGACCTCGTGGATCATCTCCTTTAGCTCTGCCAGCCACCACCATCCACTGCTCCAGAGGGAGAGGAGGAAGGTCTGAGACCTGCTCTGGTGGTGGCTCCTCTCCTGGGCAGGTGTGGTCCCATTAACTGTTCTGGCAGCTGAATTAATTATTGCTCATGGACAGGGTTTAACCTCTGCTCCCCAGCTGCTGTAATGCAAAGCACTTGGATTATCTGGATTTCCAAGTCCTTTGTGAATCTTCCCCATGGCAAGTCAAGCTGGCATCAGCAGCTTGTTCGTGGCCGATGTGAGGGGGAAAATCCCTCCTGCCCTTCCTCACCCTCTCCCCCACCTGCTGATACTCAGCATTGCAGTTTAGCTGGAAGGCTTTGAAAAGACACAATCTCCACAAAAAATCTGCAGGTAAAAAGAGGGCAGAGAGCAGGAGCATGGACACACTTCCAGCCTCTCCCCTTAGCTGCAGGTTCAGGTGAGGGTAGGTGTGCTTCGAAGCCAAATTGTGCCGCCCGCAGTGACACTGTGGCAGTCACACCCCCAGGCAAGGACAGGATCCTTGCAGCATCCTGTTCCTCTAGCAGAGGGTCTGGCAGGCCAGGCTGGGCAGAGTCCCAGGGATGAAGCCCTTCAGAAGGACAGTTCCTCCTCCTCCTCCTCCTTCTCCTCCCGTGGCTCCATCCCGTTGTGCAGCACACAGTAGGGACAAGTGTTCCGGGCTCTGCCTTTCCAAGCAGCAGCTGTATCACTAAAAGCAGCCTTTCATTTCCTTCAGGATTGTCAGGACAATTTGCTTATACAAGGAGGCTCTGGCCATCCCCCGTCCCAAAATTTAACGTGTCCAGCAGCAAAACCGAGGAGGTTCAGGCAGCATTTCCTATGGTGCTGTTAGTAAAATAATGTTACCCACTGAAGCAGGCAGTGAGTGTGTCTGGGTCCCACTCATCCCTGTCCTTGCTGCTATCTGTGGGTTAATTTAGTCAGCAGAAGGTCCTCAGCCAGGTGACAGCCCTTTGCAGTAACCCCCCCACCCCGAGGCTGAATTCCACTCATTTCCCACATCTAAAGGAAAAGAGAAGGGCTCAAGGTCTGGGTGCCAAGGAAACCAAGCACCTCCTGTGCTTTCTGCCATGGAGGGGTGTGTGGGTACACTCAGAACACCCAAAGCCCCCAGAGCTGCTCAGCAGCATCCTGTGAGCACCAGAGAGGCTGCCTGGCGTGGGGGAATCTGTCACAGCCAAGGTGACCCTGGCTCAGAGGGATCTTTTACCTTCCCTGTTCACCTCCAGAAGCGTCCGGCGGTGGCTGAGGCACTCCCGATCCGACAGGCATGAAGGGCACCCCGGGGCTGTGCTCGTCCTTCTGGGCAGTGCCACGGCTGTCCAGGGCAGGACACCACACCACAGCGGCTGCTCTGGCTCGGGGTCACAGCTCTGCCTGCCTGGCATGGCATGAGTGGCACCTGGAGAAGGCAGGGGAAACCTCCGGTGCCCCTTTGGACACTGTGAGGTCCACAGAGCAAGAGAAGCACCTCTCCAAACACCACAGCAGCCTCTGCATCTGACCTCTGCCTCCTCACAGCCAGGGGCAGACAGGCTGTGCAGCAGCTTTGCTTTGCTTTCTCTCCTCCTCACTAGCACCTTTTCCCTCGGTGCCCTCACATCCCAGAGCATAACATCCCTTTGTCCCTCTGCCCACACCTCCCTGACACCGTGGTGCCCTGCTTTCCAAAGTTCAGCTCGGTGGCCGCAGGCAGCCCACACCAGCACCTCCCAGCCAGGGGAGCCCTGCTCTTTGGTGCTGTGCAAGGCTGGCTGAGGGGCCGGGCACGGAACGCGCTCCAACGGCTTCCCCGGCTGGAGCTCACGGAGCGACCTCGTCCTGTCCCTCCTCCCAGCTCCGTGGCTGCCCCTCTGTGCCCAGCATGGATGTGGAGAGTGAGGGAGAAGGGACAGTTATCACCTGGACCCTGCCACCGGCCTGTGGGCACCCCAGCATGGAGTGGGGGGACAGCAGACAAATGCAGGGCTCTCTCCGGACAGCACGTGGCTGATGGGGGATGTGTCACCTTTGCTCCCAGTCACACCTCCCAGTCACTCTCTGCCTCTTGCTGCTCTAAGCCAGTTCAGGAGACAAAGCCTGGGCACAGCTCTTTTCCTTTCCCTGCCCCACCCAGCTCCCACCTGGCCACCTGCATCCATCCCAGCACTGCTGTGGGGACAGGTGACACACAGTGACGCTGGCACATGGAGTGTCTCATACTGCCATCATCAAAGACAATCATTTCCATGGGGAAAACATCCCAAATAATTTGTTTTGACTCTTACCCTACCTCTGTTTTAGAGCATGTGCTGGGTGTCCTGCCCCCAGTGAACCATCCACACTGGCTCCACTGTGCCTGGTCTGTCCCCTGCCTGTGCCCTGTGCCAGCAGCAGAAGGGTTAAGGATTATTTTCAGAGCAGCCATTCAAGCTCTGGGATCTTTCCAAAATGCCCTGTGAGCCTTCTCAGGACAGGGCCTCAGTTTCCCTCATCTGCCCAGGGCTGGGATCTCAGGTTGGAACTGAGCCTGCCTTGGGGAAGGACCTTGCATGGTGCAGCACAACCACCTGCTGAAGAGGCAACCCTTATCTCTCTGATCCCCTTAAAATCCCCAGTTTTCCAGAAAAAGGGTGTTCCCAGTCTTACATTTGCAAACTTAAAATCTTGACCCACCCTGAGGAGCAGAACCCACAAGGGAAATAAATCTGAAGTCAGCATGCGTAAATCTTGTGCTTCTGTACTGAAGCTTTGCATCTGGGGAGGGATAAAATCAGTTTTCAATTAAGTGAGACCAGCAGAGCTGAACATTTCCATGGACTTTGCCAAGCCCACGTTCCTGCACGGCCACTGGGATCAAGAGTCAGTTGGGTACCTGGCCCGGTCTCAGCTAAGCACTGCTCCCCCAAACTCCCCTGGAGGAGAGGCTCTTTCAGACCGCAGGCATCCACAGGGGCCACACCTGTAGCAACTGAGCACTGGGGCCAAGCTCCCACCTGGGCACAATCGCCCCCGATTGCAGAAAAGGCAATGAGGAGGCAAAGTGCAGCCCCAGGTGCACCTGAGGCCCTAGAGAGAGCAGAAATCGGGACACAGGCAGGATCCATCCCTACCCAGCCGGTCAGCAGCAGGAACAGGCGAGGGCAGCGCTGCCTGCCCGCCGTGGGCAGAGCTGGGCACTGCTGCCGGCTGCACACAGCGGGTGAGGAGGACACGGGGAGGGAGGCAGGGGGACAAGTGTCTCGGAGAGGACAGGAGTGACAAGGGCAAGGTCTGGATGCATTAGTGATGGCGTGAGTGTCAGTGGCAGCCCTCATCCCAAGTGACAGCCCTGACAGCCTGGCCAAGGATGAGGCACGAGCAGAGGGCAAGGCGGGGAGGGCACTGGGTCCCTGTGCTGTGACACCTCACGGAGCCCCCTGTGAAGGGACAAAGGAGCAGCTGCCCTGGGAGCCCCCAGTCAGGGCTGTGGGGCGAGAGGGTGAGTGCTGTGCACGTTCCCTCTGAGCAGGGCACCCATGGAATTCCCACAGCGTCCCACTCTCTCCTGCTCGCCCTGCCCTGAGCCTGGCCATTGGCTCTGCTCTGTCTCCCTGGAAAATGCATTTCCCTTGTTGTTCACCCTGGGGAGAGCGGGGGCTGCACCCCAGGCCTGGAGGACACTGGGAGGTGGCTGGGTTGGGGTTGCCTCTCCCAGACAGTTCCTGCCCAGTCTCCTTGCCACCTTCAGCCTTTGGGACGAGCTCAGCCAGCTGGACCAGCCTCAACGGGGCATTAGGAGATGGGGTGAGGGGGGTGGAGTTGCTCCAAGTTATCCCTGGGGTATACAAACTGTGGGGAGAGTGGGTACTAAAGCCCACAGCTTTCTCTGGGAATAAAGGTGCAAAGTTGGATTTTGGGCTTGTTTAAGGCAGGCAGAGCAGGGCTGAGGGGCTGAGAGCAGGAGGAGATGCTTGAAGAACAGTTCATGGCAATGGATCATGGGAGCATAAAACATCCTGAGTTAGAAGGGACCTACAAGGATCACGGAGTCCAACTCTTGGCCCCCCAGTGGGGGGAACAGCCTTTTCCTGATATCCGACCTAATTTTCCCGTGGCACAGCTCCAGCTGTCACAGCCCCTCAGGAGGAAGCTGTAGGTGGATATTCAGGTAGGAAAGGACTTGCACTGTTTAGTAGCCTTCAAGGGATTTTTTTACTCCGTGACTTTTGCTCTCTTTTATCCTTTGGAGGTCTCACAACACAACATCCTCTGGCTGTGGGATTATTCAGCAGTTCCTGGGAAGGAAGCTGCTTTTATTCATAGAATCACAGCATGGTTTGGATTTAAAGGGACCTTAAAGACCATCTTATTCCATCCCCTGCCATGGGCAGGGCCACCTTCACTACCCCAGCTTGCTCCAAGCCCCATCCAACCTGGCACTTTGAATACATCCAGGGATCCAGAATTTCCCTTGACCAAATCCTCTGTTCCCTCCTCGCTCCCGCATGACTTTTAGGCGTGACATCGAGGCACTCGGCGCCTTCCCCCCGCGCAAACTCAGCATCTCTGGAAGCACTTTGGCCCAGTGGCCGCCCGGAGCCGGGAGCGGCGGGCGCGGAGCTCCCTCCTGCGGCCCCGTCGAGCAGCGCGGACGGGCCGGGGAGCTGCAGCCGCGCTCTGCGGGGAAACCCGGGGGCGATCACCCCGTCCTCATGCTGCCCCTGCTCCGCTCCCGTCCCTGCCGGTCCCTGTCCCGCTGCCCCAGCGATGCTCCCCCAGCCCCTGCAGGCCCCGTTGCTAAGGGGCCGTTGCTAAGGACCAACATCCGGGTCCCGCCTGGCGCATGCGTGGTGCCGCCCACGCGCCACGTGACCCGGGGAACATGGCGGCGCCCATGGTGCGGCGTGCGCGGCGCTGAGCGTTCTTTCCTTGGCGTCTGTCGCTGCCATGTCGCGACTTATCGTGAAGAATCTCCCCAATGGGGTGAGGCGCTGTGCGGCGGCGGGGGTGCAAGGGGCATGCCGGGCCTAGGATGCGTCTGAGGCGACGCTGCGGGTGTAAGCGGGATGCCGGGCAGGAAGAGGCACCCGGAGGGGAGCGTGTGGTGGGGATGGGGGAGAGCCGGGAAACCCCCCGGGGGAGAAGGTTTGAAGTGATGGGAGGATGAGGTTTTGGAGGATGAGCGGCGACATGTCCCGGGGGAAGGGGCTATGAGGGGATAAGGGGTCGCGGTCAGTGCTGGAATGGGGAACATGGGGACACTTCGGGGGGAGGATGCTGGGACAGCTCCTGGAGGAGTCAAGAAGGTGCAGGAAGCAGCATGGGGGGCATGGGCTGGGCAGGTGGCGGCCTCTCCGTGGATCTCGTGGTCACTGCGCCCCCCTTGTTGTCCGGGAGTTGTGTGCAGGTGCCCTCAGTGCTGCTGTGCCCGGCAGGATCCCGCCCTCCTCCCCGTCTCCACGTGCGGATTCGCGGGGAAGATGAACGGGCTTGGTGGCTGAAGTAGGGGTTTGATTCACAATGCGGTTCCCGCAGCCTTCCAGAAGCCCTTGGAGACAGAATATGTTGGGTTGGACTTGTCCTCGGAGCCTGTCTGTGGCTGATTTCCCTTCCTACCGCCCTCCCTCCTTTCCCAGATGAAGGAGGAGCGCTTCAGGAAGCTCTTTGCAGCCTTTGGCACGCTCACTGATTGCTGCCTGAAGTACACCAAGGACGGAAGGTTCCGGAAATTCGGCTTCATTGGCTACAAGTCTGAGGATGAAGCTCAAACAGCCCTGAACCACTTCAACAAGAGCTTCATAGACACTTCCAGAGTCACGGTGAGCTGATCTCTCCCTGAGATTCTTAAGGAATGGGATCTTAGGAAGAGATTGTTCCCTGTGAGGGTGGGGAGGCCCTGGCACAGGGTGCCCAGAGAAGCTGTGACTATCCCTGGAAGTGTCCAAGGCCAGGCTGGACAGGCCTTGGAGTAACCTGGGACAGTGGGAGGTGTCCCTGCCATGGCAGGGGGTGGCACTTTAAGGCCCCTTGCAGTCCAAGCCGTCCTGGGATTCCGTGCCTGTCCACTCCTGACTTTCCCAAGGTGATGGAACGTGTAGCTCTGTGCTTTGAAAATCATCAGGTGTAACAAGCTGTTCCTGCACATGCCCTGCATCCCATCAGTTACAATAATTCCTGAGTGAAGTTACCCAGCAGTTACAGGCCAGGCTGTTGAGTGTGTTTAATTAAAGACCTGACTCATTCCAGGTGGAGTTGTGCAAGTCTTTTGGTGACCCCACAAAACCCAAAGCCTGGAGCAAGCACTCTCAGAAGGCCCCTGCCTCAGAAAAGCAGACCAAGGAGCCCTTGGCAAGTGCAGCTCCTGCAGGCACAAAGAAAGTGAGTCTTGCCTGATTCCTGGGGGCTCTGATGTGTGTCAGTGCCAGGGAAGGGTGGCCTGGGCTGTGGGCAAGGGGACAGAGCAGCTGGGACACCAGATGCTGGTGTCCTGCTGTTTTCTGCCTCAGGATCTCTGTTCCCTGAGCTGTTGGGTTCCCTGGAATTCCCTGTGCTTCTAATAAACCTTTCTGGGTTTTTTTTCCCAAGCAGAAAAAGAAGAAAGATCCAGTGGATAACTTAAAGGAGGTGAGTTGAGGCTGGACTGCTGTCCCTGCATTCTTGCTGCTGAATAGTTCCTTTCTGTCCTACTTCCTATGCTGTTAATTCAGGCTGGGACAGCCCAATTCTATTGTAAAAAAATCATTTTAACAACCCCAGCACAGGGGTACACTTTTTAATGGTCAGCTGCTCCTGTGAGCACACACTGCATCCAGGTCAGTTCTGCCCAGCAGTTCAGTTTACCCATATGTGAGTTTTTCACATTTAACTTGTCTGGGGTTTTTTTCTCTTTTTATTGTTTTGTTTTCCTCTTTAAAGTACTTTCTAAACATCAGTTATAAACAAAGAGTAGGAGTGAGACACCTTGAGAAGACTTTAAAGGTAATTAACCACCAATTTAGTCAGTGTAAATTGAGCTCCCCTTAAGGATTTTTGGTTTTGCACTGCTGGAAATGAGGTGGTATCTTGGATTTCAGATTCACTAGGAGTCGCTCTTCACAGCTTGTCTATTGGGGGTTTTTTGTTGTGTTTTTTGTTTCCACAGCTGGAGGAAGATAAAACATTCCAGGAGTTCTTGGTGGTTCACCAGAAGCGGTCCCAGGTGGCCACTTGGGCTAATGACACTTTGGCAGAGGAGCCTAAGAAGGGAAAATCAGCAGCAGCTGATTACCTGAACTTTGATTCAGACGAGTCTGAGGAGCTGAGTGAGGCTGGGGATGAAGGCTCTGAAGATGAAGAGGAGGAGGTTAAAGGTACCCGAGGGAGCTGTCAGCCTCTTCTTGTCTTGGTCACAGTGACTGTGAGAGGGAGTGACAGGATTGGACTCGGTGTCACCAGGGGGCTGGGGTCTCACCTTTCTGTGTGCTGGGAATGTCTGGCTGTTTCCCCAGATTGGCAAATGCAGAGTCTGATGTTCAGGGGGTGGCATTTGTGCTTTCCCTGTGACATTAGGGACGAGTAACAGGGCAAACATCTGCAGCTTTCCTTGAAGTGCTTTTCTGCTTGCAGCCCCTTTCATCTCCAGGATTTCCAGGGCTGGATGTGCTTTCTGTTGGTTTAGGAACTCTGGGTGTCTGTGAACTTGTCTGGTCTGTCTTTGCTGCATGTTTTTGGAATTTGAGCCTGCCAGGGTTGGTGGGAAGGAGGAGGGTTCAGTATCTTGGCTCCTGAGAGGAAATCTGGAGTAGTGGGTTCATTCTGAAGACTCACAAGTCTGGGCTGCAGTCTGGTGTGTGTGTTTTAGAATCCAGTGTCCCTGCAGCAGGGGTGGCTGTGGGTTTGGAGCTTTTCTCCCTCCCTCCATGGGATTTCCTTAGGCTGTTCTGGTGGAGTGAGTGGTGTTTTCCCTGCTGCTCCTCATCTCTCCTTGGGTAACTCACGTGTAGGTGTGATTGTGTCCTTTTCCCTGTAAAACTAAACACTTATATCCCTTCTCTGAGGCTTGCTTGGAGTATTTAGTTAAAACTGTGACAAAATACTTCATGCTGGAGTACCTCAAACCCCTTTCTCTTGTGGTTTATATGTGAGCTGTTGCTTTGAAATCCAGGCTGTCAGTCTGGAAGTACCAAGATGAAATTGCTCTGCTGTTCTCAAGCCTTTCCCATGGAAAAGTAGAGGATAAGGAGGTGGTGGTCATGATTGTGTCAGTTCTCAGCTTTTTCCTGGCCTGGGAGTAGAAAACTTCTCTGCTGTCTCCTCTCTGCCAGGCAAGAAAGAAGGGAAGAAGGCAGCTACCAGCAGAGACCTCTCAGATATGGATTACCTGAAATCTAAAGTGGTGAAGGATTCTTCCTCCTCATCCAGTACAGAGGAAGAAACGGAGACTGAGGAGGAGGAGGAGGAGGAGGAAAGTGAGACAGGGGAGGATTCAGGCATTGCAGAGACCCACCCAGAGAAAAGGGGGAAGCCAAAAGCCCAACAAGCAGAGCAAAAAACAGCAGTGGGGAAGAAGGGAAAAGGATCCACGCTAAAGGTACAGCTGAAGCAGTTTTCTGTCTTCTTTGAAGCAGCAGCTTTATGGATAGCAGGTGTCTGTCAGTCCCTGCAGGGATGAGCTGTCAGCCTGGGAAGGCTGCAGGGCCCACTGGGTGCCAGCTTCCTTGGCATTCTAGGTGTGACCCATTTACAAATTTTGTTGAATCTCCTCAGGGCTGACTAAATTCCCAAAGATGGGGCTTCCAGATAAATGCTGCTAGTGCCCTTTTCAGAGGCTTTTTTTTTTCCAGGAAATGCTGTCCTTTTTTCCTGGAAAAACAGCAGAACTCAGTTTTTTCATGGCAGTGCATCTTCAGCTGGCACCTCCTGCCCCAGGCTGCTGCAGCAGCTGTGGGAATCCCCTGATATTCCCTCCCACTCTTCAGCCTCCTGTTTGTTGGCCAAGCCCAGCTGGTTGTGCTGTGACTTTTGTTCTTTCATTCAGCTTTTTCTCCCTTTTCTTCCCCCCTCTTCTCTGTGCAGAGCCAGGGCAGCTCAGGGGAAGGCAGCACTCCGTTCACAGTGAAGCTTCGTGGGGCCCCCTCCAACATCACTGAGGCAAGTTTGGTTTCCCAGCTGGGGAGGGAGGCTCAGGGGTGTCTCAGAGTGCCCCTCTGCAAGATGTTTGCAGAAACTTCTCGCTCCTTTGAGGCTTGTGTGGGTGATCAGGGGAATTTCTGGGCTGTCTTTGCACAGAGATCTGTTTGTTGAGCGGGGTGTTTGCTTTATAAAAAGCTAAACCTGCAACTTGCTGCTTCCTGTATCTGAGAACTTGTTCAAACAATTCGAATTCTTCCCGCAGAAAAAGATTCGGGAATTTTTCTTCCCTCTGAAGCCGGTGGCAATCCGGATGGGAAAAAAGGCCCAGGGGAAGAATTCAGGTAACAGCTGTGTGTGGAAGGGGGGTGGGATCTGTGATTTAGGGGATCTCTTGATCACCCCTCTGCTCTTTTAGTCTGCAGTCCCAAATCCCTGGCTCGTGGCCTGATTCTTCGAGACCTTTCTGTGACTTTGCAGCTCTCCTGCCCTACTTGCTGTGCACAGGATGCCGTGGGCAGAGTAATGTTGGCTGTGCTCCCTTAGGAGTAGCAGCAGGAGCCTTTTTTTATTGAGCTGCTTCCAGAACTTCATTCTAAACACCCCAAACCATGCCAAGGAAAAGCCTGTTCCTCTGGGATAGCTGCAGCAGCGCAGGGCACTGTGCTGATTTGTGTGGGCAGGTCCTTGGAGCTTCGCTGTGTGCTCTTTTCCTTTAACAGTCCAACAAGGGATGCACCTTTTATTTGCTCTCAGAGGCACCTGTGAAAGCCTCCTCCAGCTGCTAAGTTTTTTTTGGTTTGTATCTAGAGAAGAAGCTTTGAAAAGGCAGCCTTCCAGTCTGACATGGCCGTTTCCAGGCTGGATTGAAACTTTTTCATGGGAGCTGAATGCTCTTATCTATAGGAATCTATATTAAAGCAAGCCCAATTCACCCTTAATTACCCAATTAGTGGCTGTGTGTGTTCCCCACATGATGCTCAGCTGAACCTTCCCTTCCTCCAAGGTTACATCTTTGTTGAGTTGAAGAGTGAAGCAGAAATGCAAAGGGCCTTGAAGCGGAAGAAAGAATTCCTGGGTAAGGGCTGTTTGTTCCTGCTCGTTCCAGCCGTGGGAGCTCAGCTGCTCGAGTGTTCCCTGCACAAGTAGCTCCTGTGATTGGAGTTTTTCCCAAGCAGATGGGGGGGTTGTTCCTTGGGATAAACCAGGTGCTGTGACAGGAGTGGGGTTTTGGGGCTCTCGTGTTTTGCCGTGTTCTGGTTGGGATAAAAATAACGCAGCTCGAGTCCAGCTTTGTACAGACTGCTGCAAGGCTGGGTTGGAGCCCTGGCCTTGGCCTAACCCTTGGAGTGACTTCTGAAATTCTGTTTGCAGGTATTGTGTGCAGGGTGGGAATGGCTGCTTGGCCTGGGCTGGCACAGACAGGCTGGGGCTCTCTGAAAGGAAAGGGGGCTGGTGTTGATACCCTGATTTTTATGAAGACTGGCTCTTACAGCCCCCAGCTCCCCCTTCTTTTTGAGTCCTGCTCAGAGCCTGTGGGGCTGTAATTGTGTCTAACCCTGGGCTCTTTGTGACGTTTTAGCTTTTATATTTTTCAGATTCTGTACTGCATTTGTATAGAACTCTGAACTTCATGTGAAGTGTTAGCAAGTTCTCCTCACAGTTCAGTCAGACAAAACAATCCTTTTCCAGCCCAAGGACACGGTTGCAGCTTCAGGCCCAAAAAGTATAAATAATAGTAAATTGGGGAGATTGAGGAGAGCAATGTGGGAAGATGGGACTTCATTACCTGAAGCTGTAATTGGACAATTAACCCCAATATGTAAATGGCCCAAAACTTATAAAAGTGGGAAAACTCGTGACCAGAGCCCATCTTGGGTGTAGCCTCAGCCAGGCTCTTGTACTGCCCAAGGTGCATCCTTTGAAGGCCTTTTGAACTAACCCACCTTATTCCTTTAACACTGTTGAGCCTCTGTTCTAGGCAGCCTCTCAAGGCATCACTGTCACAGCTGATGGTGCTGTTTGCTCGTGGCCTTGGGCAGCATCCAAGGTCCCTGTGTGTTGTTTGGGGATCAGGTGGACGCTGTGTGGAGGTTTCCCGGTGCAGCAGCACCACAACAGAAACTGCTCCAGCAAAACCTGATCACCAGCCCTGGCAAAGGAGGCTGAGGGATGATGAGGAGGAAGAGGACTTGTCTGAATCAGGGAGACTCTTTGTCAGGAATCTGCCTTTCACCAGCACTGAGGAGGACTTGGAGAAGATCTTTTCAAAGTATGGTGAGTGTTTGCCACAGGAGTGGAACTTGCAGGGCAACATCCTTCCTTTATCCAAAGGTTTTCCTGCTGGGTGGGAATGAACAAACTCCATGTCCCACATCTCTTGGACAGTCCTGGCTCCCATCATCTTTATTTTCTGGTGTGATAATGTGAGCCTGCTTGGCAGGAGGCTTCCTGCAGGTTAGAGGTGAATCCTTGAGATCCACTTGACATTCCAAACTTGGAGCGTAAATTGGATGTTTCCCTCTTCTACCTCCAAATTAAACACTTTTAAGGATGGCATCCTGGGGCAGAGAGGATGAGGTTGTGGAGGTCTTTAGGTCTTTATCCCTGCCTGAAGGTGAAGGCAGCTGCAGAGAGCTTGCCTGGTTTGTGTCACCTGTCAGAGCCCGTGAGCTGCCACACCTGGACTTGGGATGCTTGTGCTGGGCCTGCCTTGTCCCTCTGCAGCTCCTGGCCCAGGCTGGTGGCTCACCACACATCCAGAGCTGCTCCCCTCATCCCTGATCGTGTCTGGGAGGTGCCAGTTCAGAGCTGTGCAGGGACATGTGTGACCACCAGGCCTTGCCTCCTGCAGGACCCCTCTCGGAGATCCACTACCCCATCGACAAACTCACCAAGAAACCCAAAGGATTTGCTTTCATCACCTACATGATGCCTGAGCATGCTGTGAAGGCCCTGGCAGAGCTGGATGGGCAGGTGTTCCAGGTACAGCTGATGCTTTTCCTGTGCTTTGGACTGCAGCTGGTGGGAATGTGGCTCAGAGTTTGCTTCTGGGCTTTGTTAAAAAGGTTGAGGCTCTCCTGCAGGTTCTTTTGGTGGAGTAGCTTGGTTGGAACAGCTTTGCAGACACCAAAATCCTGGGAGAGGTGGGGAAGGAGCTCTGAGTGTGTCTCATGCTGTGTGGCCACTTTGACTTGCAGCTGTGGCTCCTTTGGGAAGGAAAATTCCCTCCTTCCACCAGGGCTATCTGACTAGGAAAGGTGCCAGGAGGATTCCTCCACATGGATGTCTGTGGATTATTCCACAGCTGCTGGACCTCTTCTTCCTGTCTTGCAGGGCAGAATGATGCATCTTTTACCCTCCACGATCAAAAAGGAAAAAATGGAAGATGGAGATGCAGACGAGTCTTCCTCCTACAAAAAGCGCAAAGAGGCCAAGGACAAAGCCAACAGTGCCAGGTACAACACAAGCTGCCAGAATGCCAGGAAGTGGCAGGAATGCATGTGGGATCTTCACAGGGGCTGTAGAGATTCCCAAAGTTGGTGAAGCATTTGCTGTGCAGCTCTGTTTCCTTTCTCTCTCACCTACCTGACTCCTCTGCCCAAGTAGCTGCAGTAGCTCAGTGAGCAGCAGAAATTGAGAGCAGCAGGGGTTTGAATGGCTTTGGTGTGAGTTACTTCTCTAATAAGAGTTAGTCTGATTCTGTAATTCTTCAGGGGGTGTGGTTTCAGCTCAGCTGGGCCTTTCTCCTCTGCTTGGCCACCTGTAATGCTAAAGCTTGTAGAAGCTTTCTTGCTGTTTGACAAATCAGTTTGAGAGAAGTGGCTGATACTTTCCGTCTTGAAGGGAAAAGGGTACAGCCTTGCTTGCATGGGGCTTGTGTGTTTAGGAAACCAGTTGGAAAGGTGTGTTCCTCTGAGCCAGTACCTGAACTTCAGCTGCAGAGCTGTGACCAGTCAGGTCTGGGGAAGCAGAGCTCTGCTGCCTCCACTGCTCTGTTTGCTCTCCAGTCACATCTCCCTCATCCTCTCACTTCTCTAGGGACCTTTGACCCTTCTTTCCCTCTCTCTTCACTCTGCCAGCTCATGGTGGTGCTCAGAGCTGCTTTTCCCCAGGATTATTGACTAGAGGGGCCCCATGACTGACCCTGGCTGTGTTTTCTCTTGGCAGCTCCCACAACTGGAACGCGCTGTTTGTGGGGACAAACGCTGTGGCTGATGCCATGGCCCAGAAGTACAATGCTTCCAAAAGCCAAGTGCTGGATGCTGTGAGTTGGGTTATGATGGATCAGCTGGGGTGGGACACCACTTTCCTGCCCGTTTCTTTGTGGCCAGGGCCTTCCTGGTCTTGTACAGGAAAAGCCTCAGTGCCTCCCTGGGCACCACACAGGCTGAGGTCTGTGGGGCCTGAGCCTATTGATCCCTTGGTCCCCAGCTTTCCTTCCCACTCTGCTCTCCTGTGGCTGAATTTTGCATTTCTACGTGACTAGGAGTTGGTGGGAATTTACACCCTAAAGCTCAAATCCTCCCTGGAAATTTAATTTTGCTTTGGGATGTGTCCCAATTCCAACAGCACAATTCCCAGCAGCTCCAGAGGAGCTGGAGCATTTTACCCTCAAGCTGCCTGCCACATTCCCTTTGCTTCTGGGAGCAGCAGGAGCAGCAGGTGACTGAATTCTTGCCTGCAGGAGAGCAGAGACAGCGTGGCAGTGAGAGTGGCTCTGGGGGAAACGGAGCTGGTCCAGGAAATCCGCCGCTTCCTCGTGGAAAACGGAGTCAGCCTGGATTCCTTCAGCCAGGTGAGAGGCTCACCAATGGGGATCCACCTCTTCTAGTCCTGGGGTTTTTAGCTCTCTTGGAAATTGGTCATTAAATGCTCAACATCTTGCAGGATTGAACCATCCCTGATGAGTTAGGGAATGTATCCATGTGAAAATGCAGCTGCTCTTGGGATGGGTGAAATCCATTATGCTTTGGCTTTAGGATGGTGGGCAGCTTGCTGTGGGCAGGGAAGGAGCCCTGTGGATCTGCAGCTGAAGCCTCCACCCATGAGATGTGGTTGCAGTGGGATGTGGGTTTTCCAGGGAGTGTTTTCTAAATGACTGTCAGTCCTTTTGGATCCAGGAAAGGAGCGACACGGAGAGAGGGAGAGCACAGCCTGTCAGACCCAAAGTCTCCAGTTAGAAAATGGCTGAATTTGCTCTCTTACATCCCATATTCTTTCTTTCCCTGCTGGCTGTGGCAGGCTGCTGGTGAGAGGAGCAAGACAGTGATCCTGGTGAAGAACCTCCCGGCCGGCACGAGCGCCCTGGAGCTGGAGGAGCTCTTTGGCAAACACGGCGGCCTGGGCCGGGTGCTGCTGCCAGAGGGAGGCATCACGGCCATCGTGGAGTTCCTGGAGCCCACAGAGGCCAAGCAAGCCTTCACCAGGCTGGCCTACTCCAAGGTGGGGGCACTGCCTGGGGACTGGGGAAGCTGCAGAAGGGCTCGCTCTGAGCGTGAGGGGCACAGGGAGTGTGGGAAGGCTGTTATCCCAGAGCCTCTGATGTTCCAGCCTGTGTCCTTTGGATTTAGGGAGGTGCCTGGTACAGCAGAGCAGGGCTCAGCCTGCAGAGGATGCTGGAGAAGGGGGCTGTGACACAGCTGGAGGGTTCGTTTTCCATTTCACAGTCCAGGAGTGACCCATGGCATGCTGTGGTCCTGTAAGGCTGGATCTTTTTGTGACAGAGAGTTTAGGCTGTGGTCCTGTAAAGCTGGATCCTTTTGTGACAGAGAGTTTAGGCTGTGGTCCTGTAAGGCTGGATCCTTTTGTGACAGAGAGTTTAGGCTGTGGTCCTGTAAGGCTGGATCTTTTTGTGACAGAGAGTTTAGGCTGTGGTCCTGTAAGGCTGGAACTTTTTGTGATAGAGAGTTTAGGCTGTGGTCCTGTAAGGCTGGATCTTTTTGTGACAGAGTTTAGCCTCTGGAAAAGGTTACTCAGCTTTTCCATTGCTGTTTTCCGTTACACAGCAAGGTGGAAATGAAGCTGAGAGCAGTTTTTCCTTCAGGCCTTGCCCTTCTCTCCTCATTTCTCTCCTGTCTTCTCTTCACAGTTTCATTCCACACCCTTGTATCTGGAATGGGCTCCCATGGGGGTCTTCCTCAGCCCAGCCCCTCAGAAAAAAAAAGCTGGGGTTCCAGGCAAGGAGGATGAAGCAGGGCTGGTCCCAGGTAGGAACTCTGGCTGGCTTGTTGGGGGTCTCTATGTTTCTCTGCTGTTGTGTCAAGCCCCAGGATATGTTTTGTCTGGGTGACCTCCCACTGTGAGGGCTGATCTTCCCTCCCTGAACACACCTCCTTTCTCCCCATCCCAGGGGCTCCCCCACAATCTCAGTGGGCAACTCCCCCAAAGTTTGGCTTTGTTGCATCTTACAAAGTTGGGTTTATTCTTCTTGTTTCAGGTGAAGCTCTAAATGACTCAGAGAAAGCAGCAGCACAAGAAGAGGAGGAGGAGGAGGAAGATGAGGAGGAGGAGGAGGAAGAAAATATTCCTGGGTGTACCTTGTTCATCAAAAACCTGAACTTTGCCACCACAGAAGACACACTGAAGGAGGTGAGCAATAAGGACACAGGGTTTAAAGGATTTCAGCTGAAGTGTGACCTACTGGGAGGTGAGAAGGTACTGAGTCTGCTGGGACTGGGAACATCACTCCAGGTGTCAGTTAAGACAAATGCATCTGAAACTGTTTTGGTGGGGTTTAATTCCACCTAGAGACAGGTGGAGGCAGTAGGAAATCTTCTAATGTTCCTGATTTCCCATGTTTGGTGTACTGCTGCTCCTTGGGACAGGCACTGCTGCAGCTCTGCCACTGCTTCATGTGTGAGAGGCAGTGGATAAATAAACGATGGTTTCTGAATGTGCTTTTCCTCTCAGCTTCTGCTGACTTTGTGCTGCTTCACCTCAGCAAAGCACTTGGGAGAGAGCATAGCATTCCTGAGGTTGTGTGGGGTGTTCATACCAAAATAAGGAAAAGCAGCTGAGATTTCCCATCTCTGGCACTTCTTGTAGCTGTGTAAAATGCCACATTCCATGACCCAAGAATCCTGGACCTGTGAGACTGTGTAGAGGCAGTCCAGCTGTGGACAAATAAATGCCCAGAGGAGGGCTGGGACTTGTCCCCTCTTCTTTTTCTGGCTTTACAAGGGAGTCAAACAAATAGTTTGCTACCTTCTAGCCCCTCATTTTTGGGAAGAGCTGTGTCCTAGGGACATCACAGGCACCACCCACCCTTAAGGCCTCTACCTGGCTGAAGGCATCTTGTAATCCAGAGTGTTCCTCCAGAGCCAGCTCAGATCTCTGCACTGTTTCTGCGGGGTGGTGGAGGATTTCTGGGAACGCATGTCATGATGGCTTTAAAACTCTTTGTGTGTGTGTGTCTGTACAGAAATAATTTGATGAGGAAAGGCTCAGCTGCACTGCCTGGCAGGTGTGTTCTGGGGGAGGTGGGTCTGTGTGGAAGAGGGCCACGTTGGCAGTTGAGTTGCAAGCCTGTGTCAAAGGAACTGAATCACGTGTCCAAATTCCTTGCAGACGTTTTGCAAAGTGGGAGCCCTGAAGAGCTGCACAATATCCAAGAAGAAAGACAAAGCAGGTACTCTAGATGTTGCTCTTCAATTCCTTCCCTCAGCTGGTTGCTGAGGGCTCAGGTGTGGCATTGCTTCAGCATTCATCTGGCTGAGCATTTGTGTTCCTGCTGGCAAAATCCTCAGCGCTCCCAGAAGTGTTCCCGTCGAAAAGGCTGCAAGCAGCAACCAAACCTTCCCCCAGGCTTTGGTCAGAAGGTTAAGCCCCATTGTGGGATTTGTGGAGATGTGACCTTCTCTTGAGATCTTGAGATGGGAGAAGCCAAACTCCTTCAGGCTCACAGAAGAGAGTGGGATGCAGGCTGACAGGAGCCGCTGCCCCGTGGTGATTAAAGCCGGCATTATCCTGGAAATGGCCGGATCCTCAAGGATGCCTGGCTGAGAGCTGTGCTGAGTGGGCTTGGTTTGCCTTCTCCCTGCCAGCCCTGAGCCCCCCAGGCTGCAGAGATGAGTGGCTGTGCCTGTTGTTGGCTGCTCACACTTCCTGAGGAGTTGGATAAAGTAAGGGCTGGCTGGAGAGGCTGTGGCCTCTCTCTGGGAGCTGCACAGCTCTGTGGCATTTCCCCTTGACAGAGCTTCCCTGTAAGAAGATATTTAAAAACTCAGATCCAGTGGGAGATAAAGAAATGCAGTGAATTCTTCAGTTCTGCTGGTAGGTAGGTCTGAGCAGGCAGCACCACGTGTGGGCTGACCTTGTAGCACCTGATCCCTTCTGGCCCTGGGGGTCATCTCTGCACTCTGCCACTGCTGAGGTTCTGAAGTTGGAAATGGGCTGTTGTGTTCTCCCCTCGTTATTAATTGTCCCTTAATTACGGCTCCTGTTTTAGGCATGGATACCACTCAGGGGTGTGATGTGACTGCAGGTGCTGCAAGCCTTTGCTGTGCAGGGAGGGGCAGAGATGTCTGTCCTTTGCTGTGGAAGTGGCAGCTGCCCCCTCCAGCTTATGGAATGTCTGTCTCCACAGCAGGATCGCTTCCCCAGTTGTCACCAGCAGTTGTTCTGCAGTTTTGTTTAAGGAAGTTGCACTGAGATGGTGCAAAGCAAAACATCTGTTATCCCCTCTTCACATCAGCACCAAAACCTGCTGGTCCAGAGCAGTGCCTTGCTCAAAAAACTCAGCCCGGGCTGCTCCTGAGGAGCATCCAAATCCAGCTACGGACAGGCTGGCCCTTTCCATGGGATATTAAGCTTTTGTTCCCCCCCAATTTTTGCAATCAATGCTTGGTGCTGATTTGTTTTTATATCTTATATCATCACTGCTTTCTTACCAAGTCCCCTTTCTCTCCTGACAGGCTCTTTGCTTTCCATGGGCTTTGGATTTGTGGAGTACAAGAAGCCAGAGAGTGCCCAGAAAGCCCTGCGGCAGCTCCAGGTGAGCTGAGCCAGCCAGTCTGGAATTCTTTCTAGAGGCTTGGATGAACCTGGCAGTTCCAAGTGTAGCTGAGCATGTCAGTGCTGTGGGTTGCACTGGATAGCTGGAGAAGCCTCTAAAATGGGCCAGGTTTTTCAGGGAGGGGGGTTTGTAAAGGGACAGAGTCTTGGAAAAGTGTGAAAAGTTTCTTAGTGCTGATCCAACGTGGAAGCCCCAGAAAATGTACAAGGATTGAGTTTTCATGTGTTTTCCTGTCAGGTGCCCCTTGCAGGAGGCAGAGACCCAGACATCCCCTCACAGAACAAACACTGATTAATGTTAATTTACTGCTGCTTTGACTTCTAATTCTTTTATCACTTGATTTCTATTAATTATATCCTTTTTTCCTGCTGTTTCTTTGTGTGATCTCCCAGGGCTGCACTGTGGATGGCCATAAGCTGGAAGTGAAGCTCTCAGAGAGAGCTGTCAGGTAAGGTTCACCTCTCACCTCAGGAACATTGCAGCTGCAGTAATCCTTGGGAGCTTCTTCCCTTCTTCCCCAGCATCTGCATCCTGAGGGGTGTGACCAGGAGTGCTCCAGCTGTGGAACACATCAGCTTTTGCTCTGCTTTATTCACAGTCAGTTTTGCTTGAAAGGAAAAAAAAAAAAAAAAAAAGAGGAATTTGCTGAAGTGGGGCCCCAAAAATGAGCCCAAAGTGAGAACCAGGCAGAGTTTTCTTCCCTGCTCAAGGAAAAATCCTCTGCTTTGGTGACAGTTCAGGCAGCACTGACTGTTCCCAGGAGTTTAAAAAGTTCTTGGAGAGAAATCTTCTGTGGGTAATGAAGTCTTTTACCTGTTCATCTGAGAGAACAGGAGCTTAAGATTCTGATGAAATCAAGATGAAACCAGGTTTCTTGCTTGATAAAAAAGTTTGGATTTACCTCCTTTTGTCTGGGCAGTCAGGCACAGAGGAGTTGGTCACTTGTGGGAGAATTTACTTGGAATTAGCCTTGGTTTTTAGGGATTTCTTCCTAGCTCCTTACTCAGCACAGAATATTCTAACTGCAGAGTTGCACATTAATCCAGACAGGTGAATGTTGGCACCTAAACACTGTCCTTCAGACACTCTGGAAAGCCTACAGGAAGTGATAGCTGTTAAATGTCAACATTTGTTTGAAAGTCTGGTTCCTGGGGACCACAAGCAGTCTGACAGCTCCCCGTGTCTGCACTTTGTATTTCAATTCTTTCAGAAACCATTTTTATCCAGTTTGATTTTTGAAAAGCCCTTCAGCAGGTATCCAGGCCACAATGGGAAGTGCTTTGCTTTGTGGAATAAGCTGCTGGTTTTTGTGTTAGGTGAATTCTGACCATGTCCAAATGCAATACAACTCCAGAGGTAAAAAAATTTAATACTCTTACAAAATTTCATGTGCTGTTTTATAAGCCATGAAGAAAAAGAACCAAAATTAGCTTAGCTGATTTTTAAAAATATATCCATTAATGCGTTCTCCTGACAATTAAAGGGCAACATTTGGTGACAAAACATGAGTTAGTGACAAATGTGAGATGAGGACCTCAACTGGAGCAAGATTTCATTTTCAGATGTGGGATTTAAGGGTGTTTGGAATCTGATCCTTCTTGGTGTCCTGTGTGGCATTGCCACTGGCACAACCAAGGATGCCAAGGTGAGCTGGTGCCTCAATTCTCCACATTCCAAATGCTGAGGGAGGCACAGTTCCAAGGGCCTTTTGCTGCTCCGTGGTCTTTACCTGCCCTTCCTGTTGGCTTCCAGGCCTGCTGTGAAATCAGCCCGAAAGAAACAGACTGCCAAGAAGCAGAAAACTTCCAAGATCCTGGTCCGAAACATCCCCTTCCAGGCCACTGTCAGGGAGATCAGGGAACTCTTCAGGTAGGAAAGTGCTTTGTTGGGTCTGTGGGTTCCTCTGGGGTGGAGCTGCTGGGATTTTCATACGGGGTCTTTCTCAGATTGTCACTGTCGTGGATTTTGTGTTGTCTTTGTGGAAGAAAACGGGGATTTTGGGATCACCTCTGTGTTCTGTGTGTCCTCAGGTTTTGTGGTGTGATTTAAGCCTTGTTCCATCTCAAAAAATAAGGGAAACTTTGCAAAAGGAAAACATCTTTACTGCTCCCAGGACAAGGATGTTTTGCTCACTGGCCCAGGCTGTGGTCCCTGCTCTGCTGTTGGTTTGCAGGAGGGATTTTCCTGCCAGCTCCCACCCACAGGGTGCTGTGCTGGGAGGTGGCCTCTGTCAGCCTGTCCCAGCAGAACCTGGGTGCTTTAGTCACAGCTGGGGCATTTCTTTCCAAAGGGGGAACTTGAGGTATTGCTTAACCCTTGAAAACCTCCTCAGACCGTGCAGTGGAAAGGCCCTGGCAGTGCTTTGTTTGTGTTTCCCTGTGTTGATGGAATCCCACCTCCTTTATTTGTGTGAAGATGTGGTTCCTGTGTGCCTGGGAGGCTGTACCCTCCCAGGCTGTGAGGAAAGCTCTGTGCTGCAACACTCACTTGGGATGAACTCCAGGGATTTCAGTAAAGGCAAAGCACTCCTTGGCTTTTGGTCAGGGGCGTGATGATGGTCACAGCAACAAGGTGCCTCTGGAAAGAGCAGGAGGCTTTTCTTGTGCTGTGCAGCTTGGATGCTTTTGCTTCAATTCTACCCTGAGGGGTTCAGGCAGAAGCCCTGGGCTGGCAGTGCCCATGCTGAGCTCCCTCAGCACGTGGAGCTGTGCTAATTTAAATCCTAACACTCGGAGCTGCAGACGTGACCCTCCTAAAGCTGGAGCCGGCACAGCCGGGACTCAGGTGAGGTTCAAGGCGCCGGCGGGGTTTGTACATCACAAGCACAGAGCCTGTGGGGGGCTTTTGGTGTGGCTTTTTTCCCTCTGTCTCGTCTGGCACCTCAGAGCTGTGGAGAGGAGGGGCAGGGGAAGATCTGATGAACATGGCAGGGAACGTGCAGCTTCCAGCTGGTGCCAGCGCTCCGGGAGCATCCCTTTGATTTACCTGGGCTCTGCAGAGCTGGGGTTATCCTCAACACAAAAACCAGCAGCTCGAGAGGACACGTTCCTTTCACTCCTGCCATCCCTCCTTTCCTCTGCAGCAGCCAAAAGCAGGCACAGCAGAGCCCTGCCCAACACCTGACCCTCCTGGAACGCTTTGTTTGTGCCTTTAAAAAGCAGCTGCCGTCGCTCTGGAGCTCTGGGCTGGCTCTGCATTTAGGAACCTGACTTAGTTTGTCTTTTGTTAGGGGTTTGTTGGGAATGGCAAACACTCCTTTGGCAGTGGAAGGGCTGGCAGGGCTGCAGGGGGCACTCTTAGCCTGCCCAGGACAGCCAGCCTGGGGACAGCAAGGGACAGCCAGCATGGGGACCACCGGGCCACTCAGCCAGGCATCACCACACAGGGTGACAGCCCCAGGTTTTACAGGATGAGCATCTTCTTTATTGTCTTACCTGCTCCAGAGCCACCTTCCAGCTGTGCAGCAGGAGAAAAATAAATAAATTTAAATAATAAATAATTTAACAGTAAACAAATATTTGTTTATAAATAATTATTAATTTAGAAATGAATATTAATTTATATATGTGTGTCTTTCTTTTATGTACACACATATTATATACATCCACACAGAATCGATATATATTACCCCAGAAAAATACACAGATTATGCCAATATTGTTAAAAAAATATCTATAACACATTATATGTGTATGGATATATTTATATTTTTCCCCCCTAAACAAACATTTCCGTGTTTTGAGCTTTGTCAAGGAGCTCAGTCCCCCCTCTCAAATGGCCCCACAGAAGGTGTTGATGACCCTGGAACAGCAAACCAAGGGAGCTGGGTGCTCTGAATAGTGGAGTTTTCAGGGTGCTGTACCTGCTCAGCACTGGCATTCAGGGATCCCTGCCCTGGCTGGTTTTACACTTTTGGATCTTGTTGTTTATGGATCCATCCCTGGAATGCTCAGCCTTGCCCTGCCCCATTCCCTGTGTCCCCACAGCCTGGAGGAACTTCTCCATTTTGGAATTTGGGGATACCAGGTTCTGTTTCTTGGACTGGAGAATGGTGGTGCTTAATTAAGGTGTTTGAGGGGAGTCAGGAATGCTCTGATCAACAGCTGCAAAATAATCCTCTTTTAGCAGTTCCACAAGCCTCAGGTGCTGTCCTCACACCCAGGGGCTTTGCTGGGATGTGACACGGGTTCAGAGCATCTCCTGCCACGTTCTCCAGGAGGTTCTGGCCTCTCTTGCACCCTCAAGGGATTTATTTATCTTTTTTTTTGTTGGTTTTTTTTTTTAAGATAGGTGTAACCTTCTTCAGAGGGAGAAATGCTGTTCAATTACAGGGGCGGCTTTTGGGCGAGGTGTGAAGATTTAGCTTTTGTGGGTGTGGTTTTTTTCACCCATTTTTGTTCTTGATTAGATCCTACTCTTCTCTTGACTACCTGGAAAAATAACAAAAGGTAAATGGTGCTTAGTTCTTTGCAAAGAGCCACAGTTAGGGGAGGAGAGACAAAGGGACTGCTATCCCATGAAGGCTGCTAATTTTTGGTACCAAATTGTGGGGCTTTTATTGCAAGACTTTTTTTTTTTTTCTCCAGAAGGAACTCTAGACATGGCAAGCTGAATTGGAGATCTGTGAAAGGCCACATTTTCACAGATTGGAGCCCTGGCAATTTCTGAAAATTGGGCTCCTTTAAGAATCTATCACATGAGATCCATGCAGCCTTCATTGGGAGTTCCAATTAACTCTTTGTTTCAGGGCATCCCCTTCCATCCTCCTTCCCTCTGGCTGCACCAAGCTCCAGGAAGATTGAAAACCAGGCTGTTTTGCAAGTAGTTGATGATGTTTTGGGGAGATGGGGGTTTCATTTGCCTCAAAAAGGGAATGATAAAATTTAGAAAAACACTTGTTAAAAGATTCCTGCCTAATCCAAGGCAACCTGGGGCATGGAGCCAGTCCAGGGTGTGCTGGGAGTTTGGCAGAGGTGCCGCTCATCCCACCAAAGGATGCAGTTCTTGGAGTTCTGTGTTTAGGGGATGAAGCTGTTTCTTCTTTTCTTTGCAGAATATATCTGAGAACAAAACTCTGGAGTTTGCAGTCGTTAGCTCCAGCCCTCCCCTGCCAATTAGCTGTGGCAGACAGAATTCAGAGGGAGATCAGGACTGGGGGTGGAAGGGGTTTTATGGTCCCTCTGGCCACCCCTTGCCTTGCAGCTGTAGGAACTGCAGTCAAACATGCTGCACAGAGCTGTTAAATCACAAAATTATTATCAGCTGGGAGACTGGACTTTAGTTTGACTAAAGAAGCAGTGAGCAGAAAGGCAATTGAAAGGTATTGCAGAGCAAAGAGCAGGTTCTCAGGTGTATTTATCTCCATATTCTGACTTTCCTGCAGAGAAAGTAACACTGCTTCTTGCAAAGACCTTTGGGGGTGGATGTCTCTCTTCATTTTAAGTCCTTTGCTGACTATTTTCTCTGTCTTGACAAAGACAGGGCATTTATTGCATCTGGCAAAGCAAGTGTCTGGGCCTGATTAGGAGGAAAAAGAACAATTCCTTCTGATGGAGGGGAAAAGTGAAGTGGGACAAGACTTGGGAGTCAGCCCCTTCTGGGAGAAGAAAAAAAATCTCTGCAGGGAGATGCAATGGATAAACTGGCAAAGGGATTTTTTTTTTTTTAAGACAGTCTTTATGAAGTTAATTTTATAAGATTGATGCCTTTCACTTCTTCTGACCTATTATAATAAAGTGTAGTTACCAGAATGGGCTTTTCATTTCCCATTATAAGGGACATGGTGGGATAATGAATCCGTCTGCCAGACCTGCTTGCTGTTCACACCTTTCTCCCTGTAATGGAGCCTACAAGACTGGAGACAATTTCTCCTTCCCCTGTTGAAGATGTGGAAAATCTCTGCTGGTGAAAGACACAGGAGGAGAAAAAAAATTGAGGAAAAACATGTGAGTTTGTTAAGCAAGTGCTGGGCAGAGTTAATTAGAGCATTCCATGCAAACTGAATGCCCAGTGCTGCCAGGATTGCTGGGTTTCACTTCTAAAACCTGTGATGTTGTGCTGGGAATGGCTCAAACCCAATTGCTGCTGCTTCTTAGCTGCTTGAGTTTTGTCTCTGTGCTGTCCCCTGCAAGCCCAAGGGCTTGGGGACAGCTGCAGAAGTCGCTGGGAGCAGCTCCCTGGGGTGTGAGGGACTGCTGGGGGTAGCACAGGGCCTGCAGGTGCTGGATGATGTTTGGGAGAAGCCAGGAGGAGACATCCGAGCCAGGACAGAGCTGCTGCTGTGGCAGGGTGGCAGAAGGAGCAGGCAGAGCAGGAGAATCACCTGCCCTGCAATGCTGACACCTCTGCTTGTCCCAGGGTGCTCTGCTTGCAAGAAGGGAGTGCCCAAAAAGGAGTCTTGGAGAAGCAGAAAGCCCCTGGGGAAGCAGCTGGGCCCCCTGCAGCCAGCCACCAGGACTTGGATCCCACCCTCCTGGGCTGCCCTGAGGACTGGAAGGACTGTGGAGTGTGCACCTTGCCTGGAGGCACACGCTCAGGTGGAACATGTCACAAACAGCACGGGGAGCAGAAGGTGTTTCAGGGCTCAGATGTGCAGGGACAGCTGGAAGGTGCCTCGGAGTTGGATGTGGTGGTGAGTGGGATCACCACATCCTGTTCTCCAGGACACAGGTGGGGCCATGAGCTCTCCACAGCCCTCCCCAGGCTCCTGCTCCAGGCCGTCACGTGCTGGGGGTTACCACGTGGGGCTTGGCATCCCAGCACTGGTGTGGGTGTGCTCTGGTGTTTGCAGCATGGGGCTGGATTCCCAAGCCTTCTTTTGGCCTGTCCTGCAGGATAACAGCGTTTTTAGGCTGCCTTCCCATGCAGCTCATGCTGGGAGCTCTGGGCCAGGGCTGCTCCCGAGGCACCGGGTGATGGCACAGAGGATGTGGTGCCTGCCTTAACTCTGGATTCCAGCTCCTCACTGGGATGCAAGGGCTGTGCTGGGCTGCTGAGGGTCTGAGGAGGAGCCTGCCTGGCTCTAGGGGCTGCAGGATGCTCCTGTGGATCGAGGTTTGGCAGTGCCTCTGTCCCTGTCACCCGTTGGCTGCGGGGTCCCACCCACGCTGTTTGAAAGTTCTCACAAGAATTACACTTTTGGATGGGTTGAGTTTGTTTTTTGGAAGAAAAGGAAGCTGCTTGGTTGGTGCATCCCTCTGTCCTGGCTGAAGAGCTGGGCCCCAGTGTTTGCTGTTAGGGTGCCTTTGGTCTGCAGGGGGAACACAAGACAGATGTGGGGCTGTCACAGCGAGCCCTGAGGAGGTCACCGAGTTGAGGGAGGGGCTGGAGCCGGGCTGGGACACACAGGAGAGAACCTCCAGGGAGACCTCAGAGCCCCTTCCAGAGCCTAAAGGGGCTCCAGGAGAGCTGGACTGGGGACAAAGCCTGGAGGGACAGGACACAGGGAGTGGCTTCCCAGTGCCAGAGGGCAGGGATGGGTGGGGTATTGGAGGGTGAGGAACCCTTGGCACACACTGGCCCCTGAACCACCCCGTGCCCTCTGCTCTTCCACACCTTTGGATTGTGTGCCCTGGCTCTCCTGATCCCAGGTGCATCCTTGCAGCCTTTTAGCAATCCTGATGTTTCCATGCCCAAGCTGCAGTGCCAGGGGCTGTTGCACAGGAAAAGACAGGGTGCAGGAGGTTTTTTGGGAAGCAGCTTGCAGGAATGTGCACCAGCCCTGTGAGCTGCAGGTAGGAATGCAGGGATCTGCTTCATTTCTCACTATTTCAAACAGCATAAATTAAACTCATTTTATTTCCCCCCCCCCTTCTTCAAGTCTTCTCCTTGTGTACTGGAAACCCAACCACGGCAGAATTGGGTTGATATTCAGGGCCCAGAAATGGAACTGGCCACTTTAATTTGGCCACTCTCCAAAGCGAGCCATGGGGTGGGGGAGAGGGAAATGGGTTTGCAGTGCTGTTTTTCAGCTTGAATCATAAAGGTGTTTAACATAGATAAGGAAATGTTTAACTCTGTGTTATCTTAGCAAAGTGGCTTTAAAAGGTGGCTCTTCCCAAGGGCAGAGGGAAGATTTTGTTTTTTTCAGCACATCCCTTTCCTGGCTTTGAATATTCATTACATTGATTTTTATATTTATTTTTTTTCCCCCCTTTTCTGCTCTCCACATGCTCCAGGTCCCTTTTCTGCCCACCCAAAACCTGGATTTGTCCTGTGCAAATGAAGGGAATTTCTGGGCTGCTTCCTCCCGACTCCTGCCACAGCAGCTCTCTCCAGGGCATCCAGCCGAGCTTCCCAAGGGAACTTTAATTAGTTTTCCACACAAATTCCACTGCTCAGCAGCGTGGAGGGGCTCAGGGAGGTGCAGTGAGGTGGGGAAGGGGCTGCTTTTGGAATGTCTTGTTCAAATGCCACTCTGGGGTTCTGCTTTGGGGTCTTTGCCATTTTTTTCAGGGCAACAGAATTGCAGATGTGGGCAGGTGGTTCTCCACAGGGAGCAAAACCAAAGCCTGCTTGTGCTGTCTCCTGGAAATAACCCACTCAGGGTTCTTAGTGTTATAAGGTCTGGTTTTGTTTCAATTAAGAAGAGTATGCGTGTGTCTAAGAAAGGAAAAACATGGGATTTTTTTTATTTTTTTGCCTTATATTGTGGCCAGTTCTTGTTCATTCTCAGAGCTGGCCCTTTGGGGGCTGGCAGCTGGGGCACTGCACAATCTATAACGTTGAAATTACGCTGGACTGACTTTGGAGCTTGTGTCTCAGCTTTCATCAAGGTACAGTCAAGATGATTATTTCCTTGCTCTTAAAATTCCTCTGTCTGTTGGATTTCTTGACTCCACTTCTTTCCCTGTGGTGTTGCTCCATCCACCCCCCATCTTTCCTTGTGTGGGTATTTTTCAGTCTCACTTCAGGAGAAGGTCCTGGACAAGCCTCTAATGAATCACAGCTTTCTCCTCACGATGACATCGCGTCCTTTATTTGCATCTCTGTTTGCATCATTCTTTTTTTAACCTCATGCCTGCTGCAGCCTTTCTCCCTCTCCCAGTCCAGGAGATTTTCAGCCTTGGGATGTGATTGCAATTAAAGCCCTTCCATTCCACAGTCTCTCACCTCCCCTGAGGCAGTCCCTGTGCCCAGGGCCTTTGAACTGTGCTGGCTTCTGCAGCTGCTGGCCCCAGCAGCAATTCTGTCTGCGCCTTGTTTTTCCTGAAGAAACCAAGTTAAGGCAGATCAGGATGACCATCTGTCTTCTCACCTCTCTTTCCTCCTCCCCCAGCAGTACCCTGAGCACTTCCAGACATCTGGCAGAGGACAGGAGATCTTAAATTGGCTGCAGTGAAGTACAGGAGGAAGCTCCTGAGCCTTGTCCTCTCAGGAAGGTGCTGCTGTGGGACTGACCCGTACCAGGCACCCAGGGATTCACAGCAGCTGCCCCTGAAGATGGGATGTCTTTTCTGCCCACATTCCCATTTATTAGATACCAGGGGAAGCTGGAAAAGTGCTTTTTGTCCTGCTGCCCATCAGAGGTCTGTGCACATCAGGCTGTTCCCTCAGGGCTGGGCTCTGGGCCTTGCCCAGGGGTGTCTGGAGGACAGGTTTGGACCTCCTTCAGCCCCTCATCTTTTCTCTTCTTTGACATCTCTTTGTGAAACTTCACTTGGGAAAGCAGCAATGTTGACTTTTCCAAGCCCAGGAGTGGCAATCTCAGCGTCTCAACAGGCTGGGGCTGCTCACAAGCAGCACCACTGAGATTTGTGCCAAAATTCACCCTGTAAATCCCATTTCAGGTGGGCTGCGTGGCCCTTCTCTGCTTCTCTTTAACCCAGCTCTTGCTCTTCCCACTCGTTGATCCCATGCCAGCAGCCGAGGGGTTAAAAGAGTCTGGGAGGGGGGTGAGGGGGTGGGGACGAGGTGTTTCAGCTGCTCATTACTCACTGCCAACTTCCCCCAAAATCATATTAATTTCACGCTGTCACGCAGGACTGCGCCGTCTCTGCCGTCAGCAGCCAGGAGGGTGACGGGGCTGGGGGGAGCGTGGGTGCCCCTCATCCCCACCACGGCTGCCACCTGGGGAGCTCACTGGGGGCCTCTTTCCTCGCCCAGGTACCCAGCCAGGTGGGGCTGGGGCCGCTCACCCTGCGGGGGGAGCTGGGGAGCGCCGTGCGCTGCCTCCCGAGGATCATTTTCCACCCCGCTGCTTGTGCAAAAACCCCATGAAATTGGGTCTGCTGCAGCAGGGAGGTCTGGAGGAGGGAAGGGAGGGAGGGAGGGGAGCTGCCAGCCTGCCCTGCCCTACCTGTGCTCAGCAAGGGTGCTGCTTAAAAGTTGCTTTTGAACCGCTCGCCTCCCTTTTTTAATGCCAGCGAGCACAGCCCAGCTCTGCCTGTAGAGATGGAGCTGCCTTTGCCTGCTGTTGGATTTCTCCCCCTTTTCTGCTGTTTGCTCACTGCATCTGCCTGAGCTGTCACCTCTGCAGGGACGTACTGCCATCAGCTGGGACTCTGCCAGCTCCCACACAAGCTCAGCATTGCTGAGCCCATCCTGGCTGAGCTCAGTCTCCGTGGCAGACTGCCTGCTCTGTCCCCGGCCGTTCTGGTTGTTCTTACCCCTGGAGCCCATCTCACCTTTTTTCCAGCTGTCTGTTTGCATTTTCTTGTGGGTTGTGGCTGGAAGGATGATCCCTTCCCCCTTTCTCTCATCGTAGCCACATTTCTTGGAGTTCTTGGCAGGGGGGTTGGGCTAGATGGTCTCCAACCCAAACTGGTGAGTGATCCTGTGAAATCTGTGTCCTCTTCATCCAGCACTTCCTGAGACGGGTGGAGAGGGATGAGCTTTCCATGGAATGGAGGGGAAACATCATCACTGAATCCCATGGTGGCTCAGATAGTGCTTGCACCAGTCACTCCCTGTCCTGTCTTCTGGGACTTTTGCAGGTGACCTGTAAAGACAAATCCCACTGTGCCAAGTGGCCTCTGAGCTTTTGCTGTGGTCGTGCCAGGTTGGCAAGGGGTGACCAAAGGCCTGGGAGCTGGAGAAGAGTCACCATCGTAGCTTAGGCAGCAGCCAGACCTCCAGTTTTGGGCACAGGATGGGGAAATTGGACTGTTAGCAGTGAAAATACACCTCTGCTCCCAGGGAGGGCTTTTCCAGCATGAGCAGAAAATGGGATGTTCTGCTGTCTCTGGAGCGTGGTGGCTCCCAGCCTGCCTCACCAAGGAGCTGCTCTGTGCCTGCTTTTAATGCTTTGCCTTGTTCTGACCTCTGGCAGATGTCACATGTGGCCAGCCTGGCTCTTGGGGACAAGCCTGAGCTCAGGAGGGCTCGGCAGGCTCCTTGTGTTTGAGTCCCCAGAGCTGCCACGTTCCCGCCGCGCTTGCGTGCATTTGATCTTCCCCCTGTGTTTCTCTGTTCTCCTGATGAAAATAATTAATCAGGTTATTTTTCTAAGTCATCCTGCAGCTTTACAGGGACAGGACTTAAATAAGGATTCTCTTTAAAGCAGAGCTGTGTTAAAATAGCGGTGTACCTATAAATACCTCCTTGCTTCTATATTTGTTCTCCAGCTCAGTGCAGGAGGTTCTACAGTTGAATATATTTTTATTTTTTGGATTGTTGATGCGGCTGCTATCTTAACAGCAAGGCTGCCTTCTCCAAAGAAGGCCCTGGGTACAACTTTGGGTTCCTTCTCTGTTTCCTAGTTGCCAGTTGTACAAATTTCCTCTTGTCTTTGAAAGCAGCTGGCTTCTAAGAATCCTCCAGGAGCAGAGATTTGCACCAGACCCTCCTGTGAGCATTATTTTTAGCATAACTTATTTTCTTGACCAGAGCTGCACTCTGATCAGGATTTTCAAAAGAGCCCAGGAGAGATAAATCCCCAAATCTCAGCGCTGTCGGAGCCACGGGTCCCTTTGAAATCCTGACCCTCTGGTGATTAGGGCAGTGACTTGGTGGCTCCTAAGCCCTGGTCCTGCACGGTGCTGCGTGCTGGGAGAATTGTGGCTTAGGACTGTGAGCTCTGAGAAAGGCTTTGCAGGCATTGGGAGGCTCTTGTCCAAGGCTGTGCAAGGATTGAGATTTCGTGAGGGCTGGGATGTAGGGGTCGTGACTGCTGTACATCTCAGGGACAGCTGCCAAGTTTGGTGCTGCTGTGCTCCAGGGAGGTGATGTGGGGGAAGATGTCCTGATGGAGCTGTCCTGTCTCCACCAGACTTGAATGTCTTTTGTCTCCCCCTAGAAAAACAAAAAAAACCCCAAAACAAAACAGTAATTACTGTTTGGCGTTAGTAGTAGCATTAAGAAGGAAGATGCTGGGTAGGTGAAATGAGGGAATTGAGAGTGGCTGGCCCATGACAGCAGAGGGGACAGGAGCCCTGCTGTGACCAGAACCAGCTCACAGCTCTATAAGGTTGCCCAAGAGAAGAGAAGCAACAACAAAACCTGAATAATATTAAAGTGGGATTTTCTACCTCCATCCTGGTTTGGGGTGGAAAATCCCACTTTAATATTATTAAATTATTAAATTACGCTCTTCCATCACACGTCCACCAGTTATCTTTAAATCCTCTGGATCACCACCTCAAACTCTTCTGGAGTGGCTTTGAACTCCCAAACTCATGTCAGTGTTCAAGTTCAGCAGTGCTGCCTAAACCTAGGGCTGCCTAAAGCTTGTGGTGTTCCCTGTGCCAGGTCTGCACCTTCCCCTGTCCCTTAGGAACTGGAAACTGTAGGCATTGAGGTGTAAAATTTCAGGAAGAAACGTGTTCCTGCTTTCATGAAACAGTGACTCATCATTGTCTTTAAAGCATGGAAATAAATGTGGAGAATAGGCAGGTGTCTTCTCCAGGAGGTGTCAGCGAGTGCTGGCTGCTTTTCCTTGATGTCACCAAGTCTATTTATGGCAAGGAGTGGATTAAAAGAATACCTCCCACCCCAGAGGTGCAGGCTGTTCCATCAGCAAGGACCAGGAAACAGAGCAGGATGAGTGCAATACCCCATGGGCAGGCACAGGTGGGAGGGGACGTCCTGGGATCTCGCTTTGCAGTCGGACCAGAAAAAGACGGGAACACAAATCAGGAGATGCCCACCTCCATCCCTCCATCCTAAAGGCGTGTGAGGCTGCTGGGTGGGGCCCTGCACATCCCATCTCCTGCTGCAGGGGCTCCAGGGCTCTCATTCCTTTCTTCCACGCTCAAATTCCAGCGTGGGAGCCGGCTCTGGAGGGCGGAACGACTGTGACAGTCACACCATAGCAACTGTACCTGGCTGCCTCCAGGAGCCGGGGAAAAATCAGCATGGATTGGGAGGAGCCGCAAAGGGAGGCTGCAGGGACACGGTGCTGCTCCCACCAGCACAGCAAAGCCAGGGAAGGGAAAGGTTCCTTTTCCCACCAGCCTTTGAAACCTCCCCAAGTGGGATTAAACGTGGCAAAATTAAGAAACCAAACCTGGTTGCAGCACCTGCTTGGAAATGACTTAAGTGGAGGGATATTAAAATTTTAAGACTTGCTGCTGTGCTGCTGATGGAGGATTTAAAAAAATAATAATTACTGTTGTGGGTTTTTTTTTTTTTCTT
The DNA here is from genome assembly GCA_013400495.1 of Nicator chloris. Lineage (NCBI taxonomy): Eukaryota > Metazoa > Chordata > Aves > Passeriformes > Pycnonotidae > Nicator > Nicator chloris. Next base: position 855,037 of record WAAE01026053.1, read on the forward strand.
TCTGCTTGGTTTTCAGGATTGGTTTCTGTTTAGCGTGCGGCCTAATTGCGTAATTACACGATAGACTGGAGTAGAATTTAGTGTGTGTAATACCAGTTATAAAGAAGAGCCCTAATTATGTAGATCTTCTCAGGTAAATAATACATCAGGGGCATGGAGTGGCCTAATTACTGTTCTGAAAACCTGCCTAATGACTAATTTACTTGGAATTTCAGAACGCTTTTGATAAGGTCCCTCATAAGCAACTGTTAAGGAAAATAAATCGAGAAGGGATAAAACGTTTTGCTCTGTTTTTAAACAAGCCAGTTAAGCCACGGGAAGCAGCCACTGCCTCCTGATCAGCATCTTGAGGAGAGGGAAGATCCCCTGGCTGCCTCCTGCTCTGGGGCCAAAGCTGTTGTGTTCCTGATCCTGCTTTGCCACGAGCTCCAAGGGAGGCTGCTGCCACTATAAATGGGATCTGTGGGTAAATTCCCAGCTCCTTGGAAGAAGCACATCCATGTCCACGTAGTCCTTGGCACTTGCAGTAGTTGTGCTCTTGGGCATCTGAATAATTTTTGAAGATCTGTGCCAAAATTTGGTAAATCTGGGAAGAACTAAACTTGGAGTTTTCCCCAGGCACCGAGGGAGTGAGGGCAATCCAAAAGCTGGAGCAGCTTCCCCACGACCGTTTTCTAGTGGATCTCATGGACTTCCTCCATGAGGAGGGAAGTCCAGAGCTGGGACCAGCAGCAGTGTTATGCCAGGGAGTGTGTGAGATGCTGCAGTGAGGGGAGCCTGGCTTTGGACCTGCCCCAGGAGGCTCTGGCAGCAAGGCCAGGTCTTCCCTGAAAAAAGGGAAGGGAAGGGATCGGATCCATGGCTTGGAGCAGCCGAGCCCAGGGAAAAGAGGAATCACATAAAGCAAAACCCAGCTGTGCTGCAGCAGCAGAGCTAGGGGCCTCCAAACAAAGACAATGCTCCTGGGCAAAGGGGAGAGGAAGCTGGAAAAGCTGATGCTCCATGGAGTAAAGAGCAAGGTGCAGATGTGGCTGTCCCCTGTCCCGCTGGCTTTTCACCTGGATTTTGCAGGTGCTTTGATTATCCAGCAGGACTGGCCAGCGCAGGGAATGAAGGATCAGCTTTGCACTGGGGACCTGCTTGCTGGTGTCGCTTCATCTGCGGGCCAGGGGGACACTGGGACCCCTGCTCTGCTGCCAAATCCCTCTACACACAGCTCCACCAGAGCTGGAGGGAGCCACAGTTTGACTTGCTCTGGGATCCAGAGCTTTCCCTCCCACCTTGTCTTTCTGTGCCTTCATTTGCTGATTTTCAGAGGTGAAGGAGACGTTTTTGATGCTGCTGCTGATAATGGTAATAGGGGAGATGGGTGCCAGATTAATTCCTGAACTCTCTAACAGGATTTAAGCTAAAAAGAGAGGAAGGCTTTTTTTTCTTCCCTCCTTCCCTTTCCCTTCCTCCTTTTCAGATATTTCCTGTGCTGGGGATAACAACACCAAGGAGTGTTAAATTGGCTCTGAATGTCCACCCCTGGCTGTCCACATTCTTGTAACGATTTCATTAGCTTGAATTATCCACGTTATTTTCTTGTAATGGGATTAGCCGTCCTGGAGTCAGCTGAAGTCCTGGAGCAGGGGGCGGGAGGGCCCTTCTGCTGCGTGTTCCATTAACTCCCTCATGCAGGGGGTGCAACTGGCCACGGCTCAGCCCAGGGGCAAAACCATTTGCCAGGGTCCTGCCTTCCTCCAGGAGGGAGAAAGGAAAAAAAAAAAGGACCATTATTGTATTTTTTTTTCCCTCCCCCTTTTACTCAGCAAATGGGGGCAGAGGCAGAGACTGGCAGGGCCATCGTTTTCTGAGCGGGGAGTGGGGAAAGAGAATAAAATGCGAGGAGCGTTGCGAAGGGATTGAGTGAATTCTGTGTGGCTGCAGCCTGCTGCCAGGGCTGAGGCTGTGCAGGGAGGGGAGGGAAGGACTTGTGTCTCTTTTGGACTGTCATCCCTGCCCAGAGCCGTTTGGGATGAGCGGTCACGCTGCCTGGCTCATCCGCCTGAGCTGCGGCCCCGGGCTGCCGGCAGCCACGAGGGGGGATTTGGGCAGGGCTTGGCATAGGAAGGCAGCAGGAGGAGATGGTGGCAGTAGATGGCAACCCAGGAGAAGGTTGGCAGCCTTGGTTAAGGTTTTCATAAGCAGTTTTTCGACGTGGTTTTGCTGTTTTGTTTTTCTGGAAGGAATATAAAGCGGAGAGGAAGATTTAGGACTGCTCTGTGCAGTGGGACCTCTGTACACATCTGCAGAATGCTCAGGGTGATTTTCGTGGCTGTTTTCCAAGATGTTCTGCGTTTTTGGCAGTGGACAGATTCGTGGTGTCAGTTGTGCTTTCCCCCTCAGAACGTGGCAACCCAAGAGTCCTTGATCAGCTCATGGCTTGGGATGCCCCAGAATTGAGTCAGCTCAAGACATCTGTGTGTTTGGGACTTGAAAATACCCATCAGGGATGGGCAGGTCTGGCCTGTCCCAAGGATTTTGCAGTTTAAATGCTGCTCTTTGAGACAGGGAAGGAATTAAAATGGAGGGAACACTTCCCAGCTGGAGAGATGTTTACAATTTCTTAGGAGGAAATTCTTTGGAAGGAATTGTTCCCTGTGAGGGTGGGGATGCCCTAGCACAGGTGCCCAGAGCAGCTGTGGCTGCCCCTGGATCCCTGGCAGTGTCCAAGGCCAGGCTGGACGGGGCTTAGAGCAACCTGGGACAGTGGAAGGTGTCCCTGGCTGGGGTGGAACTGGATGGGCTTTAAGGTTTCTTCCACTCTAATTCCACGTTTGCCCTGATCTGGGGGTACCTGTCCTGTAAATGAGCAGCCTTCACAGCTGCCTGAAGCTGTGGGGTTCTCTGGAGACCAGGGAGGAAGGAAGGGGAGGGAAGAGGTTTTCTGGAGCCCACCTGTATGCCCGTCCTCCTCTGTCCCATGGCCTCTGGGCTGTGCTGGTGAAGGATGTGCAGGCTCCTTCTGGTGACCAGGCAAAGCCAAGTGAGCCGTGGGTTGTCTCCCGAGCTGGAATGTGCAGTTTAATAGCAATATAATGTCCTATAATTAGCAGGCAAAGGACTTGCCTCCCAGCTGGCCTGTGCCAGAAGGATATAATTACAATCCCAAGGAGTGATGTGCCTCTGACCTGCAGCCAGCTTGCAGCGAAGAGGAGAAATCTCCTTTTCCTCCCTGTGTTCAGCCAGGGAAGCGGGATGGCAGCTGGAAGAGCTGCCAAAGCAGCGGGAGAGCAGCTGATAGCCAGCACTGCCACGGAGAAATGCTGCATCTCTTGTGGGTGGGAGGGAGGAGATGTCCCTGCTGGCATCTCTGGGATGCACCCTGTGTTTCTGCTGAGCTTGGAATGGGTGACTTGTCAAAGGAGAGCCCTGTGGATCCTGGCTCAGCCTCATCATCCATCAGGGCCAGCACAGGCTTTCTCTGGTTTCCCAGCAAATCTGGATGGGCACAAAACAAAGTGTTTGTGGAGGCTGTCATCCCTCCCAGCCAACAGCAGGAACACGTGCCAAGCCTGGGAGAGGGAGGCGTGAGGACAAATCGGCCAGCCTGGCTGGCAGGGCCTGCAGGGACAGGGGAGCCCAGGCAGAGCCACGTCCTGCACACCTCTGCCCTCCCCTCCTGGTCCTGATTCCACCTGGGATTTCAGAGAACAGCTGCTGGACTCCGTTTTTCATGGATCTGTGGGAAGGAGGCCGGGAGGAGTTGGAGCAGCTGTGAGCATGGCAGGTCACCAGGGGCTCTGCCATCCTGCTGCCTCTGTGACAAAACTCTTCCCTTTTGGCCCCCCAAACCTTCCTGTATTAATTGTGAGCAGCTCCACGGGGGTTTCACAAGAGATTTGGGATTGCTGCACACCTTGGCCACACCGGAATCCCATCCCAGTGTGGTGCCACCAGGAGCTGTGGGGGCATCCTGCCAGAAGTCCAGCTCCAGGCCAGGCACAGGGGTCTGGTGGGCTCACCAGGACTGAGCTTCAAGTCTTGTGCAAAGTTAAGCCAGGCTGACTGCAAACAAGCCAATGTCACCAGCCTGAAAGGGCTTTGCTCCCAGAACCAGCAGATCCTTCAGCCCTGGTGCAGGGGCTCAGGAGCACTTGGAGAAGGCATGGATGGGTGGCTGAGTATAAACCCAGAATCCACTCTGGGTTCGCACTCACTGATGCTGGAAACTTCGCTGCTTGAGGGAAGGAGCCTGGCCTGGTGCTGTGTGCTGTGCTGGCAGCAGGATTGCTGATCTCTGCCCACTTTGAGAGGAGAGAGGCACCAGCACCCAGAGGAACCCCCACCCCGGGCAGCCTGTGTGTGTTTTCGCTCCATCTGTGCCCATCAGAGCTCTGTGCTGGAAGGGGAAGGAGCTGGCAGTGCCACCAGGTCTGACTGGCGGTGACTGCCCTCCCTCCACAGCCACCCCAGCCCCTGGGAGCACATTTCCCAACAGCTCCACGTGATCCTACGGAAAAGCTGCTCTCTTCCCTCCCTTGATTACGCTCCAGTGTCACTGCGGTGATGAGCTCCACGCTTCTCCTCCTGCCGTCCCCACGCGGTGCCTTTGCCCGTGGCACCGTGCGTGCCTGGCCGTGCTGGAGCCTGCCTGCAGCTGAGTGGGAGCCACGGTGTCAGCACCTGCCTTCGCTCTGGCTTCCCTGCCAGGGAGCCGGCCACTGCGGGGGTAATCGCCTTTCCTTCTGCCTCTGCCTCTCTCCCCCCAAATGCGGGAGAAATAATTGGAAAAGAGAGGTGTGAGTCTGCGCCTGGCACCGCAGAGGAGAACATTAAAGGCCGGAGCTCTGCGCTTCATTCGCAGCTCCCGGGCTGGTAATTGCTGTGTTGTGGTTTCTAATTAGCGCCGCAGTGGGGGGGGACGCTGGGCCCCTGCCTGGCCCCACTGGGGTCAGCGCTGTCCCCTCGGCTTCCCTCACCCCTCCACCTAGCCGGTTCTCCGGATCCATGCCTCTGGAAGCCCCTGCTGGCTCCCACTGCCCAGGAGCAGCTCATGGCCAGCCCCGCTCTGCATCTGGATCAGGTCTCTGCTCCCTCCACACCTCTCCGCGTGTGGGTGCCTTGGGCTGCTCTGAGCTGGGCAGGAAGGAAAAGCCAGTTTCTCCCAGTTCTGCCCAGGCTGATGTGGGTCAGCACAGCTTCCCTGGGACCCTGAATCCAGAGCCTTCCTGCTCCTGTGGGTACCTCCTGGCCCATCCTGGGCACTGCATCTTGGTGCCAAAAGGACACGTTGTCTGAGACCTCCCTTTGAGCAAATATTCTGCTCCTGTTCCTTCAACAAATACTCTGCAGCCCCCCCAGGCAATGTCCTTGATATTTTTCATGGAGAGCGAGAGACTGGAGCGTGCCCATGGCTCCTACCTCCCATTTTTCCTAGCTGCATGGACACTTCCATGGCTCAGGAGCTCTCTCCTTGCCTCTCCCTTCACCCAGCATTTGAAGTGCTCCAGGGATGTTGGGAGTCCCTGTCACCCCCTCCCCAGCAGGAGGACCTCTGGAAACCACAGGATCCGAGCATTGCCAGCAGCTGAGGCTGCTCCCTCTCCTGTGCTGGGTTTTGTTTGTTTGTTTGCGTAGCTCCAGCTCGGAGGGGGCAGGAGGGAGAGAGGGAGGGAAGGCACCGAGCGGGAGACGTGCGGATTCATTTTGAAGCTTCATAATGGTGCATTTACACACCACGTTGCCTAAGGAAATTGGGTGGATGAATGCCTGGTCATGCTGCCAGTGCAGCAGGTTAACTCCCAGGATTTAGCTTATATCATTTCACGAGAGCTTTTATGGCCTTTACTGTGTTTATTCCCAGGTGCTCTTTGGCACTGCTGTATCCCAGGCTCCTTTTGTGTATGCACGCCTGTGTGGAGATTTTCAAATAAAATAACACATCTCTTCAGACCTGGGCCACATTAAATATTTATTGCCTGCAGTTTGTGCATATGTGTTTGATAAATGGGTGCGAGGGGAGGGGAGGAGAAGGGGAAGCAGGAGCTTGGCAGCAGGGAAAGCACCGGCTTTGTCCTGGAATTTCTCCAGGGGATGGCACTGGAGAGGGGTGTCAGCTCGTGCTGCCTTTGGGGCTGTTTTTAGGGGTGTTGGACAAAGTGGGATGGCTGCATGCTTTGGTGCTCAAGCCACAAGTTCCTTCTCTGGGACAGGAACCCCTTTATCTCCCCATTCTTGGCTTTCCACTGACACTGCAAAACTTGTCTGAAATGCTGTTGGATATGGAGGTTGTTGTGGTCTGCTGGATTCGCCTGTTTGCCTTGCTACATCCAGAAAGCTTAGATAAAACCAGTTTATTCCAGCACAGAAGCTGCAGGATGGGAGAGGCTGAAGGGTTAGAGCGAGGAAATCCAATCATCAAAAATGCCCAGGATCCCTGGAGCTGGAGGGATGACACCTCTGGGGAGGGAAGAGCTGTTCTGGAAACAGAATAATTCCCTGTGGGGCCATGCTCTGTCTCCTGCCTGTATCCTCTGCACTCCAGCCCCTCTTTAAAGGTGCAAACAAATCTGTTTTGGTGGGATTTGGAGCAGCCCTGGTAAGCTGGAGATGCTTTGCCCACCCTGAGCAGGGCATGGCATTCTGGCTGGATCCCCTGAGGGAAGGAGGAGCGAAGCAGTTACATTAAAGAAGTTTTTTGTGTTGTTAAGTTTTGTATCCAGAATGGTCCCTGAGATCCAAGCTGAGTTTTTAGCTGGTTGTATTTGGTTTGGAAATGGGGCTTTGCAGGGAGGCAGAGGGGCTGCAGGACACCTGGAGCAGCGCTCACCTGATGTGAGTGACCCACCCCACGTGGGTCTGCAGCTGGCACTGCCAAGGTTTGTGGGAAAGGGGTGACTCTTCCCTTCATCTCATGCTGTCCCTGCTTTTCCTTGGATTCACAGCACCTTTGGAGAGCTCAAGACTGTGCGGCTGCCCAAGAAAATGGCAGGAACGGGATCCCACCGGGGCTTTGGCTTTGTGGATTTTGTCACCAAGCAGGATGCCAAGGTGAGCTGTGCTCCTCCCTGCCCTGCTGGCACTGCCCCAGGTGGGGAAGGGGAGCCTGGAGGCTCTGTGCCACTGAGGCTTGGGCCAGGCTTGCGGCAGGCTGGTAGCATTCCCCAGGAGAGCTGCACTCAGGCTGAAACCCCCGTGTGGGCAGCAGCAAAACCCACAACTCAAACCCTAATGGGGATCATTTCAGTGCAGCTGATAAAACAACTCAAAATTCTTGTAATACAGAAGGCTAGGAGCTGATTTTTCAGGTTTGTCAGCAGCAAGGTGAGACAGGATGGTTTTGACTCAACATTAACACATCAGGAAACCTCTGCACATGTCCCACCTCCACCACGGCCTTGATTTTTAGGGCAGTTTTGGGTATTGTGGCTGTTTCCTGATTTGTAACCTGTGCAAGGCTTGTGTTCACCAGTTCTTCTGCACGTTTTGAGAGCACCCTGTGAGCAGCCTTACCCTGCTGCTTTCCCAGTGCCAGAGGATCAGTAGTTATGAATTGGCCTAGTTCATTTCTTTTTTGAAAGCTTTCCTATACCTTTAAGTTCTGTGCTTTTCGCAGAAACAAGGGGATTGCAGCCTGTCTGATGGTATCCTGCTCTTATCCTTTGCCAGAGGTTCTGGAGCAGGGTGGATTTCATCCTGCTGCTGCTTCCTGGTGATTTGTGCAGGGTCTGGAAGGGAGTGGCTGGAAGCACAACCCACGGGATGTTATTGCTGGAGGGAAGGGACCATATGAGCCCCCAGAACTCCAGATTTGCCAGACTCTGAGCAGAGATGAAGGAGAGAGGAGTGGGGAGCCAGCCAGAGCCTGTGTTTATGTTTTTAGACAGCATTCATTGATCCAGGATCACAAGGGACTATTAGATCATCCCTTCCAGCCTGACCTCCTGTATAACACAGTACATGGAGTTTCTTTGTTAGTCCTGTATTGATCCTAACTCAAACTTGCCTCTGCTCAGCTCCCCTCCTCCCCTTGGGGGTCAGCTGGGGGTGCAAGGATCCCCCCAGGAGCCTGGTTCCTCTGCCTGCACCTTGAGCTGTGCCTGTGGCTCTGCTCAAAGCAGCTTTGCTTTCACCTCTGCTTCACACCACAGTCATTCAGGCTTTGTTCCTGGGGTTTGAATTTATCTTTTCCCAAGGAAACTTTAGGCTTTGGATGGAAAGGTACATAGAGAGACCTGACTGGTTCTTTACTGCTGCTCACTTTGGGCGGGTGTGAGGCAGCACCTGCTTCTCTGCTGCTCTCTGGGGGAAACGGGCACAGGCTCAGTGTTTGCCTCCCATCCCTTTCCATCCCCTCAGGGACTGATTCCAGCTGCACTGGACAAATGGGAATCTCAGTGACAGGCAGCCCATCTATGGTGAGGGGAGAGAGCCAGGCAGGGCTCTGGCCCAGGGCACCGCTCCCAAAGCTGCTGGAGGGGAGCGTGCAGGGAGAGAGCTGCCCTGTGGAAGAGCTCTCAGCGGGGTTTTCTTCTTTCCCAGCAAAGCAGCTCTTCTTCCTTCTTCATATTTTTTTTCCACCCTCATCTCTTTGAGGGATTTAATTGTCTCACAAGTGGCACATCAAGTACACTCCATTGGCCGTCTGGAAAAGGATGCACGGTGTATTGATGAATAGGATCCTGAATATTGTAAACACGCTCATAATTGGCTTAGAGTTTATTGCTGAGTGAAATGAGAGAGGAGGGGAGCGGGCCTGGAGACCTCTGAGCTGAATAGCTCTGACTGTCAGTGACGCTTTTGCTCAGAGTGGTAATCTGGAAATTGCTTATAAGCATCTTATAAAACATGATGGGTTTGTAATAGAATAGTTAGGCTGCCTTTGTTGGGCATTTAAAGCCTGTGACCTCCCGTGTTTGTCTTTTTCTCTGAACAACCACGGCTGCTGTGGGAGCGCACATGGAGATTTTCCACCGCCAGCACGGAGATGGGGGCTCCTCCTCCCAGCTCCCCGACACTGTGCCTGCAGATCTGCCCCATCAGGCTCGGCTTGATCACCTCAGCCTCCCCTGGAACGCTGGTGCATGGGCCATACCAAATTAACTCAGGAAGCACTAAGCGTTCCCTGACGTTCCCCGTGCAGAATTGTTGCGGAATTGTTTTTATTTTTGAACTATTAACTGGGAAGGCGAGTTCCCACTTCTCTCCCCTGTTGATATAAAAATACATCTGGTCTCCAAATAGAAATTGCCCATTTGGGAGAGGCAGCCAACGCTTTCAAAATGCACGCACACGGAAGGAAAAATCCTTGTGTGCAGCTGGCATCGCGCAGAGCATCCTCAGCTGGGACCGGCTCTTGCGAGGGAGGGATATTTATCAATCTCCTAATGTTGTTGACCCTTTGTCCCTCTAATGAGTCCAGCCTGGAGGCTCTTTGGCTTGAGTATTTAATAGGGCAAGGGGGAATCTGGAGGCAGAGCAGCACTGTCCTCCAGATGAGTGCAGCAGTCAGGGCTGGCGCTGTCACACCCGGGGGTGACAGACGCCGCGGTCCGGTCTCTGCTCCCAGCCCTCCCAGCACAGCAGGCTCTGCTCCAGAGCTCTGGCTGCCTCGTCCCAGTAGCCTGGCCTTCCTGGGGGTTTATCAGCCACCTCTTCACTTGGAAATTCTCTTTCTGAATGCCACAGATGTTCTTAAGCCATTCTTCCAGCCTCTCCCTTTCCTCTCCCTGCTTTTTCCCACCATGCTGAGCCGTAACGTTAAGCTGGAACCAAACTTTGCAAAAAGTGCTCAGAAATGACATTTTTAAGCATGCTCACATCCTATTCTCGAGGAGGAGAAGCCCATCGTGTTTTCATGCAACCCCTAAAGCATCTGGAATTAAATGAGGCCCAGGAGAAGTTTGCCAGGGACCTTCAGGGTTCGGGGTGGCCTGGCAGAGGGTGTGTTACCAAATGCAGCAGCTTTATCAGAATGGGTTGGGGCATTTCTAAAGGAGCTTTTTGTGGCAAAGGCTCTCCTTGAAGGTGCGGGAAGATGTGAAGCCCTGGAAATGAGAAGGCTTTTGTGGTGAATCTCTCTCTTGGATGAGCAGATACGACACCTCCCTTTATCCCTCATTTGGATACAACCCCACAAACCTCTGGCCCTTCTTTGTTCCTCCAAAGAGATGTCCTGGGAAGGCAGATGCTCACATAGAGGAGCTGCACCCCAAAAATAGCTCCTGCTTGCTGTGAAAAAGCCAGCCTGCTTCTCCTCATTTTATACTTGTCACCTAATTAAAATACGGCTTTTTCCCTACCTGTCTTTTCATTTGGAGTAGCAGCAGTGGCAGATTTCCTCCTCTCCCTGGAAGATTTCCAGAAGTGTGGATGTATGGGGATGGCATTTCTCCCCTCCATCCCTTTGTCTTTTAAATCATCAGTGCTTTTTTTCCTTTTTTTCCCCTGAAAAAGTCTTAATTCCTCTCAGAGCCATGAACAGCTACATTTTGTCTTTTAGCTCGTTTCCAAAGGAGTGACATCCGTGTGTTTGTCACCTGAAATGTGCAGCTTTTCTTCTGCATTCCCAGCTCCTGGAGCCCATCTGGAGGACAGGGAGCAGAGATCCCAGTGCAGGCTGGAGCTTTCCTTCATTGTGGGTGCAAACCAACTCATTTTGGGGGTGTGTTTGGCCAGGAAGGGCCGATGTCACCAGGCTGGTGGCAGATGTGTCTCACCCACTGGATTTCTTGCACATAACACAACTTGATGGCAGCATCTGCCTTCCCTGTTGCTCCATGACCTTTCCCAGGACTGCCAGCAAAACTAGAGGATGGCAGTCCCATGAGGAGGAGGTGACAGAGAAGTGGCTCAGAGGACCAAAGCCCACCAAGTGCCACGTTCATCATGGTCTGCCCTCCTCCATGACCCCCGGAGCACGGATGGGCTGTGTCCTGTCACCCAACCTTCCTCTTCCTTGTGCTGTGGGAAGGAGAAATCCAAAAATAGGAATTAACAAAGGAAATGCAGTGTTTAGAGCCGTGGGTTGTGTGCCAGGCTTTGGAAACGGCTCCTCATGCCAACATAAACAGCCCTCACAACTCCCTCCCGCCGCCTCCCCCCAAGTGTTTGTTTAAGCCAACACATTGCTCTGCTAATTGGGAAACAGGCCTTGAAAACACAGCAGCAGCAAATAAAAACAGCTGGAGCTTGCAGCTCTTCCAGGAGGCTTGTGCCCCTGGAAAAGGGGGCACTGTGCCCTGCTGGGGTCCCCCCGGGGAGCTGGGAGTGCTGGGATGATGGGAATGTCACCCACGCCATGGAGCAGGTGGAGCTGCTGCTCCTCGTCGCTGTTTTATAGCACATCAGGGTTATAGGAGTGACAGGACTTTGGAAAGAGAGGAAAAGTCAGGTTACTGGGTGCTGGTTACTGAAAATGGGGGTTTTTTTAATGAGTTTCATAACCCAGCAGCTCGAGGAGGGTCCTGAGGAGCAGCTGTGGGCAGCAAAGCAGGACAAGCCCCTCTGCCCAGACAGGTGGCATTTGGGGACAGCTGCAGCGGTTCAAAGCTGCTTTTAAAGGTGCCTTAGAGCAGAAATGTGAGTTTCTACAGGACAGCTTGGGAGCTGGTTTGGGGACCTCCAGATGGGAGCTCAGGTCCCTGTTGGACAGCAGGATGTGTGTCTGATCCTGGAGGTGCCATTTTTGTTTCAGGGTTATGAGTTTGCAGAGCTCAAAACCTGAGCTAATCCCAGCCTTAGCTGGGGTTTTTAAAAAAGCATTTGGGGCATTTCTCTCCCGCCTGTGCCCAGCCTTTACTGTGGAGCACTTTGTGGGCCCCTGGGGATAGAAATATTTGGCCAGTGTGTTTGTGTATTTGCATTGTGGGCCCAATCCTGCTCAGTCCTGAATTTCCTTGAAATTCTGTGGGAAATAAAGACACAAATCAAACTTCCCTGGACTGAGTCAGTGTTTTTTTGGGTGTCTCTGCTGGTTGCCTATGGACAGAGAAGGCCATCTGAGCTCTGGGCTGGCTGGCATGTTTGTATTCATCACCAAGAGATTACAGCTGCCTGGGTGTGACTAAACAGGATCTAACACCAGGAAACCTCTGGATTTCTGCATTAGAGCAAACCACCACAGGCAGAAAGAGCAGAGGACTTCTGTGCTGGCTTCTGCTCTGCCACACTTGCTGCCAGCATGGCCAAGTCACCAAATGGTTGGCAGGAGAAAGGCAGTTTGCCAACTTGCTTCCAGAGCAGGAAGGCACTTCTCTGTCACAGCTGAGCCGTGCTTTCCTGTGTTCCAGCAGAGAACAGGGTGCCAGGGAGTCACGAGGTCCCACCCAGTGCTGACCCAAAGCTCCAGAGGCTGCAGCATTCCCAGCTCAGGGTGGTCCCATCCCGTGCTAGATTCCAGCCCCCCACGAGCAGCAGCCAGCAGCAATGGTGATGAGAATTTGCTCTGCTGCAAGCACAGAGGAGATAAATGACCCAGGAGGTCAGAGCCTCTGATGGAGATGGATCCTGCCCCATCAGAGCAGAGCGCTCCGAGTACGGTGTCCTCCGGTGGCCTTTCCGCTCCAGGCCAGAGGGAGGGACATTTGTGCCTTTCCCCTCCTGTGAGCCTGTTCTGATTTTCTCCTTTAATTTCTCTCTCTCTCTTTTAACTGTGCAGAAAGCCTTCGAGGCCCTGTGCCACAGCACTCACCTGTACGGCCGGCGGCTGGTGCTGGAGTGGGCGGACACGGAGGAGACGCTGGAGGCGCTGCGCCGCAAAACCGCCCAGCACTTCCACGGTAACCACCCCTCCCGCCTGGCACTGCCCGCCGGGCACAGCTCCGGGCTGGCAGCTACCCCGGGCTGGAGCCTGGGGCAGGGGGAGGCAGCAGGCATCCAGGCCAGGGCTTTGTCTGACAGCCCTGCCTGCGAGCCGTTAACTCCGCGTGTGCCGGCCGTGCCCAGGCGCCGCCGTGCCACCTGCCAGCCTCTGCTGCCTCCCCTGGGTGCTCCCGAGCTGGGGACGGGCTCTGTGCACGCAGCACGTGGATTGAAAAGGGAGAAGTGTGTGGTGACGGGTTGGGATGCAGAAGGGGCTGCTTGGCTCGGGCTGCTGGGAGTGACAGCTCTGCAGATGACAGCACTGCAGGCTCCTATTGACAGCCATCGACAGGCACAAATGCATTGCTTGGCAAATATTTATGTAGGAAGGGCTCCCCTGGGCTGCAGGGCTAAGCTGGAGATCAATGCTCCTCCTCCTGCATCCCCTCCCAGCTTCCCCTCTCCATCAGCACATGCCCGTGGCCCGGGGCTTTGGCAGCAGTTGTGGGGCTGCACAGCCCTGGTGAGGGAAGAGCAGCACATCTCGGTTATTCAGGGATCCCGAGTGATCCAGTGATCCCCATGTTCCTGAAATGGTGCAGGCATGGTTATTCCTGGCTGGGGAAGCTGCAGGTTGGTGGTGGCAGGGCTGAAGGGGGATGTGCCCCCCCAGAACCCAGCGCTGGAGTGGGGACAGGTCGTGCTTGCTCACAGTAACGTGAAGCTCCACCGGGGTGGAGAGAGCAGCAGGTGAGATGGTTCAAGCACCCAGTTTTATCTTCAGGATCTCCTTCCCCCCTTTCCACTCTGCTTAGTGTCGAGTGAAAACAACAGTCTTGGCTTTAGGGTCCTTGCAGACTCTCAGCAGATGTGGCTGTGAGCTCTGCCACCTCCCCCAAGCTCGGCTTATTCCCGATTTTTGCCTGCCTTTGCTCCAGCCTCCTCATCTGGGCTCTTCCTCGCCAAGCTGGGGCCCTGGGGAGGGCAGCAGGAAGAGCATTTTCACATCCCAGCAGGAATGCAGCCTTGGAACTGAAGTGGCTCCGGGGTCTCAGCTGAGAAACAGGAGCAAGGCTACCACTCCCCATCTTAAGGGCTGGGAAATAGGATGGAAGCACGATCCCTGCTGTGCTCCAGCCTCTCAGGAACATGCAGTGACTCCAGCCCTGGCAAAACTGCCAGTGGCTAATGCTGCAGGATGTGCCAGGGGGCATCTGTGCCAGGAAAGCCAGGCTGGGGCACAGCTGTGGGCACCAGGATCTGGCTGGTGCCTGGGACCAGGTCTCGGCCTCTCTGTGCCACCTGGCAGGCTGGAGAGTGGGATTTTGCTCCCTTAGGAAGTGCCTGGCCCTGATTTCAAGGCACTGTGGGTGCCCAGTGGCTCCGAGGTGAGGCGGGAGCTGCAGCCTCTCCCTTCTGTGGGTGTGCAGAGGGTGATAGTGGTAAAGAGGGGAAAAAAGGCTGCCTGCAGCCCCCTGGAAGGGGGATGCTCCTTCAGCTTTCCTCCCTGGCATGGCTAGAGGCTGCTTTTCCCACATGGAGCAGGGATGGAGAGGATGGAGAGCCCACACAGCACCCAACAGCTGGGCTGAGACCATGCATCTCTTTCCACTGGTGGTACAGCCCAGAAACCAGGCTCTTTCCTACTGATCCCCGTTTCCCCAAGTCTCCTCCTCTCCCCACAAGGCACAGGAGCAGCTCAGACATCCCTGTGCTGTTGAGGAATGTCACATGAGTCCTCCTCTCCCAGCACAGCATGGGTGAATTGTGAGGGGTTTTCCACAGCTTTGCAGGCTGCAGTGGCCAGGTCCCCATCCCGAGCTGGGAATGGGAACGAAAAGATAATTTCAGGTCTTCAAGCCTCAGGAAACAACCAAGACCGAGGTCTGGTGTACCCAGCTCTAATGTCAGCCCCATCATCTTTGTCTTAGTATTTCAAAGTCCTGACCTGAGCTGTGACAGACATGTCCTACCCCTGCCTGCTCTCTGCTACAATTACACACCTTATTTCTAGAGGCCATTTGGAGAGATTGGGCTTCCAGTTCCAGGTCTCTGCTGTTATTTGTGAAGGAGAGGTCTGGTCTCCCAAATCTTTTCTCCGTGCAGGCGTTTGTCATGGCAATCAAGCCACTTCTGAGCCGTCTTTTCAATAGATCTAATAGACGCAATAAAACGGAATAGGCTTCCTTCCCATTTTGTGTAGTTTTCAGGTCATTCTTTATGGCTTATTCTGAGGCTTTGTAATGCTCCAGGAGAAAGTGAGGAGCCTCAGTAATTCTGTCAGGAGTGAAGCCACAGCCCAGCCCTGAGGCCTGGGACCTCAGCCCTGCACCCCAGGCTGGCTCCCAGCACAGTCTGGGAGAGGTTTGAGGCTTTTTGCTCATTTCTGAGAGCATCTGCTCTTCATTCTGGGGCAGATTTCTTACATTAGGAGAAAAAAAAAAAAAAAGACACTTTGAGTTTTGTTTGCTCCCCACTTTTAATATGGGGCACCCACTGCTGGAGAGCCCGAGGGCTTGGCCAGGGACAGGCGAGGCTTTGACGCTGCTGTGGATAAACTTGGTGACTCAGCATGGGAAGGAGAAGCCAGGGAAAGCTTGGCCAGGTTGTCCCTGGAACCTCTAGGGCAGCCCATAACGTGGAGCAGGGTTGTGACAAATGCCACGGCAGGGCAGGGACAGGTGACAAACCCTGCCAGCAGCAGCATCTCGGGCCCGGCTTGGGCAGGGGGATGCTCCCTTTGGAAAACAAGGATCACTGATGCTTTGGAAACCGGCAGGGTGGCTGTTGTGGCTCTGGGACCAAGGGATCCCGCTGCCCAGCAGCCGAATTTGCCAGCGCTGGGGCGAGGGGCAGCCGTGGATCCGTGCCCTGTGCGGGAGCAGCGTCACCCCTGCGCTCCTGCATCCCCAAATCCCAGAACCAGAGCTGCCCAAAGGGCCGGGAACAGCTGCAGCCCCCCGTTTCCTCCCCCAGCTCCATCCTGGAGGAATGGCGAGTTGGGGGGAGCGCTGCCCATGCCCTGGGCGTGCTCTGCCGTCTCCCGGGGCGGCGGGGCCGTGCGGGGAAGGCGCCGGCCCGCGATGGCACGAAGTGACAATTGCCGGCGCTCCGTGCGCTCCGCGCTCAGCCGGCTCCGCCGCGGCCGCCGCTCTCCTGCCAGGCCTAACGTGGGAAGCCAGCTGTGCCGGGCCGCTTCTCCTGCTCTTTCCCATCGATCAAAGAATTAAATTGACAGATGGGGAATTTCGCCACGCCGGGAGGGGAAGGAATGGCTTGTGG